>CM066315.1:144861566-145258747 GCA_033807775.1 Saussurea involucrata
AAAGGGGGTTGCGAAATTTGAAAGAAAAAAATGGAAAGTCATCAACGGAAACGGAAAGAGAGGGATTCGAACCCTCGATACGGATAACTCGTACAACGGATTATCAATCCGCCGCTTTCGTCCACTCAACCATCTCTCCCAATTGAAAAAGATAATTACTATCTTACATTACACATCAAATAAGGATTAAAGAAATTATTTCTTTGACATTCTTTATCGTTATTATATAATTAGCAATTCCATTTAGATGCTCGAAAGATCCAAATAGAAAGATAAATAAGGAAGACCTTCTTGCTTTTATTTTGTTCGAAGTGCCTTTTGGGCCTCGCCCGGTCAATACCTAGCCGGGCCATTTTTTGTTCCAACAAATTCCCTTTATTTATAGGCAATATAAATAAGATACCCAATTTGGTATCTGTGTAACAATTTACGCTCTGGGGTTTACATATACTTATAATTTTTGTTATAATGGAAATTGAGAAGGATTTTTGATCCAAAAGAATCAATACTGATTAAGTATGTATCAATTTGTATTTTCTTATGTCATTAGGCAAACCAAATTTTAGATTCAAACCCAAGAATCATTCAGGAATTCTCCGTCAACGAATAGTTAATGGTTCCCATTTGTCATAAATTTTGTCTTTTTTGGATGAAAATATACATTTGATTTTTCAATAGAAAAGTGAGGGGAAGTTTTTCGGCATTGTGCGTTTTGAGATACTATACAATCAATCGAAGGGGTGGATCAAATACAATCAAAAGGGTAAAAAGGGTTTATTTTCTAATTTTTCTAAATTTAGAAAAAGGATTAAAAAAAGGATGCAAGATGCAAGTACAATAAACTAAAGTTTAGTAATCCAACCCAAAAAGGGAAAATTTTCTACTATTATGTATCATTTTGGTGGCATGGCCGAGTGGTAAGGCGGGGGACTGCAAATCCTTTTTCCCCAGTTCAAATCCGGGTGCCGCCTCATCAACAAACGAATCGAATATAGACTCGCATGAATCTCTGAGTGTTCAGGCATTGAATCACTATTAGAGTGAGATTGGATGGATAATTTACTTTTTTATAGAAAAAGTATAGAAAAATTTATAGAAAAAGTATAGAAAAAGTGAAAAAAAACCATTTTTCCCCTCCTGAAAAGTATAATATACTATCTCCCAACTGCTTCAGAGAGACAATCGGGAAAGGGTATGGATTAGATCAAATAGGAAAGAAAAGTATGTAATAGCTATAGATAGCAATTTCGCTATTTTTACTTATGAAGGCAAAAAAAAGGAATGGCCCTCTTATTTTATTACTACATGTTCCATTCGTAACCTTCCTTTGTGGTGTCATTGTGTATTTTACTTGTGTTTAGTCTTTGCCGATTAGAAATCATATCATATAGTAATTTTTGCGCAAGATTATCTACTTGGAGGATAAACCAATTTAACCAAGTCAATCCACAAATATCCAGATTATTTACAAGGATGACTCACAAAATCAACAAAACAAAAGTTCGGTTGAAAGTAATTAGAGCATCTCCAACAACTATGCTAAAATGAAAAAAATGGGATTTTAGCATTTTTTTGCTCCAACAACTATGCTATCCTCTGTGCTGAAATAGAGAAAAAGGAGAGAGATTATAAAAATCTTTAAATTTAGATAAATATCTAAATAGATGGTTTCCTCCCATAACTAATTATTACCCTCGAAAAGCAAAAAATATTTCTTAACTTTCCATATATTGAATATTTTAATAAAATAATTAATACTAGAGTTACTAAAATAGCATAGCGGTTGGAGTTGGATGAATTTTTTTTTAGAGATTTTGATTTTTTTTACTCTATTTAAAAAAAACTTTAGCATAACTATCAGAGATGCTTTTTTTTGGGTAGGGTTTCTGGGCCTTCGGCCCAGTAAACTATCAGAGATGCTTTTAGAAGCATTTAACAAGCACTTAATTATAAGCTTTGACTACACATATAACTAACCGCATACATATATATATATATATATATATATATATATATATATATATATATATATATAGGGTCGGGTTCAAATGAGGAGCGCATCAAAACGTGAGAACGTGAGGAGCACCGTCCATGTACAAAATCACATGTGATTCACAACACAAACCGCGGGACAAGCCCCGCGCTTTTGCAAACCGCGTAACAAACCGCGCGTGTCCAAAATGTTAATCACATATGATTTTTAGTCCTGTGTTGTGAATCACATGTGATTTTGTACATGGACGGTGCTCCTCACGTTCTCACGTTTTGATGCGCTCCTCACATGAACCCTCCTCTATATATATATATATATATAATGGCAAGAAGAAATGGTGAGTGACATAAGTACCTTCTACCCAGTGGCGGATCCAGGATTTTTTCCTACTGGGGTTCCTTTTAAGGTAGCTTAAATGTCCGTAAAATTGTCCGATATATTTTTCGTCTAAATCCAACGTTTCGAGGGTTTTTTAAAGTTTTTTGGTAGATTTTAAGAGACTTTTAAGTTTTTTAGTTGATTTCGAGAGTAGATTTGGTTTTTTGTTTGATTTCGAAACAATATTTTTGGTTGATGGGGTCCCGAACGAAAAACTATTGGGGGGACATTAGGATAGAAAGTTGAAAAATCTGTACTTTTAACCTAAAAATTTCAAAATTTTCTCTTTTTAGTGGGGTGTCATCCCCCCACTAACTATACACTAGATCCGCCAATGCTTCTACCAGAGAGAACCCCGCCGGTTGGTGAATAACCATTGAACTTAGCAGACCGGACGGCTTGAGCAATAGCATCTGCGGCAAACTGGGTTTTACTGAAGCTGGCGAAAACAGAAGGTTCGCCATGAGCCATAGGGATGATGGGCCTGCTATCTGAGATATTGAGAGATGACATGAGAAAAGTGAGAACCCCATCAATGGCTGTGTCCGATTCCGTCTTCGACTCTGAGTTCCTCAGGAATCCCCATTTCTCCATAGCTCTCCACTGTTCTACAATTGGGGTGGTTGGGATGAAGGTGACAATATGGGACTTGTAGCAGGCATGAAGCATGCTGACTAATTAAATTCTGAAATTTTTAATCTCTACCATTTAAAAGCATGATAATCATTGGTTGCTGGTGGATGTAATTTGGTCCAATATGTGTAGCATTATATTTTAGAGTATACTATGGTTTTGGTCCTTGGTAATTTTTTATTTTTTTCTTGATTCGATTTCGTTTAATATAAAAAAATATTACAAAAAGACAAGGTTCTAAATGCCGTAAGACGTGACGTGATGTGGCGGCGAGATCAAGCCTCTAGCCTTAGGAGCCACGACGAAGCCGTGACGTTTTCAAGGCGTGATTTATGACGTCAAATTTCTAATTCATAAATAATATTATATATACAAACATATGTTTTGTAGTGTTACACAATGAGTCAATAGTGATAACCAAATTAAATTAGGTTATATATTAAAAAATTGCAAATAAGACATTAGAAACGTAAAGAAAAATCAAATATCGTGTTATGAAAACTGCGCATTAGACTATCGAGTGCCATAGGCTTAGCGTGGTGTGAGTTGCAAGCGTTGGTGCCATGACGACCGTACGACAAGTTTTTTAGAACAGTACAAAAAGGAACCCTTTTAGTATGGGTTTTGTTTTGATTTCAATCCCTTCCTCTTAACTATGTCAATCTTTTTATTTCGAGTCAAGTGTCTTTGAGGAATATTTTAGTCATTTTAAAGGTGAATTTCTTCAAAAAAAAAATCTCATCCTTTGTCGCGTTAATTATATCATCTTCATTTTCTTTATATTGATGTTCATCTCTATCATCAAGCATCATCATCCACCACCACTATCCATGCTTGCCGACTAACAACAAGTTTACATCATTACTATCATCATTTGCCACCATAAATCAAAATCAACAAGATTTCCCCCAACATCAAAAATCAAACATCTCTAAAGATTAACTACATCACTACTAAATGAAAGACTTTTACCTACAAATTTTCCCCCGAGAAATCTATCGTTAAAGGATGATTTATCACAAACCGTCATAAAAGTTGGTGGGTAATGCAAATCAGCGATAGCGATAGATTACCCAGGAAAATCCTGGGTGATCCATGAGTATTTTCTAGAAAAACATTGGATTCTACCGAACCATTGATGAATTTTATGGGTAAAAGTCATTTGTTTTGTAGTGCATATAAGGAACATTGTACAAACAAATTACGAAACAAATCAAGTTATTAGCACCTAATCATGGTTCTAACAAATTAAGAAACAAAAACCTAAAAAAATCCATTCCATTTCAAGAAACCATAATCAAAACTTTAAAATCGCAACAAAAGAATTGCAAAAGTAGCAGGGTCGTGCATCGGCATGTGCAGACAAAATCTCATCCTCTTAAACATGAAATCTTAGGTCTATGATCGTCATTCAAATTTCAAACTATTTTCATCATCATGTAACATCAATAGAACTCCTCGATTCCTACACTTGCATTTTTTTCCCTCCTTCAAATCCTGCATCACAACGTCAACGTTTTTTTTCCGATGACAACACCATCATTCAATATCTTATTTAAAAATCACAAATCTGCAATCCATCCATCCACGATTAATGATCCAATCTTCACTTCTTGATCACTCTTCATCAAGCTCTACTTTGAGGATCTGTTATGTGTTCACTAGTTCAGACATCGGGACCAAGTTCATTATTTCGGAGTCTCATAGACATGTGACTTCGAGTTAGTTTATGTAAGTTTCTTAAAATTGAAACCTGCCGGTGAATATGATCAAGTAATTAAGTGATTTGATTTTGTCTTGTTTAACTGATTTTGATTTAGTAATTTGTTTATTTTGCAATAAATTCGTAATCACATGCCTTCCATCATTTTAAGTGTTTATTTTGTAATTTCAATATTAACTAATTTTGATTTCCATTGTCAGTTCGATTCCCCAGTCCCCAAACATGATATGTTTTCCATGGTAACGGTGGGTTTTCGAATCAGTTTACGCATACCGACTAATCCTCGGGCGACCAAGAATGGCCTGAAGTCATTGCACATGAACCTCCATGGCCACAAAGACTTTTAATATAAGACACGACGACGAAAAAAAGTTGTATACCTTTTAATATAATAGAATAATTTATTTAGTAATCGTTCAGTTAATATATATTACGCATACAGTTTTTACAGGGCTCCAAAAAGATTGGAACGACCTTAAAAACTAGAAATCAATGAAGAAGTGGTAGCAGAAGACGAAAGAAGATGTAGATTCTAATGAATATGCACCGATGGAGCAGACGTGGAAGCAAAAAATGGTGGTGGCATCGACGATGAGTGGGGGATAGTGCTCTCCCATAACGATAGAGGTGCAGATGGTGGTCGGTGTCTCCCACGGTGGTAGCTACTCCTCTTCCACGACTATGGAAGTGCAAATGATGGTTAGGAGGTGTCCACCTATGATGGAGGTATAGGTGGTGGTGGGTGTTGTCCACAATGATGGAGGGGTCTTGAATATATCCCTAATTATGAGCTTCATGTTACTCCTACCAAGATGAGTGCTCTCCTATTCCGACTTCCCCAGAGCCTCTGGTAGCACAACCGAGACAACGACGGGTTCTCTGCCCTGTGGGGATGGAGCGACAGAAGTTTTGAGAATTCAAGAGAAGGTCAAACCCGGGTTCGAATAGGATGAGTATGCCATGCTAATGTGCCTTGGATGATCCACATCTCAGGGTCAGGCGCCGGTGAGCACATTGAACTATCCATGTGGTTGAGAGCCCTCACAGCCCAAGCACAACGACGCAATTATCAGGGGCGCGCTCTACCCACTGAGCTAATAGCCCATCGTGCGAGCCCCCCCCCAATACGGATATGCCTCTGATAACAACCAAGTTCGAGATAGTTAGTCTCCAAGAACAAGAGAAAACAAATTTCTGCACACTTTATTATTGATTCCAAAGCCCTTTAAATAGGGAAGAAACTATAAAGATAACTCCTAATTCTATAAAGACTCCTAGCTATACGAAAGGTAACTTCTAATTCTATAAGGACTCTGACTAATTAAAGGATAAGGATTTAAAGCAATTAACTAGTTAATGATAACTCCAAGTACGACTCCATGTGGGTGTTGGTTTAGTCTTCATACCGGGCCGGTCTTTTAACGTCTCGTTTTGGTATGTTGTCGAGCCCGTACGAAGGTCGAGCAGCCGTATCGATACCCTCCTCTCCAGATTGGACCTTGTCCTCAAGGTCCTGTTCAACAGATTCCGATTCTTTGGCGGCCCGTAAGTGAGGGTATTGAGCAAGGATTTCTTCGCGGCTTTCCCAAGTGGCTTTAGTTAGGTCACGGCCAGTCCAGTGAACTAGCACTTGATGTGATGGTCGGCCATTGGCTCGAGCAATTCGTTCATTGATAATGGATTCGGGAGTCAAAGCAGGAAGGTCCTCGATATAATTATCTGGCAATGCTAGTTGAGTTGGAGTAACATTACCATGGCATGGGCGTGATGTGTGCGTGGAATACACCTACAGACGTGTGCTAATAGAACTAATAAGCAAGTATACTTATACGGAACTATGTCGCCTATCAAGTAATAAAGTGGTAAAATACCGATTATCGTCCCACGGAGATTGGAGTTAAAACTGCTATAAAAGTATGATGAAAGAAATGATTTCGGAATATGATTTGGAAGAAAATATCTTTGATTGGATGGTTGATGAGTATCACAGATTATAACAAACAGTAATAAAAGAGAAGCAAGGGTGTAAGACTTGTGATGTTATGTTAAACCAACTTCCAGTAGACTAATGCTACAGCATGATGCTGCAGCATTACAGTGACAAAAACTGGTTTTATTATCTACTTTGAGTCTCGGACTCTCACCATCCCATGATTCCAGTAGCAGTAAGTAATCTCATCTCTGAGCAGAACCTAAGGTAAAGGAATGATGGAATGGAGTTCTCAAAATATACGGCGAAACAAATTCTCTTTGTTAAAAGTTACTCTCTCGATATAACCTCCGTACCTCCCAAGTTTATGTACTCCTAAGTAGCTTATCTCTAAGTCTACTCCATTTTAACCCTTTGAGAAAAAGATGACTTATCAAGAATGAATCATTTTAGAAAACAAAAGTAACAACTCTCGTTGCAAGTAACTCTCTCGATATTACCCCTTATGTCATCCAAATTGACGTACTATTCAATGGCCTATCTCTAGGTCCATGACACCTTAACACTATCAAAGTGATCAATTTGTCAAGGGATTGTATTATCGTGAAGAAACTTGGGTTGGAATAATAAAACATCATTTTTGCCACAAAATACCTACTTTCTTTTGGTTAACATAACACCCTTTGCCTCACACCCAAGCTAATATGCTTAGCTACTCATGACAATAAATAAAACGAAATAAATCCAAGAGACTTAGAAAGTAAACATGATGCTAGAATGTAATTAGTACTTGAAAAATAAAAGACTATAATTCATAAATGACAAGAAAATAAAATTACAAGGAAGTTAATGACAAGATTAAAGGATGGAATGAAAGTACAATAATGTAAAATGCTTATATTAAGTGCAAAAAAATAAAGACGTAAAGTAACTAACAATATTAGAGATACAAGATGGAATTAAAAGAAAGCAATTAAAAATCACCGCCCAGTGCTACAGACGATGCTCCAAGCATTCATACGTGTATATGAAGATTTGAAGATGATAAGAACATTAAATGAAGAACACTTGAAGAACTGAAAAGTTTTCTATAATTTCAGAGAGAATTGGGGCTGAAAAAGTTCAGCCAATGATGTTACAAAAAAGTAGTGAGAAAACGTAGTGAAAAGGATGCCAATAAAGCCACCCAAAGCCTCCTATTTATAGCAAATAGGGAGGGACTAAAGGTGTAAAATAGCAACCAATGTTGTTAGGATCTAACCATAAGTTACAAAAACCAACTAGGAAAGTACAAAAGGTAATTAGATTACAACTAAGAGTTTGCTTCAGCTGAATAATTGGCTTAACCAATGGATAAACAAAAGACTTCTTCCACTCCTTGTTAAGCCAATTCCAATTCTCCCATTTCCTTCAGCTTGGCAACTGTCCAATGATGCAGCATGATATGTTCATAGAAGAGATTGTTCAAACCAAGTTAGAATTAACCCAAACATCCAATGAAAACAAGTAAATCATCACCCTAAGCTCCAAATCAAGAAAGTGTAAAATAATGAACTAAAAGACTCAAATTGGGATGTAAAAGTGTAAAATCATACCTGAAAGAGAAGAGAAATAAGTGCTTAAGTACTCAAAATTGAGCACTTATCACCACCCCAAACTAAGAAATTTGCTTGTCCCCAAGCAAGAAAAAGATAAGAGAAATGACTCAAATTTTTGAAAAGTATGCAAATGGATGGCATTAAGTGCACATCATGATCTTGAAACATCCACACATGCATAACATAGCCTTTCATAATTCTAAAACAACCAACATCTTATGCTATTCATGATTATGAACCATAAGCTAACCACATAGTCTTTTGGTTATGATCACACAATTCACATCACAGATTACCAAAGCTTTTGAAAGGAAAGGGTTTCTCTCTTTTTGGCATATTCTTTTCTCACCTTGCCTTTTTTCACACCATGTTCCAACACTTGCAAAAAATTTGAAATTTTGGCACTTTTTGTGCTCTTTTGGTTGGAAGCTTTCACCTACCCCTATGGGGTATTTTTGGTGTTCTTTAGACCACTTTTCATGGCTTTTAAGCAATGCTTTTGCTTCCATTTTTAGGCACCCCCACCCCAAACTAAGAAATTAACAATGTCCTCATTGTTGTGGAGAATGGATGTATTTAGATGTTTTTAGTGGCTAAAAGTGAGCAAAAGCATGGATCATTTCTGTGGTTTATGTTGAATGTGGACCAAATTGTGTCCCAAGCACCATTGTGTTTAGTTCTAGCATGAATCAATCCTAGAAATGACATGTGGGTTTTGAAAATTATTATGGCTATGCAAACATTCAGACTTATCAACACATGATCCCAAATGCATGAAAATAAACTCCTAAAATAGCAAAACTAATCCCAGACACAAATTGAACAAAATAAAATAAAAAAATGGAGCTTAAAGAGAGTGATTTGAACCTGTCCCATTTAAGGGATGAAGTTAATCTTTTCCAACAGCATCACTGGATGCTGCAGCAGTGGATGCTGCAGTACCAGTTCTCACAGCAGCTTGTGCCCGCAAAGTGGCATTCTCATCGATCAATTCAGCAACTTGATCTTTCAGCTTCATGATCTTTTCCTTCTTTCCCAACAGCTTGCTTTCCAACCTTCTCACTTGCTTATCCACAGATACCCCTTCTTCAGTCCCCTTTTGCTTGCCATCCGTAGCCTTCAGCATCTCTCCCTTCAAAGTTTCAAACTTAGCCAAGAAATCCTCTTTTTGCTTGCTTAATTCTTCCATCAAACTATTATTTTGAGCTAGTAGATCCTGCACCAATCCCATCAGATCGTTGGCTTCCACTCCTTTCTCCCTTCGGTTGCAAAGCCTATTCACCGCTTTCATGTCGATCTCCCACTTTTCGCGTTGTTCTCGCACTATGAGATCGTCTTTGTATTGTGGAACTCCAGATTGTACCAGCAACCGTGTAAGCATACCAGGGAAGTACAGTTTACCCCTGGTACGAGATGCACATTCCTGAATGCTTGCGACCATGATCCTTTCCAAATTTATGCTTCTACCTGTAATCAAACAGTATAACAAAAACATCCTATCCACCGATATGGTACTGTCATGGGTGGTAGGTGAGATCGAGTGTCGAACAAAGTTGATCAATACATTTGATGTGGTTGTGAGGTTTAGAGACTTAAACGTGCTTAACATGAAATTGTTGTGGTAATCCCATTCGGTCTTTGGCTTTCCCAAAACAACCGCAACTTCGGCCAAATCAGATGGTTTGCCCTTTTTCATAAGTGTGCCATATTCTGTCTTTTTAGGTGGGAAAGGCTAAGAAGGTGTTGATGGTTTTCGCGGCAAGCTTGATGGTAACCCCTCTTATTTGAATCTTGGGTGAGGAGGTAACAGAAACCTCACAATAAAATTCTCTCATAAGGGTCAGATTGTAGGAATTGTACACCTCAGCCACTTTCTCCAAACTCTGGTTGTCTACCACATCTCGGATGAAATGTAACTCTCTTAGACTTTTCTCGTCAAAACCCTTATCAGGCAATCCTACCCTATTACTGTGCTTAGGCCATACCCTTGCCACAACCTTAGAACTGAATCCCTTATGGGGAGCCTATGGTCTATCAATGAAAACAACTGTTTCCTTTGATTTCTTTTTCTTCTTACCCACTGCTTGTTCATGTTGCAATGGTGCTGCAGCATCACAGTTGGTCTCCTTGGGTTTTGTTCCAGATGGTTCTCCTCTTTCCATCACTATGTTGGTTCTCTTTGCAGGGGGCTGTTTGGGTTGGGTTTTCTTGGCATAGGCTTTCCCTAAGGCTTTTCTCTTTTGTGGCATAAGGGTCTCAACTATTAGCTCATCATCTGAATAATAAAGTCTCTCGTTTAGGTCCGGTAATTTCTCTCCAACACGTTCCTCATTCTCAACCACTCCTTCCTCTGTTTCATTCATCCCCACCCCTGTGTTTGGTTCTGTTTCAGTCACAATCATCCCCTCACGTGTTTCATTCACTATCATCCCCTCTCCTATTTCATTCACTCCTACCCCTTTGTCTTTTTTAGTTATAACCACACCTTCCCCTGTTTCTAGATGTTCGGTCTCAGTAGGGGGAATGGTGGTGTTTTCATTGTCATTGGGGGGAATGATGGTGTTTTCAGTTTCCCCCGAAATAAATGCATCAACAGGGCTGTTTAGGTTAGAAAAATGTTGATTTTGTACCTTGGTGGACATTATCGGTTCATTTTCAGAACGAGAAATTATTTATTCACCCACCAAGGTAGTGTTAGGTTTAGGAGATACCTTCGCTTTTTGAGTTTGGTCTGCTTTTGCAGGAGTGGAGTTGAGGACAAGAGCCAATGCCTCAGATGGTGGTGGTTCGGTTGTGGTTGCGATGGTGGTGGTTGCGTCGGTTGTGGTTGCGACTCCAGATGATCCTTTCACAACAACATGCTTTTTCTTCAGCATTTCTTCTCGGGTTAGAGGTGCGGTTGATTCGTCGTCGAGGACAACGGTCTCTGGTGGCTTATCGATGGTGGCCGGAGGCCGAACCACCGCTTGGTTTCTTCCGCTTCTGCGAACAGGACCGACATTAGGGTTTCTTGGGCCGACCTGCTTTACTCGAGCCATGGGATCACCGATGAAGAGAGATTTTTAGCAAGGATTTTTGGTGGGTGATGGTGGCGATGGTGGGTTTCGGTTTTCGCAAACAGAGAGCAGAGAGTAGAGAGTAGAGAGTAGATAGAAGGAGGGAGACGGGTAGAGTGAGGAGAGAGAGGGAAGTTGAAGAGCTATTTTGAAAAAGTAATTGTCCTTATCTGATAAATTACAAGAGAGGGAGTGTATTACAGCTGTATAGTCTTGGGTAAACTTAAAATCCAAAGGGTAAGGTTATGGATGGTACAAAGTGGTATCTGAGGTTGTACTCTCTAAAGATATTTCATCATTTGCCTAAAAGATAAAAGATGATATTTTTTTTCAAAATACAAATACGGATACTTGCTTTGTACACTCCTTAAATGCCATTTGATTTTATTCTTCCAGATTTCCCCAATTAAATGCAACTGATTTTTGGCTTTTGCAAATGCTCGGGTTGGATGCTGCAGCATTGACTTAGTATCACCTAGCTGTCCTGTTTTCTCTTCTTTAGCTGCAAACTAACAGATGTATTAAACATAACTAAACTAGGAAACATAACAATAAGCATAAAAAGAATATTTACAAGGGTCTTTGGAACTTCAAGATGGTTCCCATCTGTTCTTTGCATCTTTCAACACAAAGAAATCACCTCCACATGGTAGTGTTGTGGAGATATTGCAGCCTCATGGTACAACTTCACTCTTTGACCATTTACCTTGAACACACTATTGTCTTCCGGATTGACTAAGTCTACAGCCCCGTATGGATAAACCTTGTGTATGACAAATGGGCCTGACCATCTAGACTTAAGTTTACCAGGAAACAATTTCAACCTGGAATTGAACAAAAGACATTTTTGACCAGCTTTCAACTCTCTGTGCCTGATCCTATTGTCATGCCATTTTTTGGTTTTCTCTTTATAGAGCTTGGCATTTTCATAGGACATGTTCCTATGTTCCTCTAGTTCACAGAGTTGTAACTTCCTCTTGTTACCAGCATCATCCAAGTTCATGTTCAATTCCTTTATAGCCCAGTATGCTTTGTGTTCTAATTCTAAAGGGAGATGACAGGCCTTTCCAAATACTAACTTGTATGGAGACATACCTAATGGTGTTTTGAAAGCAGTCCTGTATGCCCATAAAGCATCATCTAACCTGAAAGCCCAGTCTTTTCTATTTGGCTTGACAATCTTTTCTAGAATCCCTTTAATTTCCCTGTTTGAGAGTTCAGCTAAACCATTTGTTTGTGGGTGATAAGCAGTGGCAACTTTGTGTTTCACATTATATTTTTCAAGAACTTTACTCAACAAATTGTTTATAAAATGGGTACCCTCATCACTTATTAGTGCACGGGGGTACCAAACCTTGTAAAAACTTGTTTTTGTAAAAACTTAACAACAGTTTTTGTATCATTTGAAACACACGCCATTGCTTCTACCCATTTTGATACATAATCAACAACAACTAAGATTTATTGGCAATTGTTTGATGGGGGAAATGGTCCCATGAAATCAATTCCCCAAACATCAAATAACTCAATTTCCAAGATACCATTCAAAGGCATTTCATTTCTTTGAGAAATGGAACCACTTCTCTGACATTCATTACACCTTTGAGCAAAGTTGTGGGCATCTTTGAAGAGAGTAGGCCAATAAAAACCAGATTGAAGAACTTTAGCTGCTGTTCTTTGGCCTCCAAAATGTCCTCCATAAGCTGACTGATGGCAATGCTGCAGGATTGCTGCCACTTCAGATTCAGGAATGCACCTTCTCAATAATTGATATGTACCAAGTTTAAACAGAAAAGGATCATCCCATATGTAGAATTTACAATCATGGAGAAATTTCTTCAGCATATGGTGAGTATAATCAGAATGTTTGATGCCACAAGCTAAATAATTAGCTATATCAGCAAACCATGGCAGTTGTGATTGCACCATAAGAATCTTTTCATCAGGGAAGGTCTCTATAATGTCTCCTCCTTCCCTACTTTCCACAAGCTTCTCTAACCTAGATAAATGATCAGCCACTTGGTTTTCCACACCCTTCCCATCAACAATTTCTAGGTTAAACTCTTGCAATAACAAAACCCATCTTATCAGCCTTGGTTTTGCATCTTTCTTTGAAATGAGATATTTAATGGCAGCATGGTCAGTGTGAACAATGACTTTGGCTCCCATTAAATATGATCTAAAATTTTCAAATGCAAAAACCACTGATAATAATTCTTTTTCAGTTGTTGTGTAATTAATTTGAGCTTCATTTAGGGTTTTGCTTGCATAGTAGATGGAATGAAAAATCTTTCCTTTTCTTTGACCCAAAAATGCACCAACAGCCCAATCACTTGCATCACACATGATTTCAAAAGGTTTGTCCCATTCAGGAGCAACAATCACTGGAGCAGTCACCAAAGCTTTCTTCAAAGTAAGGAATGCATTTCTACAATCCTCATTAAAATCAAATTTTTGGTCTTGCTGTAATAATAGACATAAAGGTTTTGAAATCTTTGAAAAATCTTTTATGAAACGTCTATAAAAACCAGCATGACCAAGAAAGCTTCTGATTCCTTTAACAGTGGTTGGTTCAGGTAGTTTTTCAATAACTTCAAGTTTAGCTTTATCTACCTCAACTCCTCTTTTTGAAATTAAATGACCAAGGACAATGCCTTCTGTAACCATGAAATGACATTTTTCCCAGTTAAGAACCAAGTCAGTTTCTTCACACCTTTTAAGACTTTGTTTTAGATTTTCCAAACAATGATCAAAAGATGAACCATAAACAGAAAAATCATCTATAAATATTTCAATGGATTTTTCAAGCATGTTAGAAAATATGGACATCATGCATCTTTGGAAAGTAGCAGGTGCATTGCAAAGTCCAAAAGGCATTCTCCTAAAGGTAAAAGTGCCAAAAGGACAAGTGAAAGTAGTCTTCTCTTGGTCTTCCGTTGATATGGATATCTGATTGTAACCTGAGTATCCATCCAAGAAGCAGTAAAACTCTTTTCCACCAACCTGTCTAACATTTGATCAACAAAAGGTAAAGGAAAATGGTCCTTTTGAGTAGCATTGTTTAGTCTACGGTAGTCCATGCAAATTCTCCATCCGGAGACTATTCTAGTTGGGATGAGTTCATTTTTGTCATTGGAAATGACAGTGATCCCTCCCTTCTTAGGCACACATTGGACTGGACTAACCCAAGAACTACTGGCTATTGGGAAAATAATTCCTGCATCTAACCATTTTAAAATTTCCTTTTTCACTACCTCTTTCATGACAGGGTTCAGGCTTCTTTGAGGTTCTATGGACTTGAAGTTCTTTTCTTCTAAGATGATCTTATGTTGACAAATGGAAGGACTAATCCCCCTAAGGTCAATAATGGTCCAGCCTATGGCTTTGGTGTGCAACTTCAACATATCCACTAACTTCTTTTCCTGATGCAATTCTAGGGTAGCTGATATGATAACAGGTAATTTGTCTTCTTTTCCTAGAAAGGCATATTTTAGGTGAGATGGGAGTTTCTTCAACTCCAGGTGGTGAAACTATGGAAGGAACGGCTGGTTTTTGCTCACTATTTTCCAGCTGCTCAAATGCTGCAACAACCAAAGGGACAGTCTCCTCTTCTATGGAAATATCATCATCATCATATTCCTCACTTTCTTCCTTATCCTCCTCTTCTATCCTATAGGTCTGGTTGACTCCTTCCTCATGACACAATGACTCAATGGTACCTAGGCTTGAACAATCTTCCATATCATTAGGATACCTTAAAGAATTGAAGACATTAAATGTGACTTTTTGGTCCTGAAGTCTCATGGTCAACTCTCCCTTCTGGACATCTATCAAAGTTCTACCAGTGGCTAAGAAAGGTCTTCCCAATAGAATAGGAATATCTTTATCAGCCTCAAAGTCTAAAATGATAAAATTAGCAGGAAAGATGAATTTGTCAACCTGGACTAACACATCTTCAATCTTACCCTTTGGATAGGCAATGGTCTTGTCTGGTAAGATAAGTGTGACTGTGGTAGGTCGGGCCTCTCCTATGCCTAAGCTTTTGAAAATTGACAAGGGCATAAGGTTGACACTAGCACCTAAATCACACAAAGCTTGTCCAACTTCTTTCCCACCTATGGAACAAGGAATGGTAAAACTCCCTGGGTCTTTTTGCTTAGGGGGTATTTTGTTGGAAAACAGAGCACTACAACCTTCAGTGAGTGCCACAGTCTCATAGTCAGTCAACTTCTTTTTCTTACTCAAAATGTCTTCAAGAAACTTGGCATAATTGGGCATCTGCTCAATTGCTTCAACAAGAGGTATGTTGATGTGCAATTGTTTAAAAACATCCAAAAACTTTTTAAATTGTAGTTCCTCCTTCTCATTCCTCATCCTTTGGGGATAAGGGATGTAAGGGGGAACTGGTTTGATAACAGCTTTGTTTGAAGGTTTTGAGCAAGATGGTTCCAATATGCTTTTGGTGTTGGTCACATTGGGTGGACTTGAACTAGTGATCTAAGGGTCTTGGTTATCTTTTTGACTTGGTAGTTTTGGGATAATCTGAACCTCTGGAGTAGGATTGGCTTTGGATAATTTTTCAAAATCTGTTTTGGTTAAAGGGCCAAATTCCTTTTCCACAGTTTCAGGTAATTCCTTCCCACTCCTAAGAGTCACAGTCTTTATATGTTCTTTTCCTGGGGCCTTGGGGACTTCAGTGTTACTAGGTAAAGTACATGTGGCCCTGTTGATTTGGTTAAGTGCCAATTGACTGATTTGAGTTTCTAAGTTCCTCAAAAGTGTGATGTGTTGGTTAAAGAGAGACTGATTTTGTTGTTGTTGAACTTGTGATTGTGCCATGTAATTCTTGATCAGTGTCTCCATAGAGGTATTGGGATCATCTTGTGAAGGTGCATGATTTTGGTTTTGAAAAGGTGGTTGAGTGTTTTGAAAACCTTGATTACGGTTTAACTGATGATGATTGTTTTGAAAATTTCCCTTGAAATTGTTTTGGGAACTGCTTGCTTGATTTTGAAAATTTGAATTCCCTTGTGGTTTTTGTGCAGGTGGATTCAAACCATGGACTATTCCAAGAGAAGTTTGGGTGCTGCTTCCAACTGGCATTGTATGTGTTGGAGTGAGGACTAGGTCTATTTTGAACATAATTAACAGATTCAGAATTGTGAGGACAATGTTCATAAGAATGTTCCTCACCACAACATACACATTGCACAGAAAGGACATGTGCATGAGGTTTAGTGACAGATGGCTGTGCTCCTTGACCTGAAGTGATGTTTTTAAGCATAATAGTCATGGAAGCAAGATGAGCTGTCAATGCAGTGTATGCATCAATCTCATGCAACCTGGCAGTCTTCTTTTAAGTTTGAATTGGAGCTCTTGGGTCAGCCCACTGTCCATTATTTGCTGAAATCTTTTTAAGAATTTTGTACCTGGTATTGTAGGTGTTAAAGGTAAAGGCCCCTCCTGAAGTCGCATCGAGCATTTATTTTGCATTGGAATCGAGTCCATTGTAAAACGTCTCGTGTTGAATATAGTAGGGTATGCCATGGTGATGGCATTTCCTTAACAATTCTTTAAACCTTTCCCATGCATCGGGAATTGCTTCATCGTCCATTTGTTTAAACATGCAAATTTCGTTTCTGGACTTAGCATTCCGGGTAGGTGGAAAATATTTTTGAAAACATTTCTCAGCCATATCACCCTAAGATGGTACTGAACCTGGTGTTAATGAATTGAACCATACTCTTGCCTTATCCCTTAGAGAAAATGGGAACAACGTAAGCCTTAAGGCTTCCGGTGAAACTCTAGGGATTAGAAAAACATCGGTGATCTCCATAAAAGATTTTAAATGGGAATGGGGATCCTCCGATGGTAATCCGGAAAATTGACCATTGGCTTGCAACATATGAAACATGATGGGTTTTGGTTCAAAATGTAGAGTATCTAATTGTGGCCTAACAATCCCAGAATTCAATTGCTCAAAATTTGGGATTGCATAGTCCATAATTCTTCCATCCTTTGAGTTTGCAAGATCAATGATGTTAAGTGGTTCAACATTACCAATAGATCTATTATCATCTCCTTCCTCATTGTTATGATTGCGAAAAAGGTGGATTTTGTTGAAAAGGTGGATTTTGCTGAAATGGCTGAAACGGTGGATTACCAAAAAGTGGTGGATTTTGTTGATTATTTACAAAGGGAGGCGGCCTGATTGGATTTTCTAAAGGTGGTCTCACGGGATTTTCTAAAGGCGGCCGAACGGGATTTCCTAAAAGTGGTGGTCTTGGTGGTATGTTTTCAAAATCGGGTGGAGGTCCGTCCATATTGAGAGAGTTTGATGTTCTTTGAATTCTTCTTCTTTGGCGAAAAGTTCTCTCAATATCCGGATCTAACTCGAAAAGTTCCCCACGTGGTATTCTTGGCATACACCACTTTCAAAAAATCTTTAAAACTCCCAATCGGTGATAGAAAAATCAAATCTTTGAAAATACTTATATAGATTTTTAGCTTACCAATCCCCGGCAACGGCGCCAAAAACTTGATGTGTGCGTGGAATACACCTACAGACGTGTGCTAATAGAACCAATAAGCAAGTATACTTATACGGAACTATGTCGTCTATCAAGTAATAAAGTGGTAAAATACCGATTATCGTCCCACAGAGATTGGAGTTAAAACTGCTAAAAAAGTATGATGAAAGAAATGATTTCGGAAGATGATTTGGAAGAAAATATCTTTGATTGGTTGGTTGATGAGTATCACAGATTATAACAAACAGTAATAAAAGAGAAGCAAGGGTCTAAGACTTGTGATGTTATGTTAAACCAACTTCCAGTAGACTAATGCTACAGCATGATGCTGCAGCATTACAATGACAAAAACTGGTTTTATTATCTACTTTGAGACACGTTCCTCTCGGACTCTCACCATCCCATGATTCCAGTAGCAGTAAGTAATCTCATCTCTGAGCAGAACCTAAGGTAAAGGAATGATGGAATGGAGTTCTCAAAATATACGGCGAAACAAATTCTCTTTGTTAAAAGTTACTCTCTCGATATAACCTCCGTACCTCCCAAGTTTGTGTACTCCTAAGTAGCTTATCTCTAAGTCTACTTCATTTTAACCCTTTGAGAAAAAGATGACTTATCAAGAATGAATCATTTTAGAAAACAAAAGTAACAACTCTCGTTGCAAGTAACTCTCTCGATATTACCCCTTATGTCATCCAAATTGACGTGCTATTCAATGGCCGATCTCTAGGTCCATGACACTTTAACACTATCAAAGTGATCAATTTGTCAAGGGATTGTATTATCGTGAAGAAACTTGGGTTAGAATAATAAAAAAACATCATTTTTGCCACAAAATGCCTACTTTCTTTTGGTTAACATAACACCCTTTGCCTCACACCCAAGCTAATATGCTTAGCTACTCATGACAATAAATAAAACAAAATAAATGCAAGAGACTTGGAAAGTAAACATGATGCTAGAATGTAATTAGTACTTGAAAAATAAAAGACTATAATTCATAAATGACAAGAAAATAAAATTACAAGGAAGTAAATGACAAGATTAAAGGATGGAATGTAAGTACAATAATGTAAAATGCTTATATTAAGTGCAAAAAAATAAAGACGTAAAGTAACTAACAATATTAGAGATACAAGATGGAATTAAAAGAAAGCAATTAAAAATTACTGCCCAGTGCTACAGACGATGCTCCAAGCATTCATACGTGTATATGAAGATTTGAAGATGATAAGAACATTAAATGAAGAACACTTGAAGAACTGGAAAGTTTTCTGGAATTTCAGAGAGAATTGGGGCTGAAAAAGTTCAGCCAATAATGTTACAAAAAAGTAGTGAGAAAAGGTAGTGAAAAGGATGCCAATAAAGCCACCCAAAGCCTCCTATTTATAGAAAATAGGGAGGGACTAAAGGTGTAAAATAGCAACCAATGTTGTTAGGATCTAACCATAAGTTACAAAAACTAACTAGGAAAGTACAAAAGGTAATTAGATTACAACTAAGAGTTTGCTTCAGCTGAATAATTGGCTTAACCAATGGATAAACAAAAGACTTCTTCCACTCCTTGTTAAGCCAATTCCAATTCTCCCATTTCCTTCAGCTCGACAACTGTCCAATGCTGCAGCACCTTCTGCAGCATGATCTGTTCATAGAAGAGATTGTTCAAACCAAGTTAGAATTAACCCAAACATCCCATGAAAACAAGTAAATCATCATCCTAAGCTCCAAATCAAGAAAGTGTAAAATAATGAACTAAATGACTCAAATTGGGATGTAAAAGTGTAAAATCCTACCTGAAAGAGAAGAGAAATAAGTGCTTACGTACTCAAAATTGAGCACTTATCAGGGCGTAATAGCGAGACATGGAATACCGGGTGGATGCGTGAGCCTGGTGGAAGTTCCAATCGATATGCGACCTTACCGATCCGTTCAATAACCGGAAACGGACCAAAAAACGCCTGCTTAACTTTTGAGAGTCCCGTTTCTGAACTGATGTCTGGCGATATGTGCGTAAACGGAGATAGACCAGGTCGCCAACATTAAATTCCATATCCATACGGTGGCGATTAGCTTGATCAGCCATGCGTTGGCGCGTCCTTGTCAAGGTATATTTGAGCAAAGCGATTAAACGATTATGCTCCAGTAAGGTGGATTCGATAGAGGCGACCGGTGAGCTACCCAAAGTGTATGCCGGAATGGATGGTGATGGACGACCGTAAAGTGCTTGAAATGGCGTCATTTCGATGCCGCTGTGGAAGCTTGTATTATACCAGAATTCTGCCAAGTACAGAAATTTACTCCAGGTTGTTGGTTCGTCACACGCGAAGCAACAAAGATACGACTCAAGGCAACGGTTGACGACTGTTAGGTAGCGTTTGGTACGCAGACTAGATGAGACTGGACGGGATGGAACAGGACGGGACTGGACAGGACGGGACAAGACTAATTGTCTGTTCTGCGTTTGGTAGGACTAGAACAAAACGAAACAAAACTGTTAAAATGACCAGATTACCCTTAAAATATTGTTTGAGTTTTTATGTATAGTAATTATAAATGACAAATCAATTAAAATATAAATAATTGTATTTATGAAAAAGTGAACGAATTTGGTAAATTTGTAAAATGCATATTTAAGTAAAATTGTTTTAAAATGTGTGCAAATCAATTAAAAAATTAAAGCACAAATCTAATTTGATATTTGAGATATTGAAAAGAAATCCACACAATCCTCTGTATCGAGAACTCAGATAAGGTTCCACCCTTGTATCGCTGGATGTGGAGATATTCGATTTAAGAATTCGTTTTGAAGGGGCGTGGTTTAACAGAGTTTGATATTTGGATCTGTTGATGTTTTTAGGTGTTAGGTTACAGATTTTGTATTATATTAAGGGTAAATAAGTCATTTTAAGATTAGTCCAAGGTTGTTCCACCTTTTTTGATGGAACAAAAAAATGCTCATTTTGTCCCATGAAAATGATATTTAGTCCCACCTTGTTCCATCTTGTCCTTGTTCTATGTCAAGCCAAACATGGGACTAAAACTTTTTGTCCCGTCCCGTCCCATCTAGTCTGCATACCAAACGCACCCTTAATGCCAAAAATCGCCCAAAAGAACAACTTAAGGTTGATGTGGACTTTTAACAACTAAAGAAACGTATCTCAAGACCAAGCAACACAATCTCAAGGAAAAATAAGCAAGACAAGAGATTTGGTGATGCGGAGAACCCCAGAACGAGGGAAGCTACTATCGTGCAAAATAAGCTACTGTCGTGCGGTTCAAACTGCGGTCGTGCGAAGCTTGCGTCAATGATGTTCGTTCGAATGCTCTGTAAATCACTGTGTTTTCGATGTGGAACTGCTTAGAAAGTAGATGAAGCAGATGTAGATGAGAGAAGGTTCGATTAACTCTGATGATATTCGATGATAACCGATGGCTTTTGAGTGTAGAGCAGGCCTTTATATAGCTTCTGCTGATCATTAAAAGGTGTCTTTATGGCGCGCTTTGTAACCGCTGTCGGGCTTTAAATGCCATTGATGACCTGATCGTTACTGGCCGTTGTTAATGCCAAAAATCGCACCAAAGGGACAACTTAAGGTCGATGTGGACTTAAACAACTAAAGAAAGAATCTTTCGACGAGACGTGCGACGAAGAATAAAATAAACAAGACAAGGGATTTGATGACGCAGGAAAAACCTCAATCGAGGAAAAAAACTGCGGACGACAAGGGATGTCGTCGCTGCACTATGGTCGCCAATCAGGGGCGATGTCCTTGGTACTGGCGTCGGGCGTACGATGATTACAATACAAATGAAGGAAATGCTTCGAAATGTAAAGTACAAGTGTTTGAAATGGAAAACAAGTGTTTGTCGTGTATGAATACAAAGTGTAAACAACTGTTGGTCGAAGGCTGTTGTCGTGCATTGAGAACGATGACTTGAGCTTTTCTTCGAGTGTTCTTGAGTTCGCTGTAGGGTTCTGGCTTTCAGTACTTGATTCCCAGAGTTTGAGTATTCTTGGCTATGAGCTTGAATGTTTTTCTCTGCTGCTTTGTGATATTCGCTGATGATTGCTAATGTGTATCGGATGTTAACTCGTTGTCCTTGAAGTGAAGACTTAACTTGGTATTTATAGTCTTCGCGCCATTAATTAGCTCCATTAATGCTTTGATCAACGGCTACAACGGCTGGAAACGGTCGCCGGAGTGATTATCCATAATGTTCTTCGTCCGTTACGGCTGCTCACTGTTAATAGCTTTGACTCCTGCATTAAATACTTAACACACGTAACAGTCATGGTTAACGTTAGCTTTGGTCAAAGGTACAATGATCTTACGCGATGGTCGTGCGGGACAGGCGACGCTATGGTCGAGCGTCGTGAGGGACATACGACTTACCTTTTACGGGAGACGACGAATGTCTTCTGGGTTATTGTCGAGACCTTATCTTAATACAAGATTTGGATTATAACGTGCGTCTTACCTGTTTTGGTCGTGGTCGTACGACGTGATTTTTTGCCCAAACAATTTGCCCCCAAAATTTGAAAATTGAATGTCAAATATAAGTTTAAAATTTTGTTCGTCAACTGCTTAGACTTGTGACCTGGGTTGAGGGACTTACCTGGTTGTCGTGGAACTAGACCGGTTCGCCTTTAACTGAACGAGAAGTTGAAAAGTTGTGACGTCATACTGACGCGCGATGTTGCTTACCAGATGTCGAAGATTTGGATAGGTATGGACGCGCGTTGATCATCAGCAGACTCGACTTGTTGCGATTTTTTGCATAAATAGAGATCACAATGGGTTGTTTTCTTTAGAGAAAAAGTTTTCTGTTTCTGATGAGGCCCTTCTCTAGAATCTCGACTTTGTTCAAATCTTGGGTGGTCGGAGATCTATCAAGGGTTGCGATACCCGAATCGTTGATGATGTTGGTTACGATGAACACGATGTCTGTGTATTCTGCGCATCTGGCGACGATGTCTTCTACCACGTCAACCCTTTCGTCAGCCGACAGGGGCGAGGGTGTAAAGACGGGAGAGAACGAGGAGGAACTTTCGGTGATCAGCTTTGCGCTGTCGTCATCCCTCTTGTTTGACTACGTCCTCGTCAGGATGAAGTCACTTCCGCATCTGGGGAAACATCAGCCCTTAGTTTCCGAGGAGTGTTTTCCAAGGATCTCTGTTGAAGAGATAGGGTTGTGTTTAGCCGAACTAGCGTTCCTTGTAAGTTTTTCTTTCAAAACTGGTGTTATCGATGTTCTTTCGCTGAGCATTTAATATGTTTCTTTTGTAATTTGCAGATGTTTCGGTTTCCTCTCAAAAAATATATAAAGGCAGATGAAATGTTGGAGTGGAGGTCGATCGTCGAGAGGAATATATTCCTTCCTCCAACCTTAACATTAATCTTCAGAGCCACATTCTCAGAATGTCAAGGCGTAAGGGGTTGGAAGACAACTCCTAATATACTCGTTTGATCCTTGCATCAATTCTTCGGGATTGGCAGGGCTTCGAAGGTCGAGACTGTTGGGCAGAGCTTACGATCGATATGCTTATTTAGTTCTAGGGTAGATTTTTGGGTTTACGAACTAGGCTTTTCATGCTCGACCATTGGTGGTCGGGTTGTTGGTATGTAACGACTTTTTGACTTTATCTTTATTCGTCCGACTATCGGTCGTTCATATGTAATCATTCAACGAAGTTCCTTCTTTTGCTGAACTTGTGTTTTCAATTACATATGTCGCGGATCGATCATAAAATTCGTTAAGTATGAAACAAACGGAGGATCGTGCGACTTAGGCATTCATTGTCATGGAACGGTTTGAAACATAAATCATATATTTGGACTGTATTAAATATACATCATTGATGTGTCAGAGCATACAAAGTTTCTCTGAGTTCCAGAAACTTAGATCGGGGGATCGTTCAGACCTTATATGTAATTGTGTCGTATGACGAAATTCTAGAATATAAGCCCCTGTGGTAAAACAATTAATGTCACACACTTGGGTACTCATGTCGTGCTTACCTGCGATAAAGTTCGTTAGAAGTCGGTCGTCGGACCACCAATGATGTTACTACGTTTACTATTGTGTTGAACAAACTTTGTATGAGAGGGAGGCGACTCTAAAAGAAATATTTTTTCAGATGCGTCGCGTTCCAACTTCGCGGGATTTCTTGATTGTCGAGGGTCTGAAGTCGATAGGCTCCTTTACCAACGACTTTGGAGATACGGTAAGGACCTTCCCACTTAGTAGAAAGCTTACCCGCGTTGAGCTCCTGGGTATTTGGGAATACTCGACGGAGGACGTAATCGCCTTCTTGAAAGACTTTAACTTTGACGTGCTTATTGAAATGTCATTCGACCGCCTGCTTCTGCGATGCCATCCTGATCAAGGCGGATTCTCTGAGCTCTTCGAGGGCGTCGAGATCATAACTTAAATCAACCAGGTTATGGTCGACGGAAGTATGCCTCGAGGTCGGGAGATGAACTTCGATTGGTAGGACTGCTTCACAACCGTAGACGAGAGAGAAGGGGGTTTGTCCTGTGGACGTGCGGGGCGTCGTGCGATTTGCCCATAAGACTGAAGGGAGTTCTTCGACCCATCTCCCCTTTGCAGCCTTTAATCGTTTCTTGATCGAAGCTACAATAGTCTTATTACTCGACTCAGCAAGTCCATTGGCTTGGGGATATCTAGGAGTCGAGGTTGTCAGCTTGATGCTTCTATCTTCACAGAACTGTTGGGTCCTATCACTTATGAATTGGGATCCATTGTCGCAGACAATTTCGGACGGAATCCCAAACCTGCATATGATGTTAGTCTGGATAAAAGAGATAACTTCTTTATCCCTAATTTGGGAGAAGGCAGCCGCTTCGACCCATTTAGAAAAATAGTCCGTAAGTACGAGGAGAAACACCTTTTGCCCGGGAGCAGGCGGTAGCTTGCCGACGATATACATTCCCCATCTCATGAAGGGCCATGGGATAAGTGTCGAGTGCAAAGGTTCCGAGGGTTTATGAGACATACCTGAGTGTCGTTGACAGGGGTCGCAACTCTGGACGTACTTGATGGCGTCTTGTCGCAGTGTTGGCCAAAAATATCCTTGTCGGGATATACGATTAGCTAAACTACGACCTCCTGAATGATTACCGCATTCGCCGTCGTGCATCTCTTGGAGGATTTTCTGAGCTTGATTTTTGCTGATGACGCACCTTAAATTTAAGCCCATCGATGATCGCCGATAAAGCTTATTTTCGATCATGACGTACTTAGATGCTTTGAATCTGATTTTTCGAGCCTCCATTTTGTCTTCGGGGAGTTGGTCGTGCACGAGGAAATTTCGAATGTTGCGTGACCAATCATTTTCTTCGTATTCGATCTGGATGACGTCTGTGTTTCCAATGGACGGCGTTGCCAGGTGAATCATAGGAATAACATCAAATATTGGTTCAACTAAAGCGGACCCAAGGTTTGCCAATGCGTCGGCCTGAGTGTTCTGGTCTCGCAGAATCTGTTCAATAGAAAAAGATCTAAATTTTTCAGAAATTTCTTTTGCCACGCTTAGATATGCTGTCATTTTTGAATCATTGGCTGCGAATTCTCCATTGATCTGATTTACTACTAGCAGAGAGTCGCTCTTGACATGCAGCGTGGTTGCCCCCGAGTCGTGGGCCATATTCATTCCCACGATCAGGGCTTCATATTCAGCTTCATTGTTGGTGGTCTTGAAGTCGCATCGGACCGAGTATACCATCTTGCCCCCCTGTGGTGACTTTAAGACGATGCCTAACCCCGAGCCTCTGGTGTTGGATGACCCATCGACGTGTAAGATCCAAGGTGCGTCGTCGTGAGTCGCCACAGTTGATATTTCAGACTGAAATCGGCGATAAAATCTGCTAACGCTTGTGATTTGATTGCAGTTCTAGGTTTGAAGTCGATGTCGTAGCTACTGAGGTATATGCTCCACTTTGTCAATCGACCTGTCAACTCAGGTTTTCTTAAGACAGGCTTAAGAGGGAAATTAGTCACGACAGTAATAGGATGCGATTCAAAGTAGTGACGTAATTTTTTAGCAGCAGTGACTAGCGATAAAAGCAAATTTTCCATAGAGGAATACCTGGTTTTCGCGTCTAAGAGGGATTTACTTACATAATAAATCGGCAATTGCTGTTTTTCATCCTCGCGTGTCAGAACAGCACTTACTGCATTTGGACTAATAGCCAAATACAGATGTAGGACCTCATGATCACATGGTTTTGACAATAAAGGAGGCGGCGTCATGTACTTTTTCAGATTTTGCAACGCTCGCTCATGATCGTCGGTCCAGTCGAAACCTCTGTTTTTCCTGAGAACGTTATAAAATAAGTGACATTTGTCGGAGGATCGAGAGATAAACCTGTTTAGAGCCGCTACTCGACCGGTGAGTTTCTGGACTTCTTTGAAATTTCGAGGAGACTTGATCTCGATGATGTCTTTGATCTGATCGGGACTAGCCTCGATGCCCCGACGGGTGACCATGTAACCTAAGAACTTTCCAGCGCTGACGCCGAAGGAGCATTTCGTTGGGTTGAGCTTCATGTTATATTTCCGAAGGATGTCGAACGATTGCCTAAGGTGATCGATATGGTCGATCGCTTGCTTTGACTTTACCAACATGTCGTCGATATATACCTCCATTGTGTCGCCAAGATGATCTTTAAACATCTTGTTTACCAGTCGTTGATAGGTAGACCCTGCATTTTTTTAATCCGAAAGGCATAACTTTGTAACAATAAATACCTCGGTCTGTCATGAAAGCAGTTTTCTCTTGATCCTTGACGTGCATTAGGATTTGGTTATATCCAGAATAGGCGTCCATGAATGTTAATAACTCGTGTCCCGCAGTTGCGTCGACCATGGCATAAATATGAGGTATTGGAAATGGATCCTTTGGGCAGGTTTTATTGAGATCCGTGAAGTCGATACAGACTCTCCATTTTCCATTCTTCTTAGCTACTACCACGACGTTAGCGAGCCAATCGGGATATTTTACTTCCCGAATCTTTCCTGTCTGAGTAGATTGTCGACTTCGTGACTTCGTCGTTAATTACCTTATTTATTTCTGGAGCGAACTTGCGGCGCTTTTGTTTTACGGGTTTGAATGACGGGTCGACATTAAGTTTATGGGAAATGACGCCGGGATCGATGCCAACCATATCTTCATGCGACCAGGCGAAGCAATCGGCATACTCCTGTAAAAAAGATATGAGTTTACCTTTAATGATGGGATCAAGGGATGAACCCACGAGGATTTTTTTATCGGGATTGCTTTGATCCAGAATGGCTTCCTCCAGATGGTACTCGTCGACTGTTGTTGGGGGTTCTTGCGCATTTTTTAGACCCACCATCCGTTCCATGTTCTCCTTATCTGCCATTTTCCTGTAATCGAAAACAGAGGAACTCCAAGAAACCGTTAGTAAAGTGCAAGTTCGTCGAGGATTTTCTCTAGATGTAGTCCCACGGATGGCGCCAAACTGTTAATGCCAAAAATTGCACCAAATGGACAACTTAAGGTCGATGTGGACTTAAACAACTAAAGAAAGAATCTTTCGACGAGACATGCGACGAAGAATAAAATAAACAAGACAAGGGATTTGATGACGCAGGAAAAACCTCAATCGAGGAAAAAACCTGCGGACGACAAGGGATGTCGTCGCTGCACTATGGTCGCCAATCAGGGGCGATGTCCTTGTTACTGGCGTCGGTCGTACGATGATTACAATACAAATGAAGGAAATGCTTCGAAATGTAAAGTACAAGTGTTTGAAATGGAAAACAAGTGTTTGTCGTGTGTGAATACAAAGTGTAAACAACTGTTGGTCGAAGGCTGTTGTCGTGCGTCGAGAACAATGACTTGAGCTTTTCTTCGAGTGTTCTTGAGTTCGCTGTAGGGTTCTGGCTTTCAGTACTTGATTCCCAGAGTTTGAGTATTCTTGGCTATGAGCTTGAATGTTTTTCTCTGCTGCTTTGTGATATTCACTGATGATTGCTAATGTGTATCGGATGTTAACTCGTTGTCCTTGAAGTAAAGACTTAACTTGGTATTTATAGTCTTCGCGCCATTAATTAGCTCCATTAATGCTTTGATCAACGGCTACAACGGCTGGAAACGGTCGTCGGAGTGATTATCCATAATGTTCTTCGTCCGTTACGGCTGCTCACTGTTAATATCTTTGACTCCTGCATTAAATACTTAACACACGTAACAGTCATGGTTAACGTTAGCTTTGGTCAAAGGTACAATGATCTTACGCGATGGTCGTACGGGACAGGCGACGCTATGGTCGAGCGTCGTAAGGGACGTACGGCTTACCTTTTACGGGAGACGACGAATGTCTTCTGGGTTATTGTCGAGACCTTATCTTAATACAAGATTTGGATTATAACGTGCGTCTTACCTGTTTTGGTCGTGGTCGTACGACGTGATTTTTTGCCCAAACAGTCGTTTGCACCATGAATGCTCGTAGACCTGCATTAATGAACAAAAGAAACGTGTTTGACTGTTAACGGTTAGTATGATCGTACGACCGTCTTAAGTTTCATACGTCAGTCGTACGGAACGTACGACCAACATAAAAATGTACAACCGAGCATACGTCTGTAAACAACCTGTAAGACCGTATCTAAATGCAAGAACGGTCTTATGAAAGTGTTATTCGAGTTTTCTAGCGTTGGTCGTGACGTGTGATTTTTTACCCAAACCGTTTGCCCCCAAAATTTGAATTTCAGGCGTGAAGTTCGAATTTTAAATCTGACGATGTGGTTTGCCACGTGTCGCATGTGGAGAGGGTCTGGTCGAATTCCAATCATCTAAGTTTGATCTGGATTGGAGGAAATGATGGGGTCGTGACGTCATGACGGCGTGTCAGAAACGAAAAGACGTTCAGGGGACAGGTGTCGCCCATCGGCATGATGCATGCGAAAAGGCGATGACAGGTGTCGACCATCCAGCGGGTCGTTCTGGCATGATCTTTGCCATAAATAGCGCAATTCTGGAAATGGTTTCCTTTTTTACGCTCACTCGTGTTCTTAGGAAAAGATTTCAGAGAGATTCACCTGCCATTGTTACGTGTGTTTTTGAGCGCTTATAAATTTAGCAGGAAAATTTTCGTTTTTCAAGATGTCAATCGAACCGGCGAGCACCATAGTTGGTCAAGAAATCTTAGAAGCTTTTAGGATCCTGTCTGGTATTCCTGATGCAGTTAATATATACTCATCGGGTCAGTTCCGACCGACCGAATGTCCGAATGGACACTTTGTCCTATATGAATATCCGTTTAAGGCGGGTTTTAAGTGGCCATTTTCCCCGTTAGTTAAGGAGTTTTTGGGAAAGTATCGGCTTTCGCCTGCCCAAATAATGCCTCAGTTCTGGCGAATAGTCCGTGTGATTGATAGGATCACCGGCGAATGGACGAATCCGTTCATGGTGGAGGACCTTCTGGCGTCCCATGTAGCCAAGGTGGACAACTACCACCGATATAGTTTATTCTATAAGTTTAAGAAAACTCAGGTCTTGGTGTTGAAAACACAAGTAAACGATTGTGGTTGGAAGGCTCGGTACGTTTTTGGAAAGACGCAGTCGCTCTAGCTTTTGCAGGAGGACACGACATGGGTTACCGTCTGGTGGAACACCAACAGTAAGTCTTCCTCTTGTCATGTACTGTTTTCAAATTTGAATCGTGCGTTTTAGCTAATCGGGTGTTTCTTTTTTAGCTATTGCATTCCCTGAAGTTAGCGCTTCCAAGGAGACGCTGGCGAAGATCGAGAAATTCCATATGTATAATCCGGATGACAGATCCCTCTCCGTCCAGCATAGTCTCAGGGATGAGGGTTCGGACGACGAGGTCGTCGAGCTGACAGGGACAGAGATCCCCGTAGGAGAAGAAGAAGTAGAAGAGGAGGAAGAAGAGACATCAGGTAATTTGATGTATGCTCTTCTTAATCGTGTCGTATGTTTTATTTATACGACTTTCATCTTATCGTGTCTCTGCTATTTTGTAGGTGGTTCGGGCGTCGTGCCCACCCCTGATGTGCAGAAGAAGAAAGCTCAACTTTCATTGGCTCGTAAGGCCAAGGAGTTGAAGCGAAAAGCTCCCCCACCCCCATCATCGGGGGAAAAGAAGTCCAAGACGGTTCTCTGGAGGGAACCGTCGTCGAAGGGTGGTGCCTCGTCCGGGGTCGCCACCGCTGAGAAGACGAAGACGCCACCAAGAGTCATCGATGCGACTTCGGTGATTGTGGCCCCTCCCCTATTTGAAGAGGTCGGCCCTTCCCCCTCGTCGATTGACAAGGGAAAAAGCAAGAGGACGGAGGAGTCCAACAATGTTATGACGGTGAACGTTTCACTGCCGTCAAACTTTATGGCCGGGGACGAGATGGATAGCAGCAAGATCTTCCCCGATCTGGAGAAATTCCTCTTGTCGTCCTTCAAGAAGCGACTGGAGGGCATCACGGTCGACGACATAGGATCACACGTCGTAGGATTGACCTTCGTGCGCTGCAGGCGTTCCAAACTTCCCTCTGCCTGTATGCCCACATGGATAAAATCCGTAGGGTTACTCCTGTTGGTATAGAGAAAATGCACAAGCCACAGAAGGAAGCTCGTGTGGCGAGGGATCGGGAGAAGCTGGCGATGGAAAAGGCCGAGTGCTACTCCACGAAGCTTGCCGAAGTCCAAGACTTTCACGCGGCGACGTTGAGCGCGAAGGAAGACCATCAGCGTCTTATGAAGGAGACCCTTGAGAAGTCTACTGCGACTGGCAGAGTTACGACCGACTAAGGGCTCCTTAGTCGAGAGCGAAAAACAGGTCGAGGACCTTAAGTCGCTCGTCGAGGCGAAAGAGGAGAAGATTGCGTCCTTAGAGGAGTGTCTCCAGTCTTTTGAGGCTCTAACCCGTCTGAGGGTTCGAGCGGTGATCATGCGTCGCCATTTGCGGGGGTTAGACCCTATGACCGGAGCCGAAGAGGAGGTTAAAATCTTCTTAGAGCAAGTAGGGGACGAGGACGAACTCGATCAAGAAGACAAGCTTGAAGAAGAGGACCCGATAGACGCGACACTCGGCGTAACTGGTGACGAGGAGGTCGCTGAGGACTCCCCTTTGCCTTGAATTCTTTGCTTTTGATATGGGGCGACTATGGCCAGTCGTGCCCTTTACTTGTACATTTTAAGTTGTACAAATATAAATAAGATTTCGTTAAGCTTTTGTTGTGTACTTTACTTTGTCACCAATGAACAAAATAAAACGCTAGATAACAAAATTTAGATAGACGAGTGTAATGAACCATAAAACGTATGGAAAACTTATACGACCGGTATATTTGCAATCGTGAAGTAATCGGGCGACTGAGGCCGAAGAAATACTCTAAGTATGGGATTCAAGTCATAAGACTTATGTCCCCAATAAAAATGTACCTGTGATGGTCATAAGACCTATATGATGAATCGTAAGATTCCTTTCTATGATGTGCAAGCCTCAGAGACTTTATTCCTCATGATGAAGATCGTAAGACTTTTATTTAAGTCGTAGAGACTTTGGTTTCTCATAAGACAAACTGTAAAACCTGTGTCTTAACCTCCATAGGAGTTATGCTTTAAGTCGCAAAAGACTTCATTTAAAGAATGATTTTAGAAGTAATCGGGCGATTGAGCCCAACATACATTCCAAATTATAGGGCTCAAGTCATAAGACTCAATTTTGAATGCACCTGTTGTGATCGTAAGATCTCCGTAGGATTCGGTTTTCGAGTCATGAGTTATGGGTCACGACTTTGTCCTCTTACGATACAGATCGTAAGACCGATGTTCGTGCGATCCTGTGAACCTGTAATATGAGATCCAGGGGTGGTCGTTGGTTTGACCAACGACCCTCCGATGCTTAAGTCAGTAATCGTTTGTCGAAATAAATCGAAAGCGAAAAGGAAATAAAATGTACTATAATCCAGCTACGTGGGGTTGCAGTCGTAGATTCGACACTACGACCTTCAGACGTACGATCACTTGTGGATCGTTGTCGTAAATGATCTCGAAAGGAATTTCGAACCTGCATAAAGTGTTAGTCTAGATAGAAGAGATGACCTTTTAGTCCCAAATTTGGGAGTAGGCGTCTGCTTCTGTCCGTTCAAAGGAATAATTTGAAAAGACTAACAGGAAAATTTCTTGCCTTGGGAGTAGGATGTCTATTCCCTACCTTATGAAGGATTGGGGAATTAAGGACGTAAGTAAAACTTTTTAGAAGTTTGGTATGCCGTACTTGAGTGTCGTTGTCGGGCGTTACGTACCTAATGATGTTTATCGTTCAGTCGTGGGGTCCGATTGCCCCTGAGTCATGAGCTATATCGATGCCCACGATTGGTAGCTGAAAACTGTATATGTCGTATGGGGTACATCACTCTGCCCCCTTGTGGTGACTGTAAGACGATACCCTGGATTTGCCTTTTCTGGCGTAAGGAGAGATTAGATCATATCGTGTACAGTCGCCACAATGTTGGTTTCACTTCTGAGGTTTCATTGACGCTTTATAGCAATCACGGGTGGTCTTTTGCTTGCTTTTGATTTCTTGCACTCCCCATGGCATCGGGGATTTGATCGTCTGATGATAGGTCGAGGGGACCGCTTTCATGTCGTGGATCCAGGGTCGACCAAGTATAACGTTGTATGCTGATGAACAGTCAATAACGTTAAATCTTGTTTGTTTGTTGACCCCTTTAGCATACACCGGGAGAATGATCTCTCCCAGAGTGGTGGTAGAATCTCCATTGAATCCGATCAGAATCGTCGATCGATGGGTGATCTCTGATTTCTCGATTCCCATAGCTTTGATAGTGCTTAGGAAAATTATGTTGTCCGAACTGCCCCCATCGACCAGTACTCTTTTGGTCGAGCAGTTGCCAATAGTGAGCTGGATGATCAAGCCATCATGATGCTTTTGCCAACTGTCCTGGAGGTCGTCTTGGTCGAACGTTACCGGCATCGCCTCCAGCTCCAGTTCTTGCTTTGGTCGGGACGACCGAGGAATGGGGTATTCTCCCGACAATTGACTAGCGTGCCGCTTGGCTGCCGAGTAAGTTAAACCACAGATGTCTGATCCACCCGTCACGCAATTAATGACTTTTTCATGGACGAGCGATGTCGGTCTTACGTTATCGACTGGCGTAGATTCTTTATTGATCAGGCCTTGCAGATGACCCTAGGGGACGATCCAGGCTAACTCCTTCTGCAAAGCAAGGAAGTTATCCGTCGTGTGACCATGGTCGCTATGGAAGTCGCACCATTTGATCTTGTCCTTCTTGTTGTCATCTTTATCACTCTTCTTGGGCCATCGAACAGACGACTGAACGTTTCTAAGAGCGCCGATGTTTGGGCAAAAAATCACGTCGCTCGACCGCGACCAGAACAGGTAAGAAGTATGATTAAGGACTATATTTTTTATTAAGATAAGGTCTCGACAAAGACCCAGAACACCATCGTCGTCCCTCATAAAAGGTAAGTCGAGAGTTCCTCACGACGCTCGACTATAGCGTCGCCCAATCCGCACGACTATTATATAAGGACGTGCGACCTCGACCAAAGCTACGTTTACCATAACCGTTTGTTAAGTGTTTAATGCAGGAGTCAAAGTCATTAAGGAGCAACGACTATAACCGACGCAATCATTAAACAGCCGGCGACCGTAACGGACGAAGATCATTACTCCGGCGACCGTTTCCAACCGTTAAGGCCATTAAAGGAGCATTCATGGATGAAGCTAAGGACACGAAGACTATAAATATCAAGCTCAATCAACATTTCAAGACATCGAATATCCGGCGATTAACAACCGAAGCAATATTCAAGAACACCTAAAGTGAAGAACCACTATTCTAAGTATCGCTCTCGACGCACGACAACAACCCTCGACCAGCAGTTCATACTTTGTTTCGTACACGACAAACATCTATTTTTACATTCAAACACTTGTACTTTACATTTCGAAGTCTTTCCCTTCATTTGTATTGTAATCTCTGTACGATCGACACCAGTATCCAAGGACATCGCCCCTGATTGGCGACCATAGTGCAGCGATGACACCCCCTATCGTCCGCAGGTTTTTTCCTCATTTGAGGTTTTTCCTGCGTCATCAAATCCTTTGTTTCTTTATTTTATTTATCGTCGCACGTCTCGTCAGAAGATTCTTTCTTTAGTTGTTTAAGTCCACATCGACCTTAAGTTGTCCCTTTGGTGCGATTTTTGGCATTAACAGTTTGGCGCCATCCATGGGACTACATCTAGAGAAAATCCTCGACGAACGTGCATTCTACTAATAGTTTCTTGGAGTTTCTTCTATTTTCTGTCGCAGGAAAATGGCAGATAAGGGGAATCCAGAACAAGTCGTTATACCAGTGCACGCAAGCTTAGAAAATGCACAAAACTCCCCAGCAGCTGTCGATGAGTATCATTTGGAGGAAATCGTTCTAGATCAAAGCAAACCCGATCAAAAGATTCTTGTGGGTTCATCCCTTGATCCCCACATTAAAGAAAAACTCATATCCTTTTTGTAGGAACATGTTGATTGCTTCGCCTGGTCACATGAAGATATGGTCGATATTGACCCCAATGTCATTGCTCATAAACTTAACATCGATCCATCGTTCAAACCTGTCAAGAAAAAACGTCGCAAGTTCGCTCCTGAAAGAAATAAAGTAATAAATGATGAGGTCGACAACCTCCTCAAGACAGGAAAGATTCGGGAGGTAAAATATCCTGATTGGCTCGCTAACGTCATGGTCGTAGCCAAGAAGAATGGAAAATGGAGGGTCTGTATCGACTTCACCGATCTCAATAAAGCCTGTCCAAAGGATCCATTCCCGTTACCTCATATTGACGCCATAGTCGATGCAACCGCGGGGCATGAGTTATTAACATTCATGGACGCCTATTCTGGATACCACCAAATTTTAATGCACGTTGAAGACCAAGAGAAAACCGCTTTCATGACGGATCGAGGTATTTATTGTTACAAAGTTATGCCTTTCAGACTAAAAAATGCAGGTTCTACCTACGTTGGGTTGGTGAACAAGATGTTCAAAGACCATCTTGGAGACACGATGGAGGTATATATCGACGACATGTTAGTGAAGTCGAAGCAAGCGATTGATCACATTGATCACCTCAGGCAATCGTTCGACATCCTCCGGAAGTATAACATGAAGCTCAATCCAACGAAATGTTCCTTTGGCGTCAGTGCCGGGAAGTTCCTGGGTTATATGGTCACTCGTCGAGGCATTGAGGCTAACCCCGACCAAATCAAGGCCATCATTGAGATCAAATCTCCTCGAAATTTCAAAGAAGTCCAGAAACTCACCGGTCGAGTAGCAGCTCTAAACAGGTTTATCTCCCGATCTTCAGATAAATGTCATCTATTTTATAATGTCCTCAGGAAAAATAGGGGCTTCGACTGGACTAATGATCATGAGCAAGCCTTGCAAAAACTCAAGGAATACATAGCGTCGCCTCCTCTGTTGTCAAAACCTCACGATCATAAGATCTTACAGTTGTATTTGGCTGTCAGCCCAAATGCAGTAAGTTCTGTTCTGACACGAGAAGATGAAAAACAGCAATTGCCGATCTATTATGTAAGTAAATGACTTTTAGACGCAGAAACCCGGTATTCCTCTATGGAAAAATTACTCTTATCACTAGTCACTGCTGCTAAAAAACTACGTCATTACTTTGAATCACATCCTATTACTGTCGTGACTAACTTCCCTCTTAAACCTGTCTTAAGAAAACCCGAGTTGACAGGTCGCTTAGCAAAATGGAGTATCTATCTAAGCAGTTATGACATCGATTTTAAACCCAGGACCGCGATCAAATCGCAAGCCTTGGCAGATTTTATCGCCGATTTCAGCCCTGAGTTAGAAAAAGAAGCAAAACTCAAAGTGTCCGTTGTGGCGACTCGCGACGACGTACCTTGGATTCTACATGTCGATGGATCATCCAACATTAGAGGCTCTGGATTGGGCATCGTCTTAAAGTCGCCACAGGGGGGGGAAGATGGTATACTCGGTCCGATGCGACTTCAAAACCACCAATAACGAGGCTGAGTATGAAGCCCTGATAATGGGAATGAATATGGCCCACGACTCGGGGGCAACCGCACTGCATGTCAAGAGCGATTCCCTGCTGGTAGTAAATCAGATCAATGGAGAATTCGCAGCCAAGGATTCAAAAATGACAGCATATCTAAGCGTGGCAAAAGAAATTTCCAAAAAATTTAAATCTTTTTCTATTGACAGATTCCGCGAGACCAGAACACTCAGGCCGACGCATTGGCAAACCTTGGGTCCGCTTTAGCTGAACCAATATGTGATGTTATTCCTATGATTCACCTGGCAACGCCGTCCATTGGAAACACATACGTCATCCAGATCGAAGACGAAATTTCCTCGTGCACGACCAACTCCCCGAAGAAAAATTGGAGGCTCAAAAAATCAGATTCAAAGCATCTAAGTACGTCATGATCGAAAATAAGCTTTATCGGCTATCATCGAAGGGCTTAAATTTAAGGTGCGTCATCAGCAAAAATCAAGCCCAGAAAATCCTCCAAGAGATGCACGACGGCGAATGCGGTAATCATTCAGGAGGTCGTAGTTTAGCTAATCGTATATCCCGACAAGGATATTTTTGGCCAACACTGTGACAAGACGCCATCAAGTACGTCCAAAGGTGCGACCCCTGTCAACGACACTCAGGTATGTCTCATAAACCCTCGGAACCTTTGCACTCGACGCTTATCCCATGGCCCTTCATGAGGTGGGGAATGGATATCGTCGGCAAGCTGCCACCTGCTCCAGGACAAAAGGTATTCCTCCTCGTACTTACTGATTATTTTTCCAAATGGGTCGAAGCGGCTGCTCTCTCCCAAATCAGGGATAAAGAAGTCATCTCTTTTATCCAAACTAATATCATATGCAGGTTTGGAATTCCGTCCGAGATTGTCTGCGACAATGGATCCCAATTCATAAGCGACAGGACCCAGCAGTTCTGCGATGACAGGAATATCAAGCTAACAACCTCAACTCCCAGATATCCTCAAGCCAATGGACTTGCGGAATCGAGTAACAAAACTATTATAACTTCGATCAGGAAGCGATTGAAGGCTGCAAAGGGAAGATGGGTCGAAGAACTCCCTTCGATCCTGTGGGCAAATCGCACGACGCCACGCATGTCCACAAGACAAACCCCTTTCTCTCTCGTCTATGGCTGCGAAGCAGTCCTACCAGTCGAGGTCCAACTCCCAACCTCAAGGCACACTTCCATTGAACATAACTTGGCTGATCTAAGTTGCGACCTCGATGCCCTTGAAGAACTCAGAGAATCAGCCTTAATCAGAATGGTGTCGCAGAAGCAAGCGGTCGAACGGTATTTCAACAAACATGTCAAGGTCAAAGTCTTTCAAGAAGGTGATTATGTTCTTCGCCGAGTGTTCCAAAACACTCAAGAACCCAACGTGGGAAAACTTTCAATCAAGTGGGAGGGCTCGTACCGTATCTCTGAAGTCGTTGGTAAGGGAGCCTATCGACTCCAGACCCTCGACAATCAAGAGATCCCGCGTAGTTGGAATGCGACGCATCTCAAAAGATATTTCTTTTAAGATTACTTCTTTCATACAAATTATTACTTGACAATAAACATCATGGGATCGAAAGATAATTACGGGAACGCACAACATAGATGCCCAAGTTCACGAATCGATCGTCTTATCACAGGGGCATCTAAATTTCGACGTACGATTGGTAGGTTTTAATGACCTCTCAATAAAAGTTTCTAAACTTTGAAATTTTTTCATATTCATCGATGATATATATTCATGATTATCAATACAATTCAAAATGTCTGAGTTATATTGCAAAGAATGCCTAAGTCGCACGATTCTTCGCTCATTTCACAGACGATAACATGTTCACAAAACGAACAGTTATACAAAGACAGACTAAAACTCATTACACACTAATAAGCTCGAGCGTAAACTACATAAAACAAAAAATGTGGAGAAGAGTGACAGTCGTATGTTCTTCCCGGAGTCTTGACCTTCGAGATCGTGGCAACATCAAAACATGTTAATGTAAGGATCAAACGAGTATGTTAGGAATTGTTTTCCAACTCCTTATGCCATAATATTCTGAGACTGTGGCTCTTAAGATTAACGTTAAGGCTGGAACATCTGTTTTCTGACGAGTGACCTCCACTCCAATATTGTTCCCATCTTGACACACTTAATGAAAAGAAACAGAAGCATCTGTCGAATACGAAGGGAACACGTTAGCAAAACATAAAAACGAAAGAACATCGATGACACAAGTTTTGAAAGAAAAACTTACAAGGAACGCCAGTTCAGCTAAACACAGCCCTATCTCTTCAATAGAGATCCTTTGAAAACACTCCTCGGAAACTAAGGGCTGATGTTTCCCCAGATGCGGAAGTGACTTCATCCTGACGAGGACGTAGTCAAACGAGAGGGACGGCAACAGCGTAAAGATGATCACCATAAGTTCCTCCTCATTCTCTCCCGTCTTTACACCCCCGCCCCTGTCGGCTGACGAAAGGGTTGACGTGGCAGAAGACATCGTCGCCAGGTGCGCAGAATACACAGACATCGTGTTCATCGTAACCAACATCGTCAACGATTCGGGTATCGCAACCCTTGATAGATCTCCAACCACCCAAGATTTGAACAAAGTCGAGAAGGGCCTCATCAGAAACAGAAAACTTTTAAAGAAAATCTCTAAAGAAAACAACCCATTGTGATCTCTATTTATGCAGGAAATCGCAACAAGTCGAGTCCGCTGATGATCAACACGCGTCCATGTCCTTTCGTATATCCGCCCAGATCTTCGACAGCTGGTAAGCATCATCGAGCGTCAGTATGACGTCACAACTTATCAACTTCTCGTTCAGTTAAAGGCGAACCGATCTAGTTCTACGACATCCAGGTAAGTTCCTCAACCCAGGTCACAAGTCTAAGCGTTCGACAAGCAAAATTTAAAACTTAAATTTGACATTCAATTTTCAAATTTTGGGGGCAAATTGTTTGGGCAAAAAATCACGTCGCTCGACCGCGACCAGAACAGGTAAGACGTATGATTAAGAACTATATCTTGTATTAAGATAAGGTCTCGACAAAGACCCAGAACACCATCGTTGTCCCTCATAAAAGGTAAGTCGTGAGTTCCTCACGATGCTCGACCATAGCGTCGCCCGATCCGCACGACTATTATATAAGGAAGTGCGACCTCGACCAAAGCTACGTTTACCATAACCGTTTGTTAAGTGTTTAATGCAGGAGTCAAAGTCATTAAGGAGCAACGACTATAACCGACACAATCATTAAACAGCCGGCGACCGTAACGGACGAAGATCATTACTCCGGCGACCGTTTCCATGCGTTAAGGCCATTAAAGGAGCATTCATGGATGAAGCTAAGGACACGAAGACTATAAATATCAAGCTCAATCAACATTTCAAGACATCGAATATCCGGCGATTAACAACCGAAGCAATATTCAAGAACACCTGAAGTGAAGAACCACTATTCTAAGTATCGCTCTCAACGCACGACAACAACCCTCGACCAGCAGTTCATACTTTGTTTCGTATACAACAAACACCTATTTTTACATTCAAACACTTGTACTTTACATTTCGAAGTCTTTCCCTTCATTTGTATTGTAATCTCTGTACGATCGACACCAGTATCCAAGGACATCGCCCATGATTGGCGACCATAGTGCAGCGACGACACCCCCTGTCGTCCGCAGGTTTTTTCCTCGTTTGAGGTTTTTCCTGCGTCATCAAATCCTTTGTTTCTTTATTTTATTTATCGTCGCACGTCTCGTCGGAAGATTCTTTCTTTAGTTGTTTAAGTCCACATCGACCTTAAGTTGTCCCTTTGGTGCGATTTTTGGCATTAATAGCCGACTAGCTCTTTCATCGTTCCTTTCAATCCATAAGAAGAAATCTTAGGATATTGCGAGAATCGAGGCGTAGGATTGCTTTTCTTCTTATCGAACCAAACGTTCGATATTTGGCACGATGGCTCTAACTTGACGCTCGGTTTCGGTTTGAAATCTGGTTTCTTGATTCCAAGAGACTTTTTGTCAGTGGAATGTTTACGACGGAAGACTAGGTCGTCTTCGAATCGCATGTAGGCCAAAGTCCTAGCTCGTACGTCTTCAAAATTCTCTGGAGGATATTTTGTAAGATCGACGTATAGTCCCGTAATGTCGCCGTCAAGACCACGCTTGTAAACCTCGATGGCAGTCTTGACGTCACAATTTCGAATGCTGATCATTTCAGCATTGAAACGATTGAAATAACTATGAATGGACTCTCCGGATTTTTGGACGACATAGTACAGGTCGCTGGTCTGCTTTTCCATCTTGCGACTACTGGCGAACTGTTGCGAGAATTGGTTGACCAATTCTGCGAAGTTGCTAATGGACTTGGGTTTGAGGTTGATCAACCATTGTAGAGTAGGACCTGTAAGAGTCGCCCCGAAGCTCTTGCACATGCACACTTCTTGATATTGTTGTGGGATTGATACTGTCCACATCAATTGTTTGTATTGTGCAATATGTTCCGTTGGATCAGTTATTCCCGAATACTTTGGAGTGAAAGCAGGAATATTGTATTTCTTTGGCACGTCGACGGTCGATATCGTGTCAACGAAAGGCGACGCTTGAAATCCTGTGCGGGGCTCGACGTCGACGAGCATGGCGGCGCCTGGTAGCTTGGAAAGTAGCGACAACATCTTCTCGTTCCGATCCTCCAATAACCTGAGTCGCTGGGCGACGGGGTCATTAGGATCGGAATTTACACCAGTTGGAGGGTTGACTCCTGAATTTATGGCTGTCATCGTACCGTTCCCATACGAAGAGCCATTAGCGTCTCCGTTGAAAGGGACGAAGTATTGCGGGAAGCCATTATGCAAAGGTGGCGGCCTCAAATACTGAGGGGGATACTGCCCTTGATGAGGATTGCCGATAAATGGCCTCGAACCTTGATTGTTGGCGAATGGCCCTGAACCTGGATTATTGGTCAATGGCCCTGTACCGGCCTGGAATTGAGGCCTTATGATAGGTGCACCCATAGATCGGGGACCATTCTGAGGTCCGAAGGAATTACCCATCGTCGGATTCCTCAGAGAAGCGATTTCCGCGGCTGCTTTCTGATTCTGCTCATGCAGGGCTCGAATCTGATTTTGAGCCGCATTCAATTCTGACTGGAGTTGAATCATAGGATCTTGATAATTTTCCATTTACCTGAAAACAACAAAAAAATTTGCAAGATCATTAGAGCGATATATGTGTTGTCTTGAGATTTTCTCTAGATGGGGTCCCACGGATGGCGCCAAACTGTTAATGCCAAAAATCGCCCAAAAGAACAACTTAAGGTTGATGTGGACTTTTAACAACTAAAGAAATGTATCTAAAGACCAAGCAACCCAATCGCAATGAAAAATAAGCAATACAAGAGATTTGGTGACGCGGAAAACCCCAAAACGAGGGAAAAACCGCGGTCGACCTGTAAGGGTCGACGATGCACTATAGTTCGCCAAACAGGGGCGAAAGTCCTTTTGTAATAGGAGTTTATGTACAACAGATTACAAGTGAATGTAAAAATAGACTTAGTCGTGTGTAAATAACGTATGTCGTGTGTTAATCGTGCGAAATAAGCTACTGTCGTGCGGTTCGAACTGCGGTCGTGCGAAGCTTGCATCAATGATGTTCGTTCGAATGCTCTGTAAATCACTGTGTTTTCGATGTGGAACTTCTTAGAAAGTAGATGGAGCAGATGTAGATGAGAGAAGGTTCGATTAACTCTGATGAGATTCGATGATAACTGATGGCTTTTGAGTGTAGAGCAGGCCTTTATATAGCTTCTGCTGATCATTAAAAGGTGTCTTTATGGTGCGCTTTGTAACCGCTGTCGGGCTTTAAATGCCATTGATGACCTGATAGTTACTGGCCGTTTGCACCATGAATGCTCGTAGACCTGCATTAATGAACAAAAGAAACGGGTTTGACTATTAACGGTTAGTATGATCGTATGACCGACTTAAGTTTCATACGTCGGTCGTACGGAACGTACGACCAACATAAAAACGTACGACCGAGCATACGTCTGTAAACAACCTGTAAGACCATATCTAAATGCAAGACCGTATCTAAATGCAAGAGTAGTCTTATGAAAGTGTTATTCGAGTTTTCTAGCTGATAGGGTTAGTTTGTTAACCCTATTTTAGCCACTTTTTAGTAGGTTTTGAGTCTGTTTTATTTGCCCAAAGTCTGTAATTAAGTCCTTTTTAATAGATTTTTAGCATTTTCTGTGTTTTAGGTGTCAAGCATGATTTAATGGTATAATCTCTGTTTTTGGATCTTATTGGGCCTATTTTGATTTCAGATTTTGGCTGGACACTACTACGGCAATGCTATAGGAGTTGAGCGTAAAAGGAATGTTGTAGGAGTGCCGCAGGATCGAACAACTGGGCCATTTTTGTGTATCTTATGGAAGAAGCCTCTTTTGATGACAAAGCTGGAGTTGACTTTTTGGAAGGGACATAAAGCTTAATGGGACATCAGTCTTAGTCTCCTTTTAGTTGCTTAATCCCCACTCTTCTCCCATATATATAGAAGGCTTCTATGCTCTTGTAAAAATATGCTACTTAGCTCAAAACACAAAAATCTCTCCAAGTATTTTAGCTTTTTCTCTCTAGATTTATTTACCTCTTAATTTCTGTCTAGTTACCTCTTAATATTCAGATCTGTAGTCACGATTTCAGTAGTCTGTAGTAAAGCTTTCGGTTTCAAGTATTAATCTAAGTGGTTCGAAGTTAAGTTCTTGTGTTTTACTTTCCGATTCTCGCAAGTCTCCAAGTTCTCGATATTTTCTTAGTTACTTACTTAAAATCTCAAGGTTCGTGATTTTTAGTTTGAGTCCTTCCCTCTAAAAACCGTAACCTTTGGTTATTTAAGTTAGTGTTTCAAAGTTTTAACGGTTTCAAAGCAACAAGTAGTTTTGTGACGTAACTTGCACGACAAGTTTCCATAACTTGGCGAACAAGTTACCTTGGTAGTTTAGTAATTCCGTTTCCTTGCATTCTTAGTTCTTAATATTGTTTTTATTTTCTTGTTGTTGAAATTCCTGTATTTAATTTCTGTCTTTCCATTTCTGTCATTTACATTTCTTGCAATTTATATTTTGTCTTTTCATTTCTGCCATTTACATTTCTTGCAATTTCCTTTCAGTACTTTCCATTCATGTCATTTACATTTCTTACACCTTTCGAAAGAAGAAATCAAGCCATGAAGGGCTAATCACCTGAGCTTGGGGTGTAACGCAAAGTTTAGATGTAAAATATGTGTGAAAGTAAAGAGGTGTATTGAATATAACATTGTATCTAACTATTTATTTCAGGTGATTGATCTTACATTGAAGATTGCATTTAATTAATTGACAACTAATTTTATGTATGAAAATGCATTAACATTCAGTGTTAAGGTTAAGGTTAATTAACTGAAATAATAAAAGAAGACTATAAAGAGTTTTAGTGCCTGACAAGTACTATACGTTTACGGTGTAGGATGGTAACACTGTGTTGTGCTAGGATTCACAAAGTCTAACATAAATGATATTGTATCGATAGTACGTTGACCAGTGTGTACTCTTGGGAGGCCATTTGAACCGATAGTTGGTGTTGTGGCAGTCCTATAGCACTTGTGCTGGAGGACTGGCTGGATGTTATAATACCTTTTTACTCAATCACTTGTTTTCATCTTTATAGAGCTTTGCACCCTATGCTTCTTCTCTAGAATTGATTTTTAGCTGATAACTCAAACCAACCAATCAAACAATCTGTTTTCGAAATTGCCATATGAAATTAGTTTTTAAAGACTGGACTTTTGAAAGGCTTTCACAAGATTTCCCTGTGGATCGATATCTGGTACTTTTACCATTATTACTTGTTAACGAGACGATAGTAGTTCATGGTGTATACTTGCACTAAGTTCTATTTTAAGTGAATCTCTAAGGTTGCATAAATCTTACAACAAGTTTTTGGCGCCGTTGCCGGGGATAACTTCGTTGAAAGAATTTCGTTTTTAAGTTTTTAAGCTCTGATTTTTCTACCACCTTTTTGAAAAAACGTCACAAAACTACTTGTTGCTTTGAAACCGTTAAAACTTTGAAACACTAACTTAAATAACCAAAGGTTACGGTTTTTAGAGGGAAGGACTCAAACTAAAAATCACGAACCTTGAGATTTTAAGTAAGTAACTAAGAAAATATCAAGAACTTGGAGACTTGCGAGAATTGGAAAGTAAAACACAAGAACTTAACTTCGAACCACTTAGATTAATACTTGAAACCGAAAGCTTGACTACAAACTACTGAAATCGTGACTACAGATCTGAATATTAAGAGGTAACTAGACAGAAATTAAGACGTAAATAAATCTAGAGAGCAAAAGCTAAAATACTTAGAGAGATTTTTGTGTTTTGAGCTAAGTAGCATATTTTTACAAGAGCATAGAAGCCTTCTATATATAAGGGAGAAGAGTGGGGATTAAGCAACTAAAAGGAGACTAAGACTGATGTCCCATTAAGCTTTATGTCCCTTCCAAAAAGTCAACTCCAGCCTTGTCATCAAAAGAGGCTTCTTCCATAAGATACCCAAAAATGGCCCAGCTGTTCGATCCTGCGGCACTCCTACAGCATTCCTTTTACGCTCAACTCCTATAGCATTGCCGTAGTAGTGTCCAGCCAAAATCTGAAATCAAAATAGGCCCAATAAGATCCAAAAACAGAGATTATACCATTAAATCATGCTTGACACCTAAAACACAGAAAATGCTAAAAAGCTACTAAAAAGGACTTAATTACAGACTTTGGGCAAATAAAACAGACTCAAAACCTACTAAAAAGTGGCTAAAATAGGGTTACTAGCGTCGATCGTGACGTGTGATTTTTTACCCAAACAACGACCTGTGTTTGACCGTCGGTTTGCGGGTGATATGCACTAGAATGAAGAAGGCGCGTTCCAAGCTGACTAAATAATTCTTTCCAGAATCGGTTAAGAAATAAAGGGTCTCGATCCGATAATATGGATTTAGGGAGGCCATGGAGACGGTAGATGTGATTGAGAAACATGTTCGCCAGACATGCGGCTGTGAATCTGGGAGGTAATGCTAGAAAATGGGCAAACTTTGTGAGGCGATCGACTATAACCCAAATAGTCGTCTTACCATTAGAAGGTGGGAGATTAGTGATGAAGTCCATCGTTAAATCTTCCCAAACTTGGTTAGGTAAAGGCAAGGGCTGCAACAACCCATAGGGTTTGTGGGTAGTGTATTTTACTTGTCGGCACGTGGCACATTCCTTGACAAAGCGGGCAACATCTTTTCGTAATTCTGGCCAAAAAAATGAACCATTGAGACGGCGTGTCGTGGCTGCAATGCCCGAGTGGCCCCCGAGGGTAGAAGAGTGAAACTCGGTTAATAGCTTGTGACGAAGGTTTGGTATGTCAGGAACCACCAATCGGTTACGAAAGTAGGCTAACCCATCGTGAGTGTGATAACCTGGCATCTCATTTGGGTGTTGATTTATATTTTCGAACCAAGCGTGACCGGTAGGATCAGAGATGAAGTAATCCCGGATCTCGGTAAGCCAAGGAAATGTGGGAACCGAAGGAGCCAGCAAAAGAGGCTCGTCGACACGACTCAAGGCGTCAGCAACCCGATTCTCGCGTCCGGGTTTATAATGTACCTCAAAGTCATATCCAAGGAGTTTGGTTTCCCATTTATGTTGTTCCGGCGTTTGAACCACCTGCGTTAAGAGGTGTCGCAAACTACGTTGGTTTGTATAGATCCGAAACCGACGACTTTCTAATAAATATTGGCGCCACTTTTTAACAGCTTCTGTAATTGCATATAACTCACGAACGTACGTGGAAGCTGAACGCATCCGAGGACAAAGTTTCTTACTGAAATAGGCGACTAGATGATCACTTTGGGACAACATGGCACCAATTCTGATGCCTGATGCATCAGTTGTCACGTCAAAGATGGATGTAAAATCCGGGAGGGCCAACACCGGAAGAGTGGTCATGGCTGTCTTGATGGCGGAGACGGCTGTTGTCGCTTCATTGGTCCAATTGAGCTTTGGCTTTTGAAGTAAATCGGTCAACGGGGCTGCTATTCGGGCGTAATTACGAACAAATCGCCGGTAGTATCTTGTGAGGCCGAGAAACCCACGAAGGCCGGTAATGAAAGAAAGAAGCGGCCAGTCTTGGATGGCGCTCAATTTATCGGGGTCAGCGGCAACACCAGATGCTGAGATAATGTGACCCAAGTAGTTGACCTATGTTACAGTAAAGATGCACTTGGACTGTTTGGCGAAGTAGTGGTGGTTGGATAGAGCTCCAAAAACATGTTGAAGGTGTTGGTAATGTGATTCATGCGAAGGGCTATAAACGAGAATGTCATCGAAAAATACGAGCACAAAACTGCGCAAAACATCTCGAAATAAGTCGTTCATGGCGGCTTGGAAGGTGGAAGGGGCGTTAGATAACCCGAACAGCATGACGAGAAAATCGTAATGTCCGTCTACGGTACGAAATGCGGTCTTGTAGGTATCGGAAGTCGTAACACGAATCTGATGGTATCCGACACGGAGGTCGATTTTGGAGAAAAATTGGGCGCCGTGTAGTTCATCTAAGAGCTCATCCACAGTTGGTATCAGAAAACGGTCACGGATGGTAATGGCATTAAGTGCTCTGTAATCGACACAAAATCTCCAGGTACCGTCTTTTTTTCGAACCAGTAGCACCAGGGAAGAGTATGGACTTTGGCTGGGTTTGATAAGGCCGTCTTTGAGCATGTCGAAGATTAGTTCTGTCATGATTTGTTTTTGGTAGTGCGGATAGTGGTATGGTCGGACGTTGATCGGTGGGGAGTTCGGTAAGAGGGGAATGTGGTGGTCATGGGGTCGTTGGGGGGGAAGGGAGGTAGGTTGTTCAAATATATGTTGGTATTTGGTCAGGAGACGAAGAACTTCTGGGTCGGACGACGAGGGGGTTGCTTGGATGGGGGACGGGGAGGATGGTGGTGGTTAAAAATCAAAGTATGTATAGAAGCAATGTTATCTTTGTGAAGAAGGTGATGAATTGTACCAGGTGATGCCAGAAGGGAGAGGGCCTCACCGCGAAGAACAATTGTCTTCCTGTTAGCTGGGAAGGAGATTTGAGGGATGGAAAAATTGGCTAAGATGGGTCCTAGAGAGCCGAGCCACGCCATGCCGAGCACGACATCGGCACCTTCAATGGGAAGAAAGAAGAAGGGAATTATGAATGAAGTGGTGGAAAAGTGGAGTGTGACATCGGGGCAAAAGTCGTGGCAATGGAGAAGAGAACCATTGCCGACCATGATGGGAAAAGATGTGATTGTACTTACCGGTAGGTGGAGAAAGGAGGCGATTTGTGGTTGTACTATGTTGTGAGTACTACCCGAGTCAACAAGGATAGTAACCGGGTGACCGTCAATGTGGCCAGTGATACGTAGTGCTTTAGGAGAGGCAAGGCCGAGGAGTGCAGCTGGCGATAACGACAGAAATTGGGTGTCCGATCCTAAGGTTTCCGTTAGGTCGGCATCGAGTTCAGTCGTAGGGGCCTGGATTCGTGGTTCCGTTGATGGTGATGCTGAAGTAGTGGTGTTTAATGGCGGAGGGTCGGAATAAGAGCTGTCATCGTTGTCCACAAGTAAAAGAAATTGAGGGGGATTGCATTTATGACATGCGTGAAACTTTTCTGGGCATCAGAAGCACAGCCCTGCGTTACGACGCTTTTGTATTTCATCCGGTGATAGAGGTTTAAATGGTATGTGTGTGGTGGGGCGAGCAGGGGATGGAAGGAGAGGTTTGGCTGTAGGGGGTGGCTTTGATGGGGGGTGTTAATGCCAAAAATCGTCCAAAATGATAACTTAAGGTTGATTGTGAAATTTAACAACTAAAGAAAGGAATCTTTCGATAAAGCGTGCGATAAAGACAGAAATGTAAATGAGACAAAGAATTTGATGACGCAGGAAAAACCTCAACGAGGAAAAAACTCGCGGACGACTGTGGAAGTTGTCGCTGCACTATGGTCGCCAAACAGGGGCGATATCCTTGTGTTTCAGGTGTCGACCGTACATAGATTACAATACAAATGAAAGGAAATACTTTAAATGTACAGTAACAAGTGAATCGAATGTAAAAACAACGTGCGTCGTGTGTAAAAACTAAGTGTCGTGCGTGAATGTCGTGCATCGGGAGCGATTCTTTAAGAGAGAATTCTTTGCTTCGAGTGTTCTTCTGTGTTCAGCTGATTGTGTGTTCTCGTGTTCCTCGAAATGATGATTTAAACCTTTGCTTTTATAGTCTTCGGGTGCTTTAATTGACTCCTTAAATGCTTTGTGTAACGGTTGAAAACGGACGTCGACTTTAATACTGTTAATGGCCTTTGTCGGTTATAGCCGTTGGTCATCAATGATATTGATTCCTGCATTAATCACTAGAAAAACATAACAATAATATTGCACGCTAGTTGGTCGAGGTCGCATGGTCTTACGCGACGGTCGTGTGTACTGGACGACGTCATGGTCGAGTGTCGTGAGGTAAATTAACTTTCGATTTCAACTTTAATCAGTGGATAAAGTACTATGATTTTACCTTACTATGGAAAAGAAAAGTGAGTATTTTCCTTAATTTGGTCGTGGTCGAGGCTAGTGAAATTTTACCCAAACAGTTTGCCCCCAAAATTTGAAAATAGAATGACAAATTCAAATTTTAAATTTTGTCAGTCGGACGCCTAGGATCGTGACACGTGTCGAAAGTTACCTTGGTTGTCTTGGAACTGGATCGGTCTAATTCTAACTAAAGGGGAAGTCGAAAAGAGGATGACGTCACGCTGACGCACGATTATGCTTAGCAGCTGTCTTTGCCAGGTGTCGGCGATCCGTGTGGTAATACGAAAAGACAAGGGTGCGTGTCGATCATCGAGGGACTCGACCTGACATGATCGTGTACATAAATAGAGACCAAGATGGATCTTTTCCTATTTATGATTTCAGAGAGTTTTAAGCAGAGATTTCTTCTTGATTTCCTTGCCATTCTTCGTTTGATCTTTTCTAAACCTGCAAGAATCTCCGAATCAGTTAGGATTTTCGAGGTCTAGAGCGCCTATATAAGGTACGATTTCTTTTATTCTTTTTAAGTCCATTTAGAAATGTCGATGGAACCCGAAAGCTCTATTCGAGAACAATCGGATCTCGATGATCTTTGAAGTCTAGCAAAAATCCCTGCGGGGGTTAAATTAATCCGAGCAGGTCAAACTCGTCCAAATAAATGTCCCGAGGGGTATATCGTGATATACGAATACCCCTTTAAGATAGGTTTCGAATGGCCCTACTCGTCTCTGGCCAAGGCCTTCATGCTAGAATTCGACTTAGCACCAGGCCAACTAATGCCCCAGTTTTGGCGAGTCGTACAAGTGATCGAGCGCCTCACTGAAAAATGGGAATCTCCCATGAATGTATGCGACCTCCTCTTGGCTTATCAAGTCAAGAAGGACGGATGTCATCGTTGTAGCTTGTACTCTAGGTATAAGGGCGATCGTACCTTGGTCCTCAAGACTGCTGTAAACGATCGTAAATGGAAGACCAGGTACGCATTCGTGCGTAAGTCGACTCTCGACTCTGAGAGCGGCTAGATTAGGGCCGGCTGGAATATGTCGGGTAAGTTTTTTCTAGCTTTTTGTCGTACGTCGTATGTTACATTTTTATTTATCTCCGACTTGTCTTCTGCGTATCGACAGAAATTAAATTTGAGGACGTAAAGCCCTACGCTAACTCTCAAGCAAAGGTCGACGCGTTCTTGGAGTTCAGCGTTGCAGAACGGTCATTTGTCGTACGACAATTAGTGGACGACGATGAAGAATTGGTATATTTAGGAGAGAGTCGGGGGAGAAACTTGTGGAGGAAGAGGAAGAAGAAGAGACAGAGGAAGAGTCGAGAGAAGAAAGAGAAATGACCGGTAAGTGTACCTTCACATTCCCTTCTGCTTAATCTTAATCTTTTTCTCTTATGCTTTTTGTAACACTTCTTTCTTTTTTGGATTTCCAGGAGAGTCTCAGCCAAAGATGCCGACTGTCTCTGCTAAAAGAGCAGCTCATCTTGCGCTTGCCCGTAAGGGCAAGGAAAAGAGGCAAAGGACCTCGTCCACTGGTCCTGAGGTTCCGAAGAAGGCGAGGACGATGAGCCCGAGGGAACCGTCTTTAGGGGTTGACGACTCATCGAGAGTCGTTACGCCTAAAAAGGCGAAGGTCGCATCGCCTAGGAAGACGTCTTCTAGCGCGATTGTTGCGACACCTATCAGTTCGGCGCCTCTGGCGAAAACAGCGAAGTCCCCGTCTGCCACGTCGAACCCTTCGTCGACCGGCAAGGGCAAGGATCACTCGACGGGAGGGGCTAAGGTCACGACGGTCAACTTTACGTTGTCGTCGGATTTTATGGTTGATAATGTCCTACACGGGACGAATTTGTTCCCTCATCTAGGGAAATATCTGTTCCTTCTTTCAGGGAGCGTTTTGAGGGGTTCCCAATCGAGGAGACGGGAGCCCATGTTGTCGGGCTGGCGTTCATGGTAAGTCTTTCTTTCAAGACTTGTCGATGTTTTACGTTGTCGTATGTTTGTTAACAATGTTTGTTTTACGTTTCTACAGGCATTCCAGTCTTCTCTGGCCTTGCGTGCCGAGACGGCAAAGATAAAGGGTCTAGTGTCTACTGCTCATGAGAGGGGGAACGTGGTGTTGGACAGGGCGAATGTCGCCGTAGAGCGCGAAGAGGCTATGTCTAAACATCTCGATGATGCCCTAAAGCAGTTAGAGGTTGTCGGACGTGCAAAGGATGAGGCCAACCATCGCCTGAAGCAGTCCCTGTCCATGATTGCCGATCAGAGAGAGGAGATGGACAGGATTAAAGAATCCTTGGCTGCGATCGCAAAGGAAGCTGAGGATTCTAAGTCCAGAGTGGCCGGTCTGGAGAAAGAGGTGCAGGATCTCAAGGACGAGGCTAAGTCCGTTTTTGCCTTGGCTCGCCTGACTGCCATGGCGGCGATTATGAGGCGACATCTGTTGGGGAAGGATCCTCTTGCCTCTGCGTCGGAGGAGTTTGTCGTATAGTTAAAGGATGTCGATTCTGCGAGAGATCTCGATTCAGATGACGAGAAGGATGTTGAGGAGGAGGAGATAGACGAGGGTCTTCAGGGCGAAGCCTCGGGCAAGGATGTGACTGACGTTCTTCCTCAAACTTAGGAAATTCTTTATCTTTGTTTTTATTGATCGACCGTTGGGGGTCGAGTCTTTTTAGTGTAATCGTATTTAAGTATGAATGAAGTTTCTTTCGTACGTAAGATTTTTCGCTATCCATTACAAGCAATTGTCGAGTATAATATCAATCGGATGAAAAACACTCGTAAGTCGTATATAACCGTAGAAACGTGCGACGAAGGCTTTGATTGAAAGATAACAATTAAAACACAAGTCGTGTAAGCAAACATGTGTACATGCGTTTAAAGCATACATTTAGGACATGAGATTCTTCTAATTTAAAAAACCTAGATTATGGGTCGATTATACAATTAAATCGTGCGATGAATCTAAATCACGTGTCAAGTTATACAGTCGACCTGATTACTTATGTTATGCGACCTTTGCAAAAGTCATGCGATAGACTTATGTCATGCGATCCTGCGATGAAATATTGTCAGAGGTTGGTCGTTGGCTAACCAACGACCCTCGGATGCTTAAGTCAGTTACCGTCGAGGTGAATAAAAAAAATCGTATGATAGAAAAGGGGTTCAAAAGAAATACCTTTTTAGATGTGTTGCATTACAGCTACGGGGGATGTCTTGATTGTCGAGGGTCTGGAGCCGATAGGCACCTTTACCCACGACTTCAGAGATACGATAAGGACCTTCTGTTAATGCCAAAAATCACACCAAAGTACAACTTATGGTCGATATGGACTTAAACAACTAAAGAAAATAATCTCTCGACAAAAGCGTGCGACAAGGATAAAAATAAAGAAGACAAGGGATTTGATGACGCAGGAAAAACCTCAACGAGGAAAAAACCTGCGGACGACAGTGGGTGTCGTCGCTGCACTATGGTCGCCAATCAGGGGCGATGCCCTTCGGTACTGGTGTCGATCGTACAGAGATTACAATACATATGAAGGAAATGCTTCGAAATGTAAAGTACAAGTGTTTAAAATGTAAAAACAAGTGTAGGTCGCGTGTGAAACAGCGTGCTGACTGCTGGTCGAGAGCGATTGTCGTGCGTCGAGAGCGATTCTTCGAGGGAAAGTTCTTTACTTCTGTTGTTCTTGAGTTCACTGTAGTATTCCGGAATTCAATCTGAGATGTGTTAGCTTTCAGTATGTGATTTCTCGAGTTCGGTATCGGATGTCGCTAAAATGATGCGTGAACTTGATCTTTTATAGTCTTCGGGAGCTTTAATTACATCATTAAAGGTTTTGATGACTGTTTGTAACTGCCGCTATCTTCAATGAGGGAGTAGATGCTCGTTAATGACTGCGTCGGTTATATCCGTTGCTCGTTAATGACTTTTACTCCTGCATTAATCACTTAACAAACATAACAGTTATATGTGTTAGCTTGGTTGTGGTCGCATGGTCTTATGCGACGGTCGTGCGGAACGGGCGACGTTATGGTCGAGTGTCGCGAGGAACTCTCGACTTATTCTCCAGGAGGGACGACAGATGTTCTTTGGGCCTTTGTCGGGACCTTATCTTAATACAAGATATATTCCACGACATGTGTCTTACCTTTTCTGGTCGTGGTCGAGACCTGTGAATTTTTGCCCAAACACCTTCCCACTTAGTGGAAAGTTTACCTGCATTGAGCTCTTGAGTGTTTTGGAACACTCGATGGAGGACATAGTCGCCTTCTTGAAAGACTTTGATTTTGACATTCTTATTAAAATTTCGCTCGACCGCTTGCTTCTGTGACACCATTCTAATCAAGGCTGATTCTCTGAGCTCTTCGAGGGCGTCGAGGTCATAACTTAAATCGGCCAGGTTGTGATCGACGGAAGTATGCCTCGAAGTTGGGAGTTGAACCTCGACCGGCAGGACTGATTCGCAACAGTAAACTAGAGAGAAAGGGGTTTGTCCTGTGGACGTGCATGGTGTCGTGCGATTTGCCTACAGGACTGAAGGGAGTTCTTCGACCCATTTTCCCTTTGCAGCTTTTAACCTTTTCTTGATCGAAGCAATAATGGTCTTATTGCTTGACTCAGCAAGTCCGTTTGCTTGGGGATATCTGGGGGTCGAGGTCGTCAGCTTGATGTTTCTATCTTCACAGAACTGTTGGGCCCTGTCGCTTATGAACTGGGACCCATTGTCGCAGACAATTTCGGATGGAATCCCAAACCTGCATATGATGTTAGTCTGGATAAAAGAGACGACTTCTTTGTCCTTAACTTGGGAAAACGCGGCCGATTCGACCCATTTGAAAAAATAGTCTGTCAGTATAAGGAGGAATACCTTTTGTCCTGGAGCAGGTGGTAGCTTGCCGACAATATCCATTCCCCACCTCATGAAGGGCCATGGGATGAGTGTCGAGTGTAAAGGTTCAGAAGGTTTATGAGACATACCTGGATGTCGTTGACAGGGATCACAGTTCTGGACATACCTGACGGCGTCTTGTCGCAGCGTTGGCCAAAAATATCCTTGTCGAGAGATACGATTAGCCAAACTACGACCCCCCGAGTGGTTGCCACACTCTCCATCGTGCATCTCTTGGAGGATTTTCTGAACTTGACTTTTGCTGATGACGCATCTTAGGTTTAATCCTGTCGATGATCGTCGATAGAGCCTATCTCCGATCATGATATACTTGGATGCTTTGAATCTGATCTTCCGAGCTTCCATCTTGTCTTCCGGGAGTTGGTCGTGCATAAGGAAGTTTCGGATGTCGCACGACCAATCGTCTTCTTCGTCTTCGATCTGGATGATATCGACGTTTTCGATGGACGATGTCGTTAGATGGATCATGGGAATAGCGTCGAATATTGGTTCGACCAAAGCAGACCCAAGGTTTGCTAAAGCGTCGGCCTGAGTATTCTGGTCCCTTGGAATCTGTTCAATAGAAAAAGATTTAATTTTTTTGGATTTTTCTTTTGCTACTTTTAGGTACGCTGTCATTTTTGAATCTTTGGTTGCAAATTCTCCATTGATCTGGTTTACCACCATGAGAGAATCGCTTTTGACATGTAACGCGGTTGCCCTCGAGTCGTGGGCCATATTCATTCCCATGATCAGGGCTTCATATTCAGCTTCATTGTTGGTGGTCTTGAAGTCATATCGGACTGAATATACTGTTAATGCCAAAAATCACACCAAAAGGACAACTTAAGGTCGATGTGGACTTTAACAGCTAAAGAAAGGAATCGTTCGACAAAGGCGTGCGACAAAGACAAAAAATATAAATGAGACAGAGAATTTGATGACGCAGGAAAAACCTCAACGAGGAAAAAACCTGCGGACGACTGTGGAAGTCGTCGTTGCACTATGGTCGCCAAACAGGGGCGATGTCCTTGGTGTTCCGGGTGTCGATCGTACAGAGATTACAATACAAATGAAGGAAAATACTTCGAAATGTAAAGTACAAGTGTTTTAAGTGTTATACAGTGTGTGTTATGTGTAAAAATGAAGTGTCATGTGTGGTTGTCGTGCGTCGAGAGCGATCTTCTGTGAATGATCTCTTTGCTTCGAATGAATATTCTTCGAGTGTTTGCGTTTGCTTCTGTTGTTGAATGTTCTGAATCTTCTTCTGATGATATTCGATGATTTCAGTTGTTCTCGAACTGATGATTGAACCTGGAATTTATAGTCTTCGGGCGCTTTAAATGGATCATTAAGATATTTGATGATTGTTGTAACGGTCGTTGTCTTCAACGCTGGAATTGATGTTCATAACTGACTTCGTCGGTTATAGCCGTTGTCCATTAATAGCATTGACTCCTGCATTGAACATTGAACAAACGTAACAGTCGTATAACGCGTTAGTCGGTTGAGGTCACATGGTCTTACGCGACGATCGTGTGAAACGTACGACGTCGAGTTCGAGAGTCGAGAGGAGCTCGCGACTTACCTTTTAAGGGGGACGACGGAGGTTTTTTGGGTCTTTGTCGGGACCTTATCTTAATACAAGATATAGTTCATAATATGTGTCTTACCTTTTCTGGTCGTGGTCGAGACCTGTGAAATTTTGCCCAAACAGTTTGCCCCCAAAATTTGAAAAAGTGGTACGGCAAAAAGTTTTTTAAATTTTCCTTGTCGGGTGCTAGATCGTGACACGTGTTAAAAGTTTACTTTGGTTGTCTTGTAACTGGATTGATCCGATTTTAGCTGAACGAGAAGTCGAAAAGGAAATGGGATCGTGACATCATACTGACACACGATGATGCTTACCAGCTGTCGTTGCCAGGTGTTGACGATCTGTGTGGGTATATGAAAAGATGAGGGCACGTGGTGATCATCAAAGGGCTCGACCTGACATGATCGCTTGTATAAGTAGAGATCATAATGGATCATCTTCTTGAAAGCCTTTTATTGCGAATTTCTTCCTCAATCCCTTGTTTTTCTTTGCTCAAAAAAATTTCGAAGCTTTTGTGTATTTATATAAGGCATAGTTTCTCGATCTTTTTCAAGTCAGAGATACCTCAGGAATAATTATATCTGAGATGGTGAAGGCCTGGATTGCGATAGACGCGGCGTTCGTGGATCCGCGCATCTGGCGACGATGTTCTCTATATCCTCGTCGACCCTTTCGTCAGCCGCCAGGGGCAAGGGTGTAAAAACGAGAGAGGATGAGGAGGAAGTCATGATGATCAACTTTACGTTGTCGACGATCCTCCTGACTGATTATGTCCTTGATGGGACGAAGTCATTTCCGTATCTGGGGAAATATCAGCTCTTATCTTTCAAGGAGCGTCTTCAAGGGATCTCCATTGAAGAGATGGGATCTCGTTTAGCTGGACTAGCGTTTTTTGTGAGTTTTTCTTTCGAAACTCGTGTTCCTAGTGTTTTCGCTGAATGTTTGTGTAACAGACTTCTTTTGTATTTTACAGACGTTTCGATCTTCTTTTGTTAGATACGCGAAGATAGAGAAGACGTTGGACTGGAAGTCGACCGTCGAGAAGATCATATTCCTTCCTCCAACCTTAACATTAATCTTAAGAGCCGTATTCTCAAAATGTCGCGGCGTAGGGTGTCAGAGAAACTCTAACATACTCATTTGATCCTTGCATTAGCTTCTTAGCGAGTTTTCGGGGTTGACGAGGACTCGAAGGTCAAGACAGGGCATACGATCGACGCTCTTCTCTAGATTTAGGAGATACTATGTTTTCATGTCTCGACCGTTGGTGGTCGAGCCTTTTTAATTTTGTTTTTGCTTTCGTATACTCGACCGTCGGTCGTTCCTATGTAATCCTTTGTTTCGTAAATGAATTTCATCCTTTTGTCGAATTCTTATTTCGATTTCACATACGTCGTAGATAGATGTAATATCAACCGTATAATTTGTCAAGTATAGGATGAGTGAAGAATCGTGCAACTTAGGCATTCATTGTAATATAACGATTGAAACATAAATTTTGAATTCCATTGATAAACTCAAATATATGTCATAGATGTGTTAGAGCATACAAAATTTTCTAAGTTCAGGGACTTAGATCATAAGGTCATTAGATCTCATGGTCGTACGACTAAGTCGTGTGATCCTGCGAGAAGACAATGTCCGAGGTAGGTCGACCCTTCGATCCTTAAATCAGTCATTGTCAAAAAATTTGTATGAGAGTACAGTGGTTTCAAAAGAAGTACTTTTTTAGGTGCGTCGCATTCCAGCTACGTGGGATTTTTTGACCGTCAAGGGTTTGGAGTCGATAAGCTCCCTTACCAACGACTTCGGAGATGCGGTAAGGACCTTCCCATTTAGTAGAAAGCTTACCTGCATTAAGCTCTCGAGTGTTCTGGAACGCTCGACAGAGGACGTAATCGCCTTCTTGAAAGACTTTAATTTTGACATGCTTATTGAAATGTCGCTCGACCGCCTGCTTCTGTGATGCCATTCTGATCAAGGACGATTCTCTCAGTTCTTCGAGGGCGTCGAGGTCATAACTTAAATCAACCATGTTGTGGTCGACGGAAGTATGCCTTGAGGTTGGGAGTTGAACTTCGACCGGTAAGACTGCTTCGCAACCGTAGACGAGAGAGAAGGGGGTTTGTCCTGTGGACATGCGTGGCGTCGTGCGATTTGCCCACAGGATTGATGGGAGTTCTTCGACCCATTTTCCCTTTGCATCTTTTAACCTTTTCTTGATCGATGCGACAATGGTTTTATTGCTTGATTCCGCGAGTCCATTGGCTTGAGCGTATCTCGGAGTCGAGGTCGTCAACTTGATATTTCTATCCTCACAGAATTGCTGGGTCCTGTCGCTTATGAATTGGGATCCATTGTCGCAGACAATTTCGGATAGAATCCCAAACCTGAGTGTCGTTGACAGGGATCATAGTTTTGGACATACTTGACGACGTCTTGTCGTAGTGTTGGCCAAAAATACCCCTGTCACGAGATACGATTAGCCAGACTGCGACCTCCTGAATGATTTCCACACTCTCCATCGTGCATTTCTTGAAGGATTTTTTGGATTTGATTTTTGCTGACGATGCATCTCAGATTTAACCCCGTCGATGATCGTCGATAGAGCTTATCTCCGATCATGGCGTATTTGGATGCTTTGAATTTGATCTTCCGAGATTCCATCTTGTCTTCTGGGAGTTGGTCGTGCATAAGAAAATTTCTGATGTCGTACGACCAATCATTTTCTTCGTCTTCGATCTGGACGACCTTGATGTTCTCGATGGACGATGTCGCCATATGGATCATAGGAATAGCGTCGAATATTAGTTCGACCAAAGCAGATCCAAGGTTTGCCAAAGCGTCGGCTTGAGTATTCTGGTCCCTTGGAATCTGTTCAATCGAAAAAGATTTAAATGTTTCGGAGATTTCTTTTGCTACCTTTAGGTATGCTGTCATTTTTGAATCTGTGGCTGAAAATTCTCCATTGATCTGGTTTACCACCAGGAGTGAGTCGCTCCTGACATGCAACGCGGTTGCCCCCGAGTCGTGGGCCATATTCATTCCTACGATCAGGGCTTCATATTCAGCTTCGTTGTTGGTGGTTTTGAAATCGCATCGAACTGAGTATACCATCTTGCCCCCCTGTGGCGACTTTAAGACGACACCTAGTCCTGAGCCTCTAATGTTGGATGACCCATCGACGTTTAAGATCCAGGGTGTGTCGTCGTGAGTCGCCACAGTCGATACCTCGAGCTCTGCTTCTTTCTCCAGCTCTGGACTGAAATCAGCGATAAAATCTGCCAAGGCTTGCGACTTGATCGCAGTCCTGGGTTTGAAGTCGATGTCGTAACTGCTGAGATATATACTCCATTTTGCCAGGCGACCTGTCAACTCAGGTTTTCTTAAGACAGACTTAAAAGGAAAGTTAGTTACGACAGTAATGGGATGCGACTCAAAATAGTGTCGCAGTTTTTTAGCAGCTGTGACTAGCGACAAGAGAAACTTTTCCATCGAGGAATACCTGGTTTCTGCGTTCAAAAGAGATTTACTTACATAGTAGATTGGCAGTTGCTTTTTTCATCTTCTCGTGTCAGGACGGCACTCACTGCATTAGGACTGACAGCCAAATATAGCTGTAGTACTTCATGATCGTGGGGTTTTGATAACAAAGGAGGTGATGCCATGTACTCCTTGAGTTTTTGCAATGCTTGCTCATGATCGTCGGTCCGATCGAAACCTCTATTCTTCCTAAGGACATTATAAAATAGATGACATTTATCCGAGGATCGGGAGATGAACCTGTTTAGAGCTGCTACTCGACCAGTGAGCCTTTGGACTTCTTTGAAATTTCGAGGAGATTTGATCTCGACAATGGCTTTGATCTGGTCAGGATTGGCTTCGATGCCTCGGCGAGTGACCATGTATCCCAGGAATTTCCCAGCACTGACGCCAAAGGAACATTTCGTCGGGTTGAGCTTCATGCTATACTTTCTAAGGATATCGAATGATTGCCTCAGATGTTCGACGTGGTCGACCGCTTACTTTGACTTGACCAGCATGTCGTCGATATACACCTCCATCGTGTCGCCGAGATGGTCTTTGAACATTTTATTCACTAGACGCTGGTAGGTAGAACCTGCATTTTTTAGTCCGAAAGGCATAACTTTATAACAGTAAATACCTCGGCCCGTCATGAAAGCGGTCTTCTCCTGGTCCTCGACGTGCATTAAGATCTGATTATATCCGGGATAGGCATCCATGAACGTCAATAGTTCATGCCCCGCGGTTGCGTCGACCATGGCGTCGATGTGTGGCAATGGGAAAGGATCTTTTGGACAGACTTTATTGAGATCTGTGAAGTCGATACATACCCTCCATTTTCTGTTTTTCTTTGCTACGACCACGACGTTGGCGAGCCAGTCTGGATACTTCACCTCTCGAATCTTCCCTGTTTTAAGGAGGTTGTCTACTTCGTCATTTATTACCTTATTCCTTTCAGGAGCGAATTTGCGTCACTTTTGCTTGATGGGTTTGAACGACGGATCGACGTTAAGTCTATGGGAAAAACGTTGGGGTCGATCCGGACCATGTCTTCGTGCGACCATGCAAAGCAATCAGCATGCTCCTGCAAAAAAGATATGAGTTTTTCTCTAATGCAGGGGTCGAGGGATGATCCTACGAGGATTTTTTGGTCGGGTTTGCTTTGATCCAGAATGATCTCCTCCAGGTGATAGTCGTCAGCTATGGCTGGGGGATTCTGCATATCTTTAAGACCCTCATGCATTTGGATAGCGGTTTGCTCTTGATTTCCACTATGTGCCATTTTCCTGAAACATAAAACAAGAGAAACTCCAAAAAACTATTAGTACGATGCACGTTTGTCGAATATTTTCTCTAGATGGGGTCCCACGGATGGCGCCAAACTGTTAATGCCAAAAATCGCACCAAAGGGACAACTTAAGGTCGATGTGGACTTTAACAACTAAAGAAAGGAATCGTTCGACAAAGGCGTGCGACAAAGACAAAAAAATATAAATGAGACAGAGAATTTGATGACGCAGGAAAAACCTCAACGAGGAAAAAACCTACGGACGACTGTGGAAGTCGTCGCTGCACTATGGTCGCCAAACAGGGGCGACGTCCTTCGTGTTCCGGGTGTCGATCGTACAGAGATTACAATACAAATGAAGGAAAGACTTCGAAATGTAAAGTACAAGTGTTTTAAGTGTTATACAGTGTGCGTTATGTGTAAAAATGAAGTGTCGTGTGTGGTTGTCGTGCGTCGAGAGCGATCTTCTGTGAATGATCTCTTTGCTTCGAATGAATATTCTTTGAGTGTTTGCGTTTGCTCCTGTTGTTGAATGTTCTGAATCTTCTTCTGATGATATTCGATGATTTCAGTTGTTCTCGAACTGATGATTGAACCTGGAATTTATAGTCTTCGGGCGCTTTAAATGGATCATTAAGATCCTTGGGTCTTTGTCGGGACCTTATCTTAATACAAGATATAGATCATAATATGTGTCTTACCTTTTCTGGTCGTGGTCGAGACCTGTGAAATTTTGCCCAAACATATACCATTTTGCCCCCCGTGGCGACTTTAAGACGACGCCTAGTCCTGAACCTCTAACGTTGGATGATCCGTCGACATGTAAAATCCAAGGCACGTCGTCGTGAGTCGCCACAGTAGATACTTCGAGCTCTGCTTCTTTTTCCAGTTCAGGACTGAAATCGGCGATAAAATCCGCCAAAGCTTGCGACTTAATCGCTTACCTGGGTTTGAAGTCGATGTCGTAACTGCTGAGGTATATGCTTGTAACACCCCCATTACCACGACGCAATATTGTCCGCTTTGCCCCTCTGGCTCACGGCTTTGTTCTTGGCGACCTGGCAAGGACTTCGCAAGGACTTCCCAGGAGGTCACCCATCCTGGTACTACTCCCACCCAAGCACGCTTAACCACAGAGTTTCCAAGGAACCCGCATGCTTGTGGCCCCAAAACGCGTTGTGTCTGGTAAGGCCAAGGTTTACTAATATACCCAGCATCTCTCATGTCCACGACCAATGTGGGATATGCATAAGGTGTTACACACACCCCCCCTCAGGGACTCATCGTCCTCGATGAGGTTTGCCCCACATCTCGAACGGCACAGGAGTGGCTCTGATACCATTTGTAACACCCCCCTTACCACGACACAATATTGTCCGCTTTGCCCCTCTGGCTCACGGCTTTGTTCTTGGCGACCTGGCAAGGACTTCGCAAGGACTTCCCAGGAGGTCACCCATCCTGGTACTACTCCCACCCAAGCACGCTTAACCACAGAGTTTCCAAGGAACCCGCATGCTTGTGGCCCCAAAACGCGTTGTGTCTGGTAAGGCCAAGGTTTACTAATATACCCAGCATCTCTCCTGTCCACGACCGATGTGGGATATGCCTAAGGTGTTACAATGCTCCATTTTGCCAATCGATCTGTCAACTCAGGTTTTCTCAAGACAGGCATAAGAGGAAAGTTAGTCACGACAGTAATAGGATGCGATTCAAAATAATGACGCAATTTCTTTGCGGCTGTAACAAGCGACAAAAGCAATTTTTCCATAAAGGAATACCTGGTTTCGGCGTCTAAGAGAGATTTACTTACATAATAGATCGGCAGCTATTGTTTTTCATCTTCTCGTGTCAGGACGGCACTTACTGCATTAGGACTAACACCCAAATATAGCTGCAAGACCTCATGATCGTGGGGTTTCGACAACAAAGGAGGCGATGTCATGTACTCCTTAAGTTTTTGCAATGCTTGCTCATGACCGTCGGTCCAGTCGAAGCCTTTGTTCTTCCTAAGGACATTGTAAAATAAATGACATCTATATGAGGATCGGGAGATGAACCTGTTCAGAGCTGCCACCCGACCAGTGAGCCTTTGGACCTCTTTGAAATTTCTAGGAGATTTGATTTTGATAATGGCTTTGATCTAGTCGGGATTAGCCTCGATTCCTCTACGAGTGACCATGTAGCCCAGGAACTTCCCAGCACTGACACCAAAGGAACACTTCGTCGGGTTGAGCTTAATGTATACTTTCGAAGGATGTCGAACGACTGCCTCAAATGCTCGACGTGGTCGATTGCTTGCTTTGACTTGACCAACATGTCGTCGATATATACTTCCATCGTGTTGCCGAGGTGATCTTTGAACATTTTATTCACTAGGCGCTGGTAGGTAGATCCTGCATTTTGTAGTCCAAAAGGCATAACCTTATAACAGTAAATACCTCGGTCCGTCATGAACGCGGTTTTCTCCTGGTCCTCGACGTGCATTAGGATTTGGTTATTGTTAATGCCAAAAATCGCACCAAAGTACAACTTAAGGTCGATGTGGACTTAAACAACTAAAGAAAAGAATCTCTCAACGAAGCGTGCGACGAGGATAAAAATAAAGGAGACAAAGAATTTGATGACGCAGGAAAAACCTCAACGAGGAAAAAACCTGCGGACGACAGTGGGTGTCGTCGCTGCACTATGGTCGCCAATCAGGGGCGATGTCCTTTGTTACTGGTGTCGATCGTACAGTGGTTACAATACAAGTGAAGGAAATGCTTCGAAATGTAAAGTACAAGTGTTTAAAATGTACAAAACAGGTGTTTGTCGTGTGTGAAAACAAGGTGTAAACTGCTGGTCGAGGGCGGATGTCGTGCGTCGAGAGCGATCACTTGAGAGAAAGTGCTTTTCTTCGTGTGTTCTTAAGTTCGCAGTGTGATTCTTGCCTTCGATGTTCTGGTTCCAGAGTTTGAGTGTTCGTTCCCTTGAAATGATGATGGAACTTGGAATTTATAGTCTTCGGGCACTTTAAATGGCTCATTAAGTGCTTTAATGGTTGGTCTTGTAACCGCTGCCAACATTAAATGCGCTTTGATGATTGTTGTAACGGTCGTTGTCTTCAATACTGGAATTGATGTTCTTTAACTAACTTCGTCGGTTATAGCCGTTGCTCGTTAATGGCGTTGACTCCTGCATTAAAATACTGAACGAAACATAACAGTCATATAGCGCGTTAGTTTGGTCGAGTGTCGTGAGGAATTCTCGACTTACCTTTTAGAAGGGACGACGAAAGTTTTTTGGGTCTTTGTCGAGACCTTATCTTAGTATAGGAATGGTCTTATGGGAATGTCGTAAGACCACTAGGTCGTAAGACCACTAGGTCGTAAGACCACTAGGTCGTAAGACCACGATGATGATGTCGCAGGATTAGGTCGATATAAGACCGATGACATGAGACTGTCGACGTAAGACCGACGAGTCGTAACTGGCGACACATAAGTGCCGACATAAGACTAGTGACATAAGATCGTAAGACTGATGACGTGTGACTGGCGATATGTGATGTGCGACGTGTAACATGCGACACGTGACGTGCGATCATTATATGTAAGATGACTATTGACGCAAGATGTCTCTCAATAACCAACTATCGTGGTTATTAACGTATGTCGGGGATATGATAATAATGGGTATTATCCTTGTCGGTCGGGGGTAGTCAATGTCCATGGGTCATGTGGAGGGAATTTCCCAGGTCGATCGAGGGTGTGATTTTTTACCCAAACAGTTAGCCCCCCGAGATCTGAATTTCAAAGTCATTTGAATTTTAGATCTCGCATCAAAGCAAAATGATGAGTCGTATCATTTCTGCTAATTGGATCATTAGAAGACAACCGACTTGGTCAGCTAAAATCGCGAGAACAGTCGATAATGTTAAGTAAGTTGCGGCGATCGAAAGATGATCTTTGATGTGCAAGATACTTGTGGTATTCATCCGACGATCGTAAGACGATTTTAAAGAGTAAGGAACCGATGGTGATCGTAAGACGATCTTTATCAAAATGAGACGTATGGGTCGAGAGTCAATCGTAAGACGATTGGTCCAAAATAAAGCTTGGTGGCGATCATAAGATGATCGAACCAAGATAAAATTTAAGGATCTTGTGATATAGTCGTTAAAGACTTATGTTTTGGCGTTCCGAGCCGAAACGGTCGTTATAGACTTTTGATCTGGCGTTTAGAGCCGATATGGTCGTTATAGACCAATGATCTGGCGTTCGAGCCGATACTGTCGTTATAGACTTGTGATCTGGCATTTGAGCCGATACGGTCGTTAGAGACCTTTAATCTGGCGCTCGAGCCGATACGGTCGTTAGAGACCTTTAATCTGGCACTCGAGCCGATACGGTCTTTAGAGACCTATTATCTGGCGCTCGAGCCAATACGGTCGTTAGAGACCTTTAATCTGGCGCTCGAGCCGATACGGTCATTAGAGACCTATGATCTGTTTTTTGTCAATTGACCTATGATCTGTTGGTGGTCGATTCGTTTCATGTAACCGATGGTTGATAAACGAAATCTATCTTTCTTTCGAACTTGCATATCACTTTGTCTTATACATTTCGTGAATAGATACGATATCAGTTGTGAGATTCATCAAGTAAATACACATCGTGTAAAAAATGAATACAAGACTTGCGACATAGGCATTCATTACGACACATCAACTTTTCAGGGTTGAGATGTAGACTGCGAGATCTTGAGATCTTTGAGTCGTGCTAAGCAAACATAGGTACGTGCGACTTAGGCATTTATCCGAAATGTGAAAGTTCTTCTAAGTTAAGGAACTTAGATCGTGAAGTCGTTAGACTTTATGATCGCACCAATAAATCGTGCGATAAATTCGAGTCATGCGTCCCTGCGATAACATGTTCAAGTCATATAGTAGACTTGGTTCCTTATGTCGTGCAATCCTGCGAAATTGTACTAAAATCGTGTAATAGACTTAGTAACTTGTGACGCGCGATCCTGCGATAAACAAGGTCAGAGGTTGGTCGTTGGCTAACCAACGACCTTCCGATGCTTAAGTCAGTAATCGTCGTGATGATTAAAAAGCGTATGAGAAAAAAGGTTTAGAAGAAATAACTTTTTAGATGCGTTGCATTCCAGCTGTGTGGGATATCTCGACCGTCGAGGGTTTGGAGCCGATAGGCGCCTTTACCAGCGACTTCTGAGATACGACAAGGATTTTCCCACTTGGTGAAAAGTTTACCTGCACTAATCTCTTGAGTAGTCGCCTTCTTGAAAGACTTTAGCTGTGACGCTCTTGTTGAAATGTCGCTCGATCAATTATCTTCTTGGTCTTCCATTTGGATGACATCGTCATTTTCGATGGACGACGTTGTCAGATGGGTCATTGGAATGCTGTCGAGTGTTGGTTCGACCAAAGCAGACGCAAGGTTTGCTAAAGCGTCGGATTGAGTATTCTGGTCCCTTGGAACCATGACTGGTGATTGCGATATTCAATGTACAAGTCGTCTTTATTGACGACATATGCCATGACTAGCGATGAAATTTCAACATGCGAGTCGCTTTTATTGGCGACCGAGAATTTTAACCTGTGCTTGCCATGACTGGCGATCATAAGGTTTAAAATACGATTCGTCTCTTATTGACGGCTATAAATCGTAACCTGCGTTTTAAGTCGTAGAGACTTCGTTTCTCACGATATAAATCGTAAAACCTGTATTTATATGATCTTACGAGCCTGCAATGTAAAATCGGAGGTGGTCGTTGGTTTTGACCAATGATCTTTTGATGCTTGAATCAACGATCATATATTAGATCAAAATAATTAACGAGGAGGATATACTTAGAGTATATATATAGAGTTGTTCTAAATGGGATGTCACGGTTACCGTAACATGGAGTCGATAAGCGCCTTTTTCCGAGGACTTTTGAAATCAAATGTGGTATTTTTTCAGTTTGTGAAGGGTGTTCCGAGCCCCTGAGCCCCCTCGGATGATGCGATTCATGCGATATTTTGACGGAGCATTTTTTTTAAGGCTTGATTCTGGCCTCGAGCCGCATTCAATTCCGATTGAAGTTGAATCATGGGATCTTGATAATTTGCCATATACCTGAAACAGGGAACAAAGGAAACTCCAAGAAATCATTAGTAGAGTGCACGCTCATCGAGGATTTTCTCTAGATGTAGTCCCACGGATGGCGCCAAACTGTTAATGCCAAAAATTGCACCAAAGTACAACTTAAGATCAATGTGGACATAAACAACTAAAGAAAAGAATCTCTCAACGAAACGTGCGACGAGGATAAAAATAAAGGAGACAAAGAATTTGATGACGCAGGAAAAACCTCAACGAGGAAAAAACCTGCGGACGACAGTGGGTGTTGTCACTGCACTATGGTCGCCAATCAGGGGCGATGTCCTTTGTTACTGGTGTCGATCGTACAGTGGTTACAATACAAGTGAAGGAAATGCTTCGAAATGTAAAGTACAAGTGTTTAAAATGTAAAAACAGGTGTTTGTCGTGTGTGAAAACAAGGTGTAAACTGCTGGTCGAGGGCGGATGCCGTGCTTTAAATGGCTCATTAAGTGCTTTAATGGTTGGTCTTGTAACCGCTGCTGACATTAAATGCGCTTTGATGATTGTTGTAACGGTCGTTGCCTTCAATGCTGGAATTGATGTTCTTTAACTAACTTCGTCGGTTATAGCCGTTGCTCGTTAATAGCGTTGACTCCTGCATTAAAATACTGAACGAAACATAACAGTCATATAGCGCGTTAGTTTGGTCGAGTGTCGTGAGGAATTCTCGACTTACCTTTTTGAAGTGACGACGGAAGTTTTTTGGGTCTTTGTCGAGACCTTATCTTAGTATAGGAATGGTCTTATGAGAATGTCGTAAGACCAGGTCGTAAGACCACGATGATGATGTCGCAGGATTAGGTCGATATAAGACCGATGACAGGAGATTGTCGATGTAAGACCGACGAGTCGTAACTGGCGACACATAACTGCCGACATAAGACTAGTGACATAAGATTGTAAGACTGATGACGTGTGACTGGCGATATGTGACGTGCGACGTGTAACATGCGACACGTGACGTGCGATCATTAGATGTAAGATGACTATTGACGCAAGATGTCTCTCAATAACCAACTATCGTGGTTATTAACGTATGTCGGGGATATGATAATAATGGGTATTATCCTTGTCGGTCGGGGGTAGTCAATGTCCATAGGTCATGTGGAGGGAATTTCCCAGGTCGGTCGAGGGTGTGATTTTTTACCCAAACAGTTATATCTGGAGTAGGCATCCATGAACATTAATAGTTCATGCCCAACTGTTGCGTCGACCATGGCATCGATATGCGGCAATGGAAAAGGATCTTTTGGACAAGCTTTATTGAGATCTGTGAAGTCGATACAGACCCTCCATTTGCCATTTTTCTTCGCCACGACCACAACATTAGCAAGCCAGTCGGGGTACTTTACTTCTCGAATTTTCCCTGTCTTGAGGAGGTTGTCGACTTCGTCATTTATTACCTTATTCCTTTCAGGAGCAAATTTTCGTTGCTTTTGCTTGACAGGTTTAAACGACGGGTCGATATTGAGCTTGTGGGAAATGACGTCAGGATCTATGCCGACTATATCTTCGTGCGACCAAGCAACACAATCAGCATATTTCTGCAAGAAAGATATTAGCTTTTCTTTAAGGCAGGTATCAAGGGATGATCCCATGAGGACTTTCTGGTCAGGCTTGCTCTGGTCCAGGATGACTTCCTCCAGGCGATAGTCGTTGGCTATCCCAGGAGCATCTTGTGCATTCTTAAGCTCCCCATGCATATGGGCAATGATTTGTTCTGGGATCTCACCACCTGCCATTTTGCTGAAACAGAAAAGAGGGAACCCCAAGAAACCGTTAGTAAAGCGCACGTTTGTCGAATATTTTCTCTAGATGGGGTCCCACGGATGGTGCCAAACTGTTAATACCAAAAATCGTCCAAAAAGATAACTTAAGGTTGATTGTGGAATTTAACAACTAAAGAAAGGAATCTTTCGACAAAGCGTGCGATAAAGACAGAAATGTAAATGAGACAAAGAATTTGATGACGCGGGAAAAACCTCAACGAGGAAAAAACCCGCGGACGACTGTGGAAGTCGTCGCTGCACTATGGTCGCCAAACAGGGGCGATATCCTTGTGTTTCAGGTGTCGATCGTACAGAGATTACAATACAAATGAAAGGAAATACTTTAAATGTACAGTAACAAGTGAATCGAATGTAAAAACAACGTGCGTCGTGTGTAAAAACTAAGTGTCGTGCGTGAATGTCATGCGTCGGAAGTGATTCTTTAAGAGAGAATTCTTTGCTTCGAGTGTTCTTCTGAGTTCAGCTGATTGTGTGTTCTCGTGTTCCTCGAAATGATGATTGAACCTTTGCTTTTATAGTCTTTAATTGACTCCTTAAATGCTTTGTGTAACGGTAGAAAACGGACGTCGACTTTAATGCTGTTAATGGCCTTTGTCGGTTATAGCCGTTGGTCATCAATGATATTGATTCCTGCATTAATCACTAGAAAAACGTAACAGTAATATTGCACGCTAGTTGGTCGAGGTCGCATGGTCTTACGCGACGGTCGTGTGTACTGGACGACGTCATGGTCGAGTGTCGTGAGGTAAATTAACTTTCGATTTCAACTTTAATCAGGGGATAAAGTACTATGATTTTACCTTACTATGGAAAAGAGAAGTGAGTGTTTTCCTTACTTTGGTCGTGGTCGAGGCTGGTGAAATTTTACCCAAACGGGGGTAGGTGGTTGAGTGGAGGGTGATCTAAAGGGGGTGTGGGGCGGGTACGTTGTTCATTATACTTGTCTTCAATGAGCCTTGCAAGGCCAATGGCTTGGGTAATAGAGTTGGGACGTTGGATAGCTAGTTCTTGTTGGATGTCCCGTCGGAGACCGGAGATAAAACAATTGAGTAGTGCATCTTGGGAAAGACCAACAACACAATTACTTAACTGTTCAAATTCAGCTTGATAGGCGGAAACGGTGGTGGTTTGATGAAACTTAAAAAGAGAAGCTTGATGGTTGTCATACGAGGAAGGTCCGAACCGGAGTTCGAGAGCACGAGTGAAGGCGTCCCAAGTGGATAAGAGCTTGTTGTTGAACAAGTACTTATACCAGTTGAGAGCGTCGCCGGTGAGGTAAAAGGATATCATGGCAAGGCGTTGGGTGGGTGCAATTTTATAGAAACTGAAGTATTGATCGGCTTGGAAAAGCCAATCTAATGGGTTGGAACCGTCAAAGAATGGAAGGTTGATTTTTGGTGGTCGGGGCTGTAAGGAATGGTCGGGAGTCGGTGGGGTGAAGTTGTTGTCGTTGGTGTCTTTTCTGAACCGACGATTGGGGTCAGGTGGGTTGTCGGGATTGGGTTCCGGGGTGATGTCGAGGTTGGAGATCGCGGCTACAAGGTTGGCGGTGGTGAGGTTTTGAGCGGCCATTTCTTTCGTTAGGGATTCGATTTGGGAATTGGAAACGGCCTGCCCGGCAAGAAGTTTATCCATGTTCGTGTTATGACTAGCGAGAAGTTTGGCGAGGGTGTCGGCCATGGTGGCCATGGATTCTTCAAGGGAAGGAGGATCGCGTTTCGGAGGCATGATGAATGACAACGAGAGCACCAATTGATTACAACCAAGTTCGAGATGGTTAGTCTCCAAGAACAAGAGAAAACAAATTTCTGCACACTTTATTAATGATTCCAAAGCCCTTTAAATAGGGAAGAAACTATAAAGATAACTCCTAATTCTATAAAGACTCATAGCTATACGAAAGGTAACTTCTAATTCTATAAGGACTCTGACTAATTAAAGGATAAGGATTTAAAGTAATTAACTAGTTAATGATAACTCCAAGTAAGACTCCATGTGGGTGTTGGTTTAGTCTTCACACCGGGCCGATCTTTTAACGTCTCGTTTTGGTCTGTTGTCGAGCCCGTACGAAGGTCGAGCAGCCGTATCAGCCTCCGTGATAAAGACTAGGCCTACTAAAGGCACCAAAACAGAGGGAAAGTTAAGAGTTGTCATAGAATGGGTTAATATCAAAACAGTTAATATCAAATATGTAGTGTTCTCGTTTTGACTATATATATATATACACACAGAGAGAGAGAGAGAGAGAGAGAGAGAGAGAGAGAGAGAGAGAGAGAGAGAGAGAGAGAGAGAGAGAGAGAGAGACTTGTGATCATGTGAGACCAGTCTATTTCCGTGAGACCACAAAAATAACACTAAACCTTCACAGCAAAAGACTGTGAAGGTACCTTCACAGCGTTTTTGTTGTGAAGGTTCACTGTTTTTCTTACCTTCACAATGAATTGTTGTGAAGTTTTAGTGTTATTTTCTGGTCTCACGTGTCTCATGAACATAGAATGGTCTCACGTGAACCCAATCATATATATATATATATATATATATATATAGGGAGGATCAAACGAGAATGCTATCTATTTAAAAGAATAAGAGAATAATTGTAAGCCAATCATTTCATTAAATAATACATTAATTAATTAATACTAAAAATAACTAAATAAGGGTATAAAAGTAATTTAGTCATATAAAAGTTATTTTAGGTATTTATTTATTAAGTTATTTTTACCATATTTGTAAATGGGAAATTAATTAAAATGCCCTAAGTCAAACATCGTGTTACCAAAATGCCCTAAATCTCTCACAGTTTGCCAAAATGCCCTTTTTTCTCGCGATGGGAGCCCGCGATCGCGGGCTTAGGGACCATTTTTGACACTTTTTTAAACTTGCAGGGACCATTTTTGAAAAATTCCATCCCGCGATCGCGAAGGAGTCTCGCGGTGGATTTATTTTTGTGAATTTTCAATTGCAAGGGACCATTTTTGAAAACTTTCAGGGACCAGTTTTAAAACTTTAGCCCGCGTTTGACCCCGCGTTGACCCCGCGGTCGACCGAAATTTTATTTTTAAATTAAAATGTTACACTTTCAACCCCTATACTTATTTACTAAATTTAACTTATACCTTTTACTTTCATAATTTAATTTTACATTTAACACATATAATCGTTTATTAACTAAAATACGTTAAAAAAATACGTTTTAATTTTAACAAGTTACACCATTATAATCGTCTATTCGATACGTTCGAAATGAACCCAATCTTGAATTTTTTTTGGATTTATATATTTTAATATATATCATATACACTACATAAAATATTTTTTATATTTAAAATTCATACTCTTATAGTTAATTATTTAATTTATGGTACATCTCTTATTTTTTTTTCAATTTTGTTTTACACTCCTATCGCATTAACAGAATAATTATATATTAACTAATTCGTTAAATCGTTTTAAATTATTATTATTTGTATGTGTTTATAGATATCGTGAATGGCAATAGGAGAAGGTTTCACGAGAAGAATATGAAATGGGGTTTTGACAAGTTGGTATCACTGGACTCATTTAAGAATTGTGAAAATGGGTATTTGGCGAATGATGATTCATGTGTGTTTGGAGCTGAAGTGTTTGGAGCTGAAGTATTTGCAGTTACAGAGTATGCACAAAAGGATCGATGTATTTCCAACGTAACTTAGATTAAAATTATCTCCTCCAGTTCAGTCCCGTCCCGTCCCATCCAGTTCCGTCTCGTCCCATCTAGTATGCGTACCAAACGCAACATAAGAGTACCATAAATTAAATAATTAACTATAAGGGTATGAATTGTAAATATAAAAAATATTTTTTATGTAGTGTATATGATATATATTAAAATATATAAATCCAAAAAAAAATCAAGATTGGGCTCATTTCGAACGTATCGAAGAGACGATTATAATGGTGTAACTTGTTAAAATTAAAACGTATTTTTTTAACGTATTTTTGTTAATAAACGATTATATGTGTTAAATGTAAATTTTAAATTATGAAAGTAAAAGTTATAAAGTAAAATAAGTAAATAAGTATAGGGGTTGAAAGTGTAAATTTCAATTCGAAATTGTGATTTTGATTTGATATTTACACTTTCAACCCCTATACTTATTTACTAACTTTACTTTATACCTTTTACTTTCATAATTTAATTTTACATTTAACACATATAATCGTTTATTAACTAAAATACGTTAAAAATACGTTTTAATTTTAACAAGTTACACCATTATAATCGTCTTTTCTATACGTTCGAAATGAGCCCAATCTTGAATTTATTTGGATTTATATATTTTAATATATATCATATACACTACATAAAAAAATTTATATTTAAAATTCATACCCTTCTCGTGAAAGCTTGTCCTATTGCATTCACGATATCTATGAACACATACAAATAATAATAATTTAAAACGATTTAATGAGTTAGTTAATATATGATTATTATGTTAATGCGATAGAAGTGTAAAACAAAATTGAAAAAAAAAAGAGATATACCATAAATTAAATAATTAACTATAAAGGTATGAATTTTAAATATAAAAAATATTTTTTATTTAGTGTATTTGATATATATTAAAATATATAAATCCAAAAAAATTCAAGATTGGGCTCATTTCGAACGTATCGAAGAGACGATTATAATGGTGTAACTTGTTAAAATTAAAACGTATTTTTTAACGTATTATAGTTAATAAACGATTATATGTGTTAAATGTAAAATTAAAATTATGAAAGTAAAAGGTATAAAGTAAAGTAGATAAATAAGTATAGGGGTTGAAAGTGTAAATTACAATTAAAAATCAATAAAATGCATGTGACTTTTCGCCGTGACCGCGATTCAAAATTTTCAAAGTGGTCCCTGGAAATTTTCAAAAATGTCCCTTGCAATTGAAAAGTCACAAAAATAAATCCACCGCGGGACTCCTTCGCGATCGCGGAATGTAATTTTTCAAAAATGATCCCTGCAAGTTTAAAAAAGTGTCAAAAATGCTCCATGAGCCCGCGATCGCGGGCTCTCATCGCGGAAAAAAAGGGCATTTTGGCAAACTGGGAGAGATTTAGGGCATTTTGGTAACACGATGTTTGACTTAGGGCATTTTAATTAATTTCCCTTTGTAAATTGAATATGATTTAATTTTTATTAATAAAATATCTTATATTTATTTCACTTAAAATAAGCATATTTAATTCTTTATGAATAAATAATTCTAACGTGATTCGTGATTATTATTTGTTTTAAAAATGTTTTACTAATCATATATGATTTTAAATATGAAAACAATGATTCAACTTCAATATTGAAAAAGAAAAATAATAAAAACACAACCATATATGGTGTGTAGCAAAATACATTTAAAATGTATAAAATCACATGTGATTCAAAACATAATTCAGAATTTTTCATCAAAATCACATGTGATTCACAATGAATTAACTTTTTTTCAAACTTTTTTTCTAATCACATGTAATTTAAAATTAATTGTGGATATCAAATGTGATTCACCATGCATTAATTGTGAATATCACAAGTTATTTTTGACGAAAATTGTAAAAAATTATTAAATAACCTAATCTAATAAAAATAAATATTTAAAATGAAAAAACTAAATCACACTTATTTTAATTTTAAAAAATAATAAATAAATAAATAGTTAATCATGCTTAAACTACAAAATTATAAAAAATGAATGGATACCTTAATTAAATTTATTACATAATCTATATAAAAATAAATGAGTTTCCATGTATAATCCATACAACAAATGACACAAATGCCCTTTTGGGTGATTTTTAAGAAAGTTTTATTTTAGGTATTATTTAGTAAAATGGTTGGCCCAAAATTATTCTCTTATTCTTTTAAATAGATATCATTCTCATTTGAACCTGACTCTATATAGGGGTGGGTTCAAACGAGAGCGCTAACTATTTAAGAAAAACACGAGAACGGTCGTTAGTGTACAAAATCATATCATGATTCACATAAAAATCATTATGATTCACGCAACTTGCCCCCGCGACTTAAGTCCCGGCAAAGTCGCTCGCATCCATTTTTTGCCATTAATATAAAATCACATGATTTGTTGTTCTCGTATTTTTTAAATAGTTAGCGTTCTCGTTCAAACCTTTCTACTATCTGTCTCTCTCCCTATATATATATATATATATATAGGACGATAATCAAATGAGAACCACAAATATGTTACAAACTCGTGAGAACCAATATAAAAAAATTTGTTTACATGATTTTTTCATTAAACCCTATGATTTAAGATATTGTTACACATATGTACGTGTTCACCAAAAGATTACATGTGAAAAACGAATGTGTTACACCTAGTGAAATGAAAAATACTTGTAAAAAATATTCAAATGGTGAAACTATCATATTATGAAACAAATATATGTTAAACACAATATAACAAATCCAAGAATTTGATGAAAAAATAAAAGAATTTGATTATAACATATATAAATATATATAGGGTTGAGTTCATTTGTTAACCTCATATTTTGTGTTAACTTTATTAACTTCATTCAACCAATAGGAATCCATTTTAGTTGGTGGTTTCAAATTTATATATAACCATTAAACAGGGGCATGGATGGAATTCCATGTTTTTGTTTATTACATTGATTTATCAAGGGAGTTACAAAATCAAAATTTCCTTGATTCTAGCTATATTTTTATTTCTCAAATATTTTGTAGTCTTTTCTATCAAATTAGTGTTTGAATTTCTATTGTTGGATCATGAACATGAGTGATCAAGGGGGTTTCCAACGACGTTGAAGAGAGAGTAGACGTAGATGTTCATTTGGATATGAACAAATATAACAAATATATATTGTTCATATAGGTTCACTTAGGCTTATATTTCATCATTGTTCATGCATAGCCTTAATATTTGCACATCATACATGATGTGACATCAATATTACATGCTCTAAATGGAATAGTAATTAACTAGTAAGTAACAACATGTAATTTCGGAGTAATCAAACATGAATGAACATATAGTTGCTCATATATGAACAATCTGTTGTTTGCATATAATTGAACAAATATGAACATGTAATTGAACCAATATGAACATATAATTGAACAAATATGAACATATAATTGAACAATTAGGAACATTGGATTGAACATAAGAACAATATGTTCAACTATAGGAGCATTAATTACACGACTTAATTAATGGAAAAAAGTAGGTTGTGTCAAATTCCAAAATTACCCTCTTCATTTGTGTTCAATGGGAGAATTAATTACACGACTTAATTTCTTAATTAATTAATAAATGCTTTTAATCTCAACCATTAACAAGAAAATGAATGGCTAAGATGAAGTTAATAAAGTTAATACAAAATGGGAGGTTAACAAATGAACCTCTCTCTCTCTCTCTCGCTCTCTCTCTCTCTCTCTATATATATATATATATATATATATATATAGAGAGAGAGAGAGAGAGAGAGAGAGGGCCCTTCTTTTGTTAACCAACCCATTGGTACTAACCGTGCTAACCATCAATTAACCAATCAGAATGCTCCATTAGACTTGGTTGATGCTCACGCCACTTTTTCAATTTAGGGGTAAAATGGTACTTTCAATTTATTAATATATCTACTATATTATTTCCATGGTTATCTCACTTTTAAATTCCACCAATATCCACCCATCTTGGGAGGTTAACAAATGAACCTCTCTCTCTCTCTCTCTCTCTCTCTCTATATATATATATATATATATATATATATATATATATATATATATATATATATATATATATATATATATATATATAGGAAAAGGTTCAATAGAGAAGTGCAAATATTTAGAGAAGTAGAGAAGTAAAAAAACACGGGTCCGTTCATATATGAACGTTCATATATAAACAGTCATATATGAACGTTCATATATGAACGTTCATATAACAGTCATATATGAACATTAACGTTCATATATGAACGTTCATATAACAGTCATATATGAACATTCATATATGAACGTTCATATATAAACAGTCATATATGAACGTTCATAAATGAACGTTCATATAACAGTCATATCTGAACGTTCATATGAACGTTCATATATGAACGTTCATATATGACTGTTTATATATGAACGTTCATATATGAACGGACCCGTGTTTTTTTACTTCTCTACTTCTCTAAATATTTGCACTTCTCTATTGAACCTAAGGCTATGTATATATATATATATATATATATATAGAGAGAGAGAGAGAGAGACCTTCTTTTGCTAACCAACCCATTGGTACTAACCGTGCTAACCATCAATTAACCAATCAGAATGCTCCATTAGACTTGGTTGATGCTCACGCCACTTTTTCAATTTAGGGGTAAAATGGTACTTTCAATTTATTAATATATCTACTATATTATTTCCATGTTTATCTCACTTTTAAATTCCACCAATATCCACCCATCCCAGCGTATTGATTCCTTTTTTTTAAGGACAAATCAAATTCAATATCAATTCCTTAATTTTAGCACAAATGAAATTTAAATAAAACCAATTTTCTGAATAAGATGATCGATTAAAAACCTATTTTATCTCATATTTTACAGTTACTATTTTTTTACCCAATTAAAAACCCATCAAACTCACACATTTTCTCCTAATCTTCGATAATAGTTTTAGTTTTTCTTTTTGTCGATTATGATGAGCGATGAAGATTCTCCGTTTGATGTTGATAAAGCGTCTGTTAGTGGGTCTACCATAGTCGAGGATCAAGTTTACCCTACAACTGACGAGTTTGATCCTGTTCAAACCGGTAACACATGGCTAACGAACGAGTTTGGTATTGATAATGGATTGGACGGCATATTTGCAGACGATTTTAATATCGTCGATCGGCCGTCATCTAGTTCTGTTATGCATGAACCTAATGTTGATCTTGATTACGGTAACTTTTTTTTAATGTTTTTTGTTTTGAAAATATGTAAAGTTGATTAATCATTAACGCAGTAGTTGATTATGAGTAATTGTGCGCATATGCACAATTTTGTTATTAGACCTGATGTGTGATGTTCACGTTATGTATCAAAACACATTTCAAACTGCATTATAGTTCACTTATTTTATTTTTTATTTTAACTTATTAAAATGCATTAATAGTTGTTTTAAGTTTTCACTTAAATTGTGCACATACGCACAACCTTCATATTGGTACTGTTCGATGTGTGATTGGTAACATTATTTGTGAATAATTGTGCGCATATGCACAATTTTGTTATTTAGACCTGTCTTATGTGTGATGTTCACATTATATTTCAAAACACATTTCAAACTGCATTATAGTTCACTTATTTTATTTTTTATTTTAACTGATTAAAATGCATTAATAGTTGTTTTATGTTTTCACTTAAATTGTGCACAGATGCACAACCTTCATATGCGTACTGTTCGATGTGTGATTGGTAACATTATATATATGTTTTTTTCGAGTGGATGATTTGCAATACGATGTTGTCGAGTCTCCATCCGGGGAGAAGAAATGGATACCTAAGGTTTCTGATGATCTTAAACCGAAGTTGAAGGATCGTTTTTCGACTATTGATGTTGTCGAGTCGATGTATAGAAATTATGCGTACAAGGCGGGGTTTGATGTTAGGTTGGATGCGAAGAAGACAAACAAGAGCGGCTCTATTCAGACGCGCATTTTTGTTTGTAGCAAAGAGGGTTATCCCAAGAAGAATAACTTTGACTCGCTCGAGATTCGTCCCGGTGATCGACGTGCACGGAACTCCAATGTAAAATGGTCCGGGTGCCATGCTTGTGTGAAGATACATTTGTTAAAGGACAAGTTTGGATATGAGGTTTACGAGTTTGTTGAAGAGCATAATCATGTGCTGTTTAATAAAAAATGACCTTCGTTTTTCAAAAAAGAATAGGAAAATGCTATACACTGATTGTAGGAATGTGTTGAATAGTTCTCAATATAAGCTCGGTGCGACAAGGGCCCACCGAATACAATCTGCCTTGAAGGGTGGAGTCGAACATAACCGATGCACTGTTGTTGAATACCAGAATTATAAGAGAAATGTTGATAGGTTTGTTGGGAACAAGGATGTCAAGATGTTTATTAATAAGTTGACAAACAGAAAGAAGATTAACGACGATTTTTTCTTTGAGTATCTGTGTCATGAACGGGAGTTGCAATGTAACAACCGAGTTCTAAATTGTAAGTATGGAAGTTTAGTGCCTTTTTGTCTAATAAGTGAAAGTTAACTTGAGGGACTGATTGGTCATTTGGTGAAAGAGGGGTAGGGCACAAATCCCTAGGTCAGCCCTCATTTGTAACAAATCAGTATTTGGGTTTTGTTTGGCGGCTAAGAAAGAAAGAGAGAAGGAAGAAGGAAAGAAGGGTTTGAGAAGAAATTCAAGAGGAAAAGAGAAATCAAGGAAGATATTGCAAGGTAATACATCCTAATTAGTTCTTCTGATTAGTGTAATGCTTCTCCCTCTTATTGTTCCGAATTCTTAATACTGATTTGAAAGATTGCTTGAGTTTTCACCATATTTCCTTAAAAATGAGTTTTATGGGTTTTTGTCGTAATGAACCAATTTAAGGGGTTATAAATGGATTAACTGAGCGATTGGGGATTGTGGATGAACCCTTATAGTTGTATAATCAAACTAATGGCATAAATCGGAGTTTAAATCAGTTTTAGACCTATTAAGTTCGAACAGCCGACTTTTCCGGACACCAGTGTTCGGTGGTGTCCGGATATGTTGCATGTGTCCGGGTAAGTGCCTCGTGAAGGTGTCAGGGTAGTGTTTCCCGGATAAGTGGTGTGTCCGTGTAAGTGGTGTGTCCAGATAAGTGGTGTGTCCGGATAAGTGTGGCGTCCGGGTAAGTATAATGTCCGGATAAGTGTTGTGTCCGGGAGGGGGTATCCGGACAGTAGGGCTGAGATATTTTCTGATGTGGATCTATTGCCTTAGGTGTTCGGTGGGTGTAGCTTGAAGGTGTTTAGTAAGTGCATTGCTCGTCAATTAAGGTGAGTTCTTTAAACCTCTTCTACGATGTAAATGTTAAATGATTCTTTTACTGATTATGGTTTTTAACAAGCATGAAATATTTATGAACTGAGGTGCATAGAAGGAAAGAAATGTTTGAGATGTTGAAATGATGCGCATGATTTATAAAGAGTCAAATGCTTTTATGAAATGTATGTGCATGGTATGTGATGTCGGTCTGTACTGTAGGATCAATGAGCCTCGGGATCTGATGATCCCTTGGATATGTTTGACGAGACGGTAGGTTGGAATTCGTTTCTTCCTAGGCGGGTATCGGGGAGTCTGCTTGGGCCCCGATACGAGAGGGCGAAAGGGGAGTCTGCTTGGGCCCCGATCGCGATTGGTTAAGTGATCCATTACACAGTGCAGTACCATATGTGATGATTTATGATGCTTTTTAACGAAAAGATTTCATATTGTTTATACATGTTAATTTATGGAGGGAATTCACTAGGCCTTTTGGTCTAACCCTCGCTTTTCAAAACTAAACCATTTTCAGGTAAGCGTTCTGCAAGTTCCTCGGGGAGGAAATAGGAGGGGCATGGCATATTTGGAGATTAGGGCGACCCCAAGACTTAGACTTTTGACATAGATAGAGCTCGGCTGTGGATTTTTTGTAGACTTCCGCTGTCATTTTGTTAAGCTCATTTATTGATGTTTTGATCAAGTTAAACTTTTGTAATGTAAAACGCTCAGTTTCTATGATTTAATGCCTATACAGTTTAGGGATGTTACAAATGGTATCAGAGCCATAGTTTAAGGGATTTAGGTTGCCTTTAGGGCCTAAACTTAAACTGTAAGACGAAGATCACAGCCGAGACATAGGATTGCCTCTAGGAACGATCACTATAATTGCGTTTAAGAGTAAGGTGCCAAGGACAAACGTGTGAGGTAAGTTTGGGGTTGCACCTGGCCAGTGCATTTGTGAACTTACAGGTACATGCGTGTGCTTACGTTACCTTATATAGCATTTGTGATGTCATGTCTAGCAAAGGTTAATTATTGCTTTCTTTCAGTATTCGTGAATGGCTGGGAGAAATTTGAGAAGTAAGTCGGTACCTGCTGTACCAAGAAATCGGGAGGAAGAGATCCTTGAGAACGGACCGGTTAACCGCGGAAGGGGTCGCGGGAGAGGCCGTGGAAGAAGTCATGGGAGGACAAGGAGTGTGGAAATTCCTGGCAATCAAGAGGACTCTGTTCAGGAAAGTTCTGCTACCGTAAGAAGAGGGGACCCGACGAGGGGACGTGGTCGAGGTCGGGGTTCCGCATTTGTCACTCGGGAAAATCTGGCTGCTAATCTGGGTAAGATTCAAGAAACTTTGCAGACTCTCCTTACTAAGCATAATGAGTCAACTTCGGTAACCAAAGAGCTGACTGAGAACAAGGAGAGTGCAGAATTGTCAAGCCCGGTAGGGACTGGTACTGGGAGCCACTCGAAAGCTTTATCCTTGGTAATGAATGAGTCATCAGCTAAGGGTTGTAACTTCATGGTCTTTGCCTCATGCAAGCCCCCTACGTTTGAGGGCGAGTGTGACCCGGTTTTGTCAATGAAGTGGGTGAAGGAAATGGAGCTGGTTTTTGATACTTGTAAATGTGCTAATGGGGACAGGGTGATGTTTGCCTTGTCCACGTTGAAGTCTGATGCAGTGTATTGGTGGGAAGCCGAAACTGGGGGAAAGGGTTCGGCGATAGCCAAGGGGATATTGTGGGAATCGTTTATTGACAGGTTTAAAGAGCAGTTCTGCCCACTCGCGGCAGTGAAAAGGCTGGAAGAAGAGTTTCTGGGTTTAGAACAAGGAGGGATGACGGTTCGGGAGTACACATCGAAGTTTATTGAGAAGTATCGTTTTGCTGACTTGTATGTACCAACGGAAGGGCGAAAGGTGAACCACTTTATCCATGGTCTGAGAAGTAACATTCGGGAGCTAGTTCTGACGAGAAACCCCACTACCTTTCAGGCGGCCATCAATACGGCCGAGCTGATTGAGATGGAAAAGAACCGTCAGACTTCTGAAAAGGGTAGAGAAAAGCGTAAATGGGATGGGTCGGGTAGTGACTACAGGAAGGGGAAGATGTTCCGACCAGATAACCGTGCAAATAGGGATACCGTGGGGAAACCGTGTACGAAATGCAACAAGGTGCACCGGGGTGATTGCATGGCAGGTTCAAACTCATGCTACCGGTGCGGCTTGCCTGGTCACGTGTCAAGGGACTGCCCCAAAGGGAAATCATGTTTTCAATGTGGAGCTACTGGTCACACCAAGTATGATTGTCCGCAGTTAAAGAAGGGAGGTTCAGCTCAGTATGGAGAACGTCATGGAGGAAAGGGCAGTGATAAAGAAGCAGAGCCGACGCGTCCGAAGGGACGTGCATTCCGCATGACTGCGGATGAGGCGGAGGAAACTCCGAATGTTGTGGCAGGTACGTTTCTAGTGAACTCTCTATGTGCCAAGGTGTTATTTGATTCAGGAGCAAACCGCTCTTTTGTATCGCATGAATTTATGAAATGTTTGGGGGTGAGGCCTAGGCTTTTAGAGAGAGCTCTAGAGGTGGAAACTGCCAACGATGGTTTGGTGTTTGTTAAGGAGGTGATAGAGGATTGTGTCATAGATATAGAAGGAAGATTGGTACCTATGAAACTATATCCCATGGCAATGGGAGAGTTCGACGTGGTGTTAGGTATGGACTGGTTAGCCGCAAATGATGCGAACATCGTTTGCAACAGAAAGCTGATCAGGATTCAATCGCCGAATGGGGATCCCATAGTGATTTATGGGGACCGCCGTAATAGAAAGAATAGCCTGATCTCAATGATTAGGGCTACTAAGTGCTTGAAGAAGGGGTGTAGGGGATACTTGGCGTATGTGTTGGATGCCAAGAAAGAGAAGCGTGGGGTGGGTGATTTGCGGATAGTAAACGAATACCCGGAAGTATTTTGGACGACTTGACCAGTCTACCCCCAGATCGTCAGATCGAGTTCAGAATCGATTTGATGCCCGGAGCTGCACCGATTTCCCGCGCACCTTATAGATTGGCACCATCCGAAATGAAAGAAATGATGACTCAGTTGTAAGAACTGTTAGACAAGGGATTCTTCCGACCAAGTACATCACCATGGGGAGCACCTGTGCTCTTCGTGAAGAAGAAGGACGGTACTATGCGGATGTGTATTGATTACCGAGAACTCAACAAGGTCACGATCAAGAACAAGTACCCGATACCTAGGATTGACGACCTGTTCGATCAGTTACAGGGAGCCAATTACTTTTCCAAGATAGACTTGAGGTCAGGTTATCATCAGCTCAAAGTACGGGAGGAGGATGTGCCGAAGACTGCCTTCAGAACCAGATATGGACACTACGAATTTCTGGTGATGCCGTTTGGATTAACCAACGCCCCAGCAGCATTCATGGATTTAATGAATAGGGTATGCCAACCCTATTTGGATCAGTTCGTGATAGTGTTCATAGATGACATCCTGATATTTTCAAGATCGGAAGGGGAGCACGAAAGCCACCTTCGTACAATCCTCGAGCTATTGAAGCAAGAGAAGTTGTATGCGAAGTTTTCCTAGTGCAAGTTTTGGCTGAGGGAAGTACAATTCCTCGGGCACGTGGTGTCTGAGAAGGGGATCATGGTCGATCCGGCTAAGATTGAAGCCATCCGAGACTGGGAGCAACCTAAGAATCCGTCAGAAGTTCGAAGTTTCCTCGGACTGGCAGGTTACTATCGGAAGTTCATCAAGGACTTTTCGCGTATCGCCACGCCACTGACCTCTTTAACCAAGAAGAATGTCAAGTTCGCTTGGTTGGAAAAGCAGGAGGAAGCCTTTCAAAAGCTAAAGGAGATGTTGAGCAGTGCTCCGGTGTTGTCATTGCCTGACGGTACGGATGATTTCGTAGTTTTCAGTGATGCATCGAAGCTCGGTTTGGGTTGCGTACTCATGCAGCGGGGAAAGGTGATCGCATATGCCTCGCGGTAATTAAAGGATCACGAAGTTCGATACCCCACTCACGATTTAGAACTGGCGGCAGTGGTCTTCGCTCTAAAGATTTGGTGACATTACCTGTATGGGACGAAGTGCCAGATCTTCACGGATCACAAAAGCTTATGTCATCTCTTTGACCAAAAAGAATTGAATATGCGCCAAAGAAGGTAGATTGAATTGTTGACTGACTACGACTGTAAGATCGAATATCATCCGGGGAAGGCAAACGTGGTGGCGGACGCTTTGAGCCGTAAGGAACGAAGTGAAACCCCCAGGATTATGGCTATGAGGGACGAGGTCACCTTCAACCTGTTAGCTGAAATAAAGAAATGTCAGGCGGAGGCGCTCGAAACTGAAAATCTTAAGAAGGAGAGAATGGCGGGGCAAGCGTCCATATTAGTGGTAGATAGTCGAGGGGTGAGGTGTCTGAATGGGAGAATCTGGGTTCCGAAACTCGGAGGGCTCCGAAAGCTGATTCTCGAAGAAGCTCACAAATCGAAGTACACGATTCACCCCGGAACTAACAAGATGTACGGAGACCTACGACGAGACTACTGGTGGCCCGGATTGAAGAAAGACGTGGCTCACCTTGTGGAAACCTGTATGACGTGTTCGCGTGTAAAGATCGAGCATCAAAGACCGTACGGGAAGCTCCAGTCGTTAGAGATACCGACATGGAAGTGGGATCAGATCACGATGGATTTCGTGACCCATTTGCCTAGAACTCCGAAGGGTTACGACGCTATTTGGGTGATCGTGGATCGACTCACAAAGTCAGCCCACTTTTTGCCTATACGAGAGTCTTACTCGTTGGAGCAGCTAGCCAAGTTATACGTTGATGAGATCGTAACCCTCCATGGCGTGCCTTCGTCGATAATTTCCGACCGAGATAGCAGGTTTACCTCTAACTTTTGGAGAAGCTTCCAAAGAGAAATGGGTTCACAGATCAAGATGAGTACCACTTATCACCCTCAGACCGACGGTCAGAGTGAGCGTACGATCCAAACTTTGGAAGACATGTTGAGAGCATGTGCTTTAGATTTCCAAGGCTCTTGGGAAAAGCACCTACCATTGATCGAATTCGCTTATAATAACAGCTACCATTCGAGCATCAAGGCCGCACCGTTTGAGGCACTCTATGGTAGAAAATGTCGGACACCTTTGTGTTGGAACGAGGTGGGTGAAAGGCAGTTAGCCAGACCAGAATTGGTACAGCTGACTTCGGACAAGATAGTCCAAGTGCGTGAAAGGCTGAAGGTCGCTCGCGACCGCCAAAAGAGTTATGCGGATAAAAGACGAAAAGACATCGAATTCCAGGTCGGGGATTTTGTATTATTGAAGGTGTCCCCGTGGAAGGGAGTGGTACGATTTGGGAAACGGGGGAAACTAAGCCCACGGTATATCGGACCATTCGAGATCACGGAGCGGATTGGGGAAGTGACGTATAGGTTGGATCTACCGGAAGAACTGCGCAGCATCCATAATGCGTTTCACGTGTCTAATCTAAGAAAATGTCTAGCCGACGTGACTAAAGAGATTCCGTTAAATGACATTAAGGTGGACGAGAAGTTGGATTTCGTGGAAGAACCCGAAGCCATCACAGATTTTAAGGTAAGAAAGTCACGGAACAAGGAGACTAAGCTAGTTAGGGTGCAATGGCGACATCACAAGGGTCCAGAGGCGACCTGGGAGTTGGAGTCGGAGATGAAAGCAAGTTACCCACATCTTTTCCAATGAGGAATTCCGGGGACGGAATTCTTTTAAGGGGGGAGTGTTGTAACAACCGAGTTCTAAATTGTAAGTATGGAAGTTTAGTGCCTTTTTGTCTAATAAGTGAAAGTTAACTTGAGGGACTGATTGGTCATTTGGTGAAAGAGGGGTAGGACACAAATCCCTAGGTCAGCCCTCATTTGTAACAAATCAGTATTTGGGTTTTGTTTGGCGGCTAAGAAAGAAAGAGAGAAGGAAGAAGGAAAGAAGGGTTTGAGAAGAAATTCAAGAGGAAAAGAGAAATCAAGGAAGATATTGCAAGGTAATACATCCTAATTAGTTCTTCTGATTAGTGTAATGCTTCTCCCTCTTATTCTTCCGAATTCTTAATACTGATTTGGAAGATTGCTTAGTTTTCACCATATTTCCTTGAAAATGAGTTTTATGGGTTTTTGTCGTAATGAACCAATTTAAGGGGCTATAAATGGATTAACTGAGCGATTGGGGATTGTGGATGAACCCTTATAGTTGTGTAATCAAACTAATGGCATAAATCGGAGTTTAAATCAGTTTTAGACCTATTAAGTTCGAACAGCCGACTTTTCCGGACACCAGTGTTCGGTGGTGTCCGGATATGTTGCATGTGTCCGGGTAAGTGCCTCGTGAAGGTGTCCGGGTAGTGTTGCCCGGATAAGTGGTGTGTCCGGATAAGTGTTGTGTCCGGGTAAGTGGTGTGTCCGGATAAGTGGTGTGTCCGGATAAGTGTGGCGTCCGGATAAGTATAATGTCCGGATAAGTGTTGTGTCCGGGAGGGGGTATCCGGACAGTATGGCTGAGATATTTTCTGATGTGGATCTATTGCCTTAGGTGTTCGGTGGGTGTAGCTTGAAGGTGTTTAGTAAGTGCATTGCTCGTCAATTAAGGTGAGTTCCTTAAACCTCTTCTACGATGTAAATGTTAAATGATTCTTTTACTGATTATGGTTTTTAACAAGCATGAAATATTTATGAACTGAGGTGCATAGAAGGAAAGATATGTTTGAGATGTTGAAATGATGCGCATGATTTATAAAGAGTCAAATGCTTTTATGAAATGTATGTGCATGGTATGTGATGTCGGTCTGTACTGTGGGATCAATGAGCCTCGGGATCTGATGATCCCTTGGATATGTTTGACGAGACGGTAGGTTGGAATTCGTTTCCTCCTAGGCGGGTATCGGGGAGTCTGCTTGGGCCCCGATACGAGAGGGCGAAAGGGGAGTCTGCTTGGGCCCCGATCGCGATTGGTTAAGTGATCCATTGCACATTGCAGTACCATATGTGATGATTTATGATGCATTTTAGCGAAAAGATTTCATATTGTTTATACATGTTCTTTTATGGAGGGAATTCACTAGGCCTTTTGGTCTAACCATCGCTTTTCAAAACTAAACCATTTTCAGGTAAGCGTTCCGCAAGTTCCTCGGGGAGGAAATAGGAGGGGCATGGCATATTTGGAGATTAGGGCGACCCCAAGACTTAGACTTTTGACATAGATAGAGCTCGGATGTGGATTTTTTGTAGACTTCCGCTGTCATTTTGTTAAGCTTATTTATTGATGTTTTGATCAAGTTAAACTTTTGTAATGTAAAACGCTCAGTTTCTATGATTTAATACCTATATAGTTTAGGGATGTTACATGCAAGCTGTATTCTAGGTCGATGAAATTTCTCGTCTTAATTATATAGAGTTTGTAGATGTAATTTCATTTGATGCAACGTACAGGACAAATGAGTGAGTATTTGTATTAAATAATTTAAATTTTCCTGTTGACAATCGATTTAATTTTATTTGATTATAATGTTGTTTTTTATTTGTAGGCACGCGTTGGCATTGTACCATTTTTGGCGGTTGATAATCACAAATGTTCTGTTGTGGTTGGGTCGGCGTTGATTGCTGGAGAGACGATTAAAAATTTTAAATGGGTGTTAAAGGATTTTATGCGATGTTATGATAAACAACCTTCGATTGTCATCACAGATCAATGTTCCGTTATGAAACAAGCGGTGCCATTTGTGTTGACTGAGTCCAGGCATCGTTTATGTATGTGGCACATAATGAAGAAAGTTCCGTCCAAGGTATTTTTCATATTGTAATATATAAATAATTTTGTTATCTTTTTTGTTATGTATTACTTTAAATTTTGTTTTTGCGTTTTTAGGTTAGCGTCGCATTAAATCAGGATCCCGAGTTCAATCGTGTTATAAACAAACTGATATGGAATGTACATATCAGTCCTAAGGATTTTGAGAGTGAGTGGAACAAAATGATTGTCAAATACAACCTTGTTTGTGACTCATGGTTTAGTGATATGTATGACATTCGCCATTCTTGGATTCCAGCCTTTTATAAAGATACTCCGATGCCGGGACTTATGAAAACGACATCAAGATCTGAAAGTGCGAACGCCTTTTTCAATATATATGTAGAATGGCATTTTGATCTTGTCTTCTTCCTTAGTAACTACGATTCTGCAATTGAGAAGCAACGTGAGAACAAGCTGTTAATGAGAACATAACTAGGACCACGTATCCGCAATTGGTCAGCTCGTATCCAATTGAGAAACATGCTGCTAAGTTGTACACAAGAAATGTTTTTTTTATTTCCAAAAAGAGTTAAAGAAGGCTATTATTTCTTGCGGGATTGAGGCGGTTGAAGTATCTAGTGAATTGAAGACATATACCATTAAGCATAACAACAAGTTTTCAATGACCAAGGCGATGTACAAGGTAATGTTCACGTTTCTTTTTAAATGATTAAAAGATAAATTGATATGCTTTTCAAACACAATTATATGTACCGTTGTTTGTAGGTTGTTCGTAGTTCTGTTAATAACACGGTTGAGTGCGAATGCAATTTCTTTGTACGAAATGGGTACTTTTGTCGACATGCCTTGACGGTTCTGACAAACGAGAAAGTTGATTTCATACCTGATCAGTATGTTGTTCGTAGATGGAGTCAGGAGTTGGTACCTGTACAATTTCAATCTGCCAATGTACGATATGGTGAGGTCGATGATGAGAAAGAGAAATTAATAAATGGTGTTGGTCGTCAGCTTGATGAAATAGTTAGTCGCATTCGGAATGATAAAACGCGTTTACATAAGCTCTCTCATATCCTTGATGAATTCAAAGCCGAAGTAGACAGTCAATTACCCCTTGAAGATTCAAACCAGCAGCGAAGGGACGCTATGAATGAGTTTTTTGGTGTTCCGGTCCCGGAAGATGTTGACATACACCCCCCTAGGGGCTTAAGGAACAAGGGATGTGGTACCGGGGAAGCGTTTGGTTGGAGTATCCGAGAGGATCCAGGAGAAGAGTAAAAAGGCGAAATGTAAATGTAAAAAGTGTGGTCAGTGCAACGGACACGATTCGCGTAACTGTCCGTCAGTCAATGGTTCTTGAAATGTGGTTCCATTATTTTAATATTTTTATGTTTAGCAACAATGGTTGAGAATAATATTCATGTGTTTTTAGGAAGTTTTCTATTAAAATTACTCTTCCAGGATGATATGTTAAGAAGGAGAAAAGGATGTGTATATTTGCATCTATAAACATTTCAAATACGTGCATTTGTTTGTTCGACAATATTATGTGCATATATGCACTTTGTATATGTGCATATCTGAACATACAGATATTTTAAACATGTGCCTTTTTTTCCAATATACATTGTGCATATGTGTAATTGAGTATGTGAACATAAAACCTGTGCTTTTTTTCAAATATACATTGTGCATATGTTCAATTGAGTATGTGCATATGTTCACGTATTAATAGTTCAAATATGGTTATTTTATTTTAAAATATAAATTGTGCATAAGTGCACATATTTTTATGAATCACGTTTGTATACAAATTTATGTTACATTTATACGTTTATTTGCACATATGCACATATTAAAACATTTAATAATAGCCGGATTTGGTACGTCGGGTGTCAATATTATCATTCTCAGATAATCAATTTCGGAATTTATGTAAAGGCAATACTAAACATAAAGATAATCAATCTCGGAAATTAGAAAATCTTTCACTTCTGTTCCACCCCTACCCCATGGAACAAGCTGGAACAAGGTGGAACAGACTTATGTTTTACCAATATAACCTCAAAATAAAATCTAATTCTATCCTAAAACATCAAATGCACGTTCTATTTTATATTTCACTCATTCTTTAAATTTTATTTATTTTATTTCATCTAATGTTATCTGTTGTGTTCTGTCCAGTCCTGTCTACCAAACACTGAACAACTATTCTGTCATGTTTTGTTCTGTCATGTTCCATCCTGTCATGTTCTATCATGTCTGCGTACCAAACGCACCCTTATGGATGATCTAAGACCATCCACATCCCTTCAATTCATTTGCACTTTCAATTGTGCTACCTCAGTTTTTGCAATTACCTTCTATACACGTGCAATTCACCTACACTTTCTATTATGCCACATCATTTTATTTGTTTTATAACTCTTTGTTTTAATTTAATATATAATTTATTAAATTATATTAAAGCACAATATTTATTGGATATTATATGTTTTAATATGTAAAATTGTAATTTTAGGTAATTATAATTTTTAATATTTAAACTAATTTAATTATATTGTATTTATATTTATTTAAAAATAATATATATATATATATATATACATACATATAATATTTTTTAAAAAGAATAAGTAATTTAATTAACATTATTAATTAACATTATTAATTAACATTATTAATTCATAAAATATATTATTTTATATGAAAATTAGTTTATTTAAACAATTAAGAAAAAAAGAAAAAGAAAAAGTAGGGATAAAGATGGTGACATGGCTTTCAAATCCAATTGCAAGTGTTGCAATTCATTTCCTATGTGACAATTGAGTTCTGATAGCCCACGGCTTTGCAATTGTAATAGCAAGCCGTGTGTGGATGGTCTAACATACTACTTTTAGTATAGTGTTTGAATCTAGAGATGGAAATGAGGAAACCAATCGAGTCAACCATGTGGAGATTTTATATACCACTGCAAAACAAATGAGTTTTACCCACACAATTTATACAGGAAAATTTCCGTCAGCGATTACTCAAAGATCACCTAGAAAATACCAATGGTTCGGTAGAATCCAATGTTTTTCGAGAAAATACACATGGATCACCTGGAAACTTTGTCACTGATTTGCATTACCCACCAAAAATTCACCCACCAACTTGTGACGGTTTTGTGACGAATCACCCTTTAGTGACAAATTTCTCACGGAAAATTTAGTAGGTAAAAGCATTTCGTTTAGTAGTTTACAACTGGCAATAAGGCTTGGACCTTTGAGGATATTTTTCAAAAATCATTGATTCGAGTCCTGCAAAATGGAGATTTTTCTAATCGTTCTCCAAGATACATGTGATTAGTCGACGTATATACAAATTCATTCAGACACCCATAGGCCATAACTGAAAAAACCAATTGGGTATCAATTAGCTAAGATGTCTAGAAATTGTATATTCATATAAAGTGTGAACATACTTTTATTTTTATTTTTTTCTTAAAAGATTATTTTGATGGGAATTTAATTAAAATACCCAAAGTTTGACTTACCAAAATACCCATTTCTATCCCGTTTTTACCAAAATACTCATTTTTTCGTGAAAGGGGTCCGCGATCGTGGGCATGGACCATTTTTGAAAATATGCATCCCGCGATCGCGGGGGAGTGTCCCGCGGTGGAATGATTTTGGTGATTTTTGATTATTTTCAATTGCAATTTACACTTTCAACCCCTATACTTATTTACTTACTTTACTTTATACTTTTTACTTTCATAATTTTAATTTTACATTTAACACATATAATCGTTTATTAACTAAAATACGTTAAAAAATACGTTTTAATTTTAACAAGTTACACCATTATAATCGTCTCTTCGATACGTTCGAAATGAGCCCAATATTGAATATTTTTAGATTTATTTATTTTATTATATATCATATATACTACATAAAAATATTTTTTATATTTAAAATTCATATTCTTATAGTTAATTATTTAATTTATTTTATTTTATTTAATAAACGATTATATGTGTTAAACGTAAAATTATAGGGGTTGAAAGTGTAAATTGCAATTGAAAACAATCAAAAATCACCAAAATCATTCCACCGCGGGACACTCCCCCGTGATCGCGGGATGCATATTTTCAAAAATGGTCCCTGTCTGCGATTGCGGACCCCCTTCGCAGAAAAAATGGGTATTTTGATAAAAACAGGAGAGAAATGGGTATTTTGGTAAGTCAAAGTCAAATTTTGGGTATTTTAATTAAATTCCCTATTTTGATGTATGAGTTGACTTTGAAATTATTAAGAACAAAGCTTAGAAAGAAATGTGTCCTACCATTTTGTTTTCAATATAGCAGCCGCAACGAGTTTGTCGTTTCAAAAATATATTTTTTTCTTAATCCATTTGCAATAAATAAAATAAATCAAACCAAAATATACGTATTAAATATATTACATAAAAGCATGTATCTAAAAATAATGATAGTAATCAATATATATTTATGATTCTAATTCAGTATCAGTTATCTTTTATCTGGTTAAGATAGTCTATGCTTATCCGGCCTATATTTGGTCTTATCATTGTGTTAAAAAGACACTGGTTTTTATCTGATTTAATATAAATAAACTTGGTCTAAAAAAGGATCGACGGACAGTCCAACATGATCCAAACTGACAATGTCATGATCCAGTCTAGTGAGCTAGGGAACAATATTCTTTCCTCATCCCTATATCCCCATCATGTTGATTGAAGTGGTATTGAGTCTACTTGAGAAGATCAATTCATCTCAAGCCGAGGCAATGTTAGAAGCAAATCTCAAGGAAGAAGTTAAGTCAAAGCAACACCTTCAACTAACAAAATACGGTAGACGTTTAAAACTCTTCCAAGGACGAATCTGGGTACCTAATAATGGAGGGTATTGGCAAAAGCTATTAGGAGACACTCATAAGTCAAATTACTCTATTCATATCAGTAGTACGAAGATGTACCGAGACTTTTGTGTTCTTTTATTCAATACATATATAGATATATGTGGATGTATATGGGTTGATGGTTATTATCGTTGGATGAAAGAGTCTGAGGTCGAGGCGAGTCGAAATTGGAAGTTTTGTAGTTCGGGGCATACTGAGAGAGAATGCCCGACGAGTTTGCCAAAGGCACTCTTGTAGTGTCACTATCATAGGGGAAGCCCCCCTTTCGGTACACTTGGTGCGAGTATGTGTGGCAAGAATGCCAAGGGCATACTCACGGGGAAATATCTCGGGGTGAGGCCGAGCTTCGGTACAAATGGAGCGAGAGTGCCTAGCAAGAATGTCAAGGGCACTCTCAAATGGCAAGGTCGCCATCGGGCCCCAGTAAGTTAAATACTCAATATGATTTTTGGAGAGGTATAGGGTCATTTGGAGGCTTTGGGGAATACGTTTTTCTCTTTTCTATTGGTGTGATTTGTTTTGTTCTCCTTTTCCACTCCTGTCTCTTCATTGAATGCAATAACAAGTGTCTCAAGAATAGTTAACGCCCATCCTAGGGTTCTAGAGTTTCAAATGAAGATCCTAAACTCCATTTAAAGCTTCAATGTTTTTGGCAAGCTTCAAGTCATCCCACTCATTTCTAGGGTTTTCTCCATTTCTAGGTTTTCACTTTGCAAACCTACTAGGTGAGTTTTATACACTTATGCTCCTATAAATATGTTTGTTTCATGATTGTTTAACAAATGTGATGATATATTGAGATTTGACCCAAAATGGTGATTTTGGGTTTTTGGGAAATATTTGACTTAAAAGAGAGGAATTATGGATTTTGGGAAGCATATGACCTAAAATGGTTTCTAAAACATGAGTAAGTTAGTATTTGGCTCATTTATGTGTCTATAAATGTGAGAACTATAAAATGTTGTGAACTTCAATAATGAGTTAATATGCTAACTAACTTGGGATTTCATGAATATCAAGTACGTATAATGCGAATATGGAGTATGTTATGTGATGATATTGTAATGTGTTCTAAATATATGGAAATGAGCATTTGAGTTATCGAATCCAAATCCTTATGCATGAACGCTTGTACAACTAGATCTTTCCACCATGACACACACAAACAAGAAGAAGTGTGTTACAAACCTTACACTTTCTTATTAACAAGAATCATGATTGATCAATGAATAAAAATGGTGAGATTTTAACATTTTCCATCCAATATAGCTTAAAAACAACTTGGTATAAAGAAAACAAAGAGAATTGTACACCAACATTATAATGAAATATAATATGTCCAATTAAAACCAGCCAAATGGGGTAGCCTTTAACTTTCATATGGTTATTGAAAGTAGTTGATGCTTGAAGTTCATTTTGTTTTTTTGGGTGAGTTGGTCATATTACCTTGCATGTTTTTGTTGAATGTCACAACTTGTTTCACCATAATGTCACTCACTAATAATTTAAACTAAAAGTTTGTTTTTGTGGCTCAATAGGACTAGCATTGTATTCTTCAATTATACATTATTGTTTGGTACTTGAAGATAGTGAAGTTGGCTTATTCATTAAGCTTACATGGGGGAGCTTTATATAGCAAGTCATGCTTTTTTTCATACCTTCCCTTCCCAATTATAAAACACGCTCACTTCATCTATGAAAAAACTCTTACAAAGAAAAAAAATTCTGAATCTATATAAACAGATTGATTCATACATACAGCTTTATTCATACTAGACTTAATAAAAATCAACCAAACAACCCTTAAGGCGGTGTTTGGTTCATAGACCGTAAAGAAATTTGGTGGAATTGGAATTTTGAATTTTTTTGACCAAATTTCATTCTCTCGTTTGGTTCATTCTTTTTTAAAAATGAATCTTTAAAATCCATAAATTTCACAACCAAGAGATTTCAACATTCATTCACTATGAGCTAGGATTTTGACGGAAGGTAACGTTGTATTTTCATAATCCCAAATATACCTTTTAACCTAATAATCTAATTTTATCTAATTTAATATTTTTGTCTTTATTTTGCTTTATATTTTGTTTTTTTATTAAAACTATTAATACATTTGTTTTTTTTGAAATATAAATTTTTTTTCGAAGTATAATCTCGTTCAAACGTACAATATATTTTATTTATTTCAATCTAATACATATTGGTTTTTATTTTATTTTTTTCAAAATATATTTTAACAAAACTTGTCTTGATATTTATTCGATAAAATAGCTAACTTTTTTAATTAATATAATAAACATTGAATTATATATGTTATGTATTTATTTTACATGATAAGAAATTAGCTATTTTGAAACAATTTTAATATCTATATAAAAACGTCATTTGGTTTATGGTTATATTTGAGTTGTGTATTTTATATTGTTTTACACATTAAATGATTATTTTATTAAAATATTTTTTGTTTTAAAAATTTTAAATTTTCAAAAAAATGTATTTTGGTCATTTACCAATATTTATTTCAATATCAAAGTTACATTATCTGAACCAAATAGACAGATTTTAATTTATTAACATATTTTATTCCAACGTTTACCAACCAAACAGATGATCAAACATGACAATATTTCATTCTAATTCATTCAAAATCAAATTCTTTAGACAAATTTAATTTCATCCAAAAACATTATACAAACCAAACGTCCATCTTATTATAATAAAGTTATTGTAAAACAAAGACCCTCAATTCATTTGATTTAACTTAAGATCAACACTAATGTTGTTCTAAAAAACTCGTCACCCAACCGTCATGGCGTGTCATGGCACCAAGGTTTGTGTCTCACATCACGTTAAGCTCGTGGCGCGCCATGGCTTAATGCGCAATTTTCATAATGCGATATATATTTGATTTTTATTTACGTTTTTAATGTCTCATTTGCAAGTTTTTTAATGTATAACCAAAATTAACTTGCTTACTATTATTGGCTCATTGAATAACACTGTAAAATATATGTTTTTATATATAATGAATGATTTCCGTATAGGGTCATCTTCCATGTGCATAATGTGAATCACATCACCTTTTTTTAAAATCATTACAAGATATTGTTTTAATTTCATTTTTGTGATATCCGATTTTTATTGTTAATTAAAGATTTTTATTGAAATATATGTTGACTTAAACGTTTATATTCATTAAAAAATTACATTTATTATTTAAAAAAAATGAATACGTATATATTCTTAGAAGCCCCACAGCTAAAGCAGCCTGTAGAAGAAGAATTTGATTAAGGCACGTCAAATAATTAAAGTAAATAAAGACCATAGATTCAGACATCATGATGGAAAAGTTTTGCTAATTGACTTTGTGATTTTCAAAGTGTTTTACTAACCCCACCTCCTGCAAGTTTTTGCACCCCCCTCCCACAATGTCAGCCTCAGAAACCAAAAATGTGCAGGGGGTTTTTTGGAAATAAATGTTAATGAATTGCAGGGGGTTGTGAGAGAAGGGAAAGGGTAAAAAGGTAATTCACCAGTAAGTAAGGGGGTATGAAACTTGCAGGGGGTGGGTGTGAATAGTAACACCCTTTTCAAATGGTTCTAAGGTTATATATATATATATATATATATATATATATAGGGAGCCATTCAAGAGAAAACTAATTAGATGTGAGAACTGTGAGAACCAGTTTCAGCCATTCATTTTATTTTATTTTATTATCTTTATTAATTTTCTTTTTCTTTTTAACCATCTACCCCTATTTTTTGAGGCTGAAACTGGTTCTCACAGTTCTCACAAACAAATTAGTTCTCATTTGATTACACCCCTATATATATATATATATATATATATATATATATATATAGAGTCTCATTCAATGTTCTAAAAAACTCGCCGCACAGCCGTCATGGCGCGCCATGGCACCAAGGCTTGTGTCTCACGCCACGTTAAGCCCATGACATGCCATGGCCCAATGCGCAGTTTTCGTAATCCGATATTTGATTTTTCTTTACATTTTTAATGTCTTATTTGCAAGTTTTTTAATATATAACCTAAATTAACTCACTTATTACTATTGGCTCATTGAATAACACTACAAAACATATCTTTTTATATATAATATTATATATTAATTAGAAATTTGACGCCATAAGTCACGTCTTGAAAACGCCATGGCTTCATCGTGGCTCGTAAGGCTTGAGGCTTGGCCTCGCCGCCACGCCACGCCTCACGCCATTTAGAACTTTGGTCTCATTCATTTGCTAACTAATCCATTTGTATTAACCATGCTAACCAAAAATGGACCAATCAGATGGCTCCCTTCCTTTTTGTTTAATTACACGATTTAAATATAGTGGAGGGTAAAATTTGAATTTTTTTTCCATAGTCACGTTTAAGGTAATTCCTTATTTATCTCCTAGATAATGATGGTAATTATTTAATTGTCATTCTTTAATATTATCTTTTCTCAATATTTTCCTAAATAATTTCACTATAATTATCAAAACCCAATAAACCAATATGAATTTGCATACGATTCTCTATTTCAAGTTTTCTTACAAATTGCTTTCACCATTGGTAATTGTTATGTGCATATGTGTATGTGCATATGTGCACATATATATCTTTATATATGTATATATGTATATGTGCACATATATATATATCTTTATATATGTGCATATACATATCTTGGGGTGGTATCGGGTACAAACCAACTAGTTTGTACAAACTCGTACAAACCATACCTAGCTTCATGATTTTGTAAATTTGGCTTCATGAATGTATATATATATATATATATTTTGGCTTCATGAATATATAATTTGGCTTCATGAATATATCATTTGGCATTTTTAACTAATTTTTTTACAAAAATAAGGGTATTTTAGGGTATTTTTGTAAAAAAATTAGTTAAAAATGCCAAATGATATATTCATGAAGCCAAATTATATATTCATGAAGCCAAAATATATATATATACATTCATGAAGCCAAATTTACAAAATCATGAAGCTATGTATGGTTTGTACGAGTTTGTACAAACTAGTTGGTTTTTATTTGATACCCAGCCTACATATCTTTATATATGTGTATATGTGCACATGCACATATGCATCTGTATCTTTATATATGTGCATATGTGCACATGCACATATGTATCTGTATGTCTGTGCATATATTCATATGATGAACTTGATTTCCATTCTGAACTATGTTTATACAGTGCCAATTTATAAACACATTTCACGGATTCAAAATTCATAAATGAAACTTATAAATAGTGCACAATTAAACATCTCCTTCAATCTCATCGTTACTCCCGAATTGTGCTCCGTGATTTCTGGTGCACGATTAAACATTATGTTTTTACTTTTTGTTGTTTATTGACCTTTTTACCCTTGTGCACATATGCACGTATCTACCCAGCGCGTGAATTATCCAACAAGTGAAATAAATCCCCTGATTTTTGATAGGCCGTAGATCTTAGTTTTCAACGGATAGGATTGGTTAACATGGTTAGGACTAATGGGATGGTTAACTAAATCCCCTGATTTTTTGATAGACCGTCAGATACGTCAACGGCCCAGAATAAAATGCTTTAGAGCTTTCTCTCTTCCAATTATGCTTGTTGTCGGGTATACAATCGTATACATATTTGCACCAGTTGATCTTTGTTACCATGTCTAGACCACTTATTTTTGACAAAAAATCAACATGACAGGACCCGTACGACTGCATTCCGCTAGTGTGTTTACCACAATCACCAAGAAGTTGAGAGAGAACTTTATACCCGCTTCTTTCGTTCTCTTAATTTCTGCTAGTATATCTTGCGGTGTCACTCTCTCCTTGATGAACTGTCTCCTCCAGAATAACAACACATCTTCATCCCCATCAAATGGTTCTGTTGTAATTAGATCAATATCTCCTTTTGGCAACCCCAGGATACTATGTATTGACTCAATTGTAATCGGAATCACACCATTCCTCACCTTTATATGCATATGCGTCGTATTCAAGTTGTCTACCACATAATATCCCAGTTTTGATGGAACTCCATCCAAAGTAATATCCAACAACGATTCCATACCTAGTAACTTCACACACTTTCTCTGATCTTCGTTTAAAGCTTTAACCGTTTCGTACAACGTTTTCAGAGATGTTCTTGTCCGTATTTCAGGTGGTCCCCTTGTAACTCTTTGTTGATGAACTTTCTTCTTCTTAACCGTTTTCTCTTTGCGTTTTTAGTCCCTTCATCCTCATTTTCTCCCAAATCGACAGTTGGTTGCTTCTCGAAATCATTGTCTGATGACAACCCTGTACAACGAACATATATATATATATATATATATATATATATGTAGTTACTTGGATAGATTAAATAATATTCCAAATAGACCTTTCATAACAGATATGTGCACATATGCACTTAGCTATATAGTGCATATGAATTCTTAGCTATTTACCTTCTTTGTCGGACGTTGACGGTGTTCTACCCTTTTTGTATTTTTTGCGTCGGATGATCTCAGTACACGTGCGTCGTTCGTTGCTTTACCATCTACCTTTTCGGTAACTGCGAGTGTAAAAGTACGTTTAATATTTCAATTAATATAATGTTTTACTTATTTAACAAATAAGTACCTTTTGTGGTTTGTCTTTCAGAGTTGCCTTCTTGCATCATCGGCTCCGTTGTCAAATCCCTTTTTTGTCGCTTCGGGGCGTTTCCTTTTTTGAGGTAATATAGAATTTGGTATTCCAAATTCACATATGGACATAACAAACAAGTTTTACAGTTTGAATTAATATATAGTTACTTAACCATCCTTTTTTAAGCATGCACTTTTTAAGTTGTTTAATCATCATATTTTCAATCCAATTGCATAAGTGCACATAGTTATATAGTATAAAGATTTCTAAATAACAAACACTTGATATGTGCACATATGCACTTTTCATTGACTTTTATATTGTCTACCCAATTGCATATATTGTGATCCCAGAACAAGTAATCAATCCGTATTTAGCATAAAGATGGCCACCAATATATATTCAATGAAGATCAAATCACACCAAGTACAAAGAGAATGTAGAGAGAATGACTATGTGTGTACTTGTGGGTGTGGGTGTATTGGATGACCTAATTAGGAAAGCTAGGCAATACAAACATTATATACCTAGACAAGTTTGACACTATTACATAATAGGTCCCTCTACTTGGTACAATACATATTAAGCACTAACAATCTCCCCCTTTGTACCAATGTAGAGCAAAAGATTTAGACGGCTATCGGGGTCACGAACTTCTTTCGAATGCCAAAGATGATCTCGAATCTTCGTAAGAAGTATCGGTACTCCTTCCGGTAGTTGATGGCTTCAATCACTTGGTTGATCAGATCATTTTCTTTGTCAGTGAGCTTTACCTCTCCATTTGCATCCAGACGTAGCTTACTCTCTAGGTGAACCAAGATTATCTTCATTGTACCCTCACAGAACTTGTTGATTTCAGTTACTCTCATGAATCTCTTCTTTGAGTCAGTATCAAGGTAGACAACCCCGAGCTCAGGCTTTTTCAGTACGGTGTAGGCGGGGATACCTTGAATATCAGGCAAGCGTCTGTTTGGTCTTCTTTTGTTCACATTGACTTGATGAGATTCCAAAGCCATCTGGAACTCTGTAAGGTATGAGAACTTCAGAATATTTCTCATAAACTTCTTCACACTCTAGTAAGTAGCGTCGTATTCAATCTCCTTTTTTGGACGGGAGGCTAGGAGGTTGTAAAGGCTCATAAGATCATCTAATTTCAGACTCTTGAAGTTAGCCTCAGAGAAAACACATTCGGAACCATCAGATCTCAAGACGGTGAACTCAGGATAAAAGACGTCAAACAGCTTTAGAGATTCAACCTTCAGCAACTTCATAATCATGTTGTCTGATCTGACAGCATCTGATTCTCTATCTTTATTCTTCATCACGTATAGAAACTCGATCTTCTTCAATGACGACCAGTCTTCAATATCATAAACTTTCTCCAAATTGATTCTCTAAACTTCCCGTACATATAGTTCTTTTCTTAGAGTCTCTAGATACGGAGTCATGATTGCCACCTTTTCTCCCGTAGCTACGTACCTCGGTTCAGCATCAATAACAACTTGATAGACACGGAGTTCTGCCTCAAGCACTGGATCTCTGATCTTCCCATCATGAAATACCGGAGCTTGTGGAGCTGAAGTACCAACACCCGGATATGCTATTACAGGCTGTAGAGGAGCATCATCTTCAGATTCAACTTCCATAACCTGATCCCCAGTAGTGTCAATAACATCATCTAAAGCATCCACCATTTTTTCTTTGATTTTGTAGTTCAATCGCTCTGGCTCTTCCTCTGAATCAATATAGATGAGGTCAACAAGCATATCATCGGCCATCCGCTCGTCCGCCGTTCTATTGTCAATAGTCGAAGGCTTTTCAACCCCAGTTATGACATCAGCTAGAACATGTGTTTCCTCCACATCCTCCATAACCGTATCAGTTCCACCTGTCCCCGTTTCCTGTTCACCTGCTGGCTGATCTGAGCCCCCAATATTTCCAGTAGCTGTCCCACTAGATTCACCAACCCCTGCTCTCTTCTCCCCCTCATGTTGATTAGGTGGATCCTGATCATCATGTCTTCTCTTTTGTGAGGCTTCAGCTTGGATCCCACACTTCTCTTCTACAACTTTAAGTCTGTTACTGATGGAGGTGAATCCATTCATCATAGCATCCGTCATATCTCTCATAGAGTTGGTAAGACGCTCGAAGTCGTTGCTCGAAGGTGGTTGGTTTAAGGTTTGGGCTTGAGGTTGGGTATGTTGACGGAGTAAACTGATTAGGTCAACTTCTTCAGCTGTACTAGTATTGCTTTTGGCTAGAAGGCGGGCTAACAGCTCTGATTTGAGCTGGTCTTCAGGTATAAGATGAACTGGTACAGATGGTGGTTGTTGTGGATTTGGTTGAGTTCTCTGTGGTGGAGGTTCTGGTGTGGAGGATGACTCGGCTATCCCTTTACCTTTCATTGCTCTCTTTACTTGTTCAGATAGGGCTCTTACTATACCTTGCAGTTGAGTCGCATGATTTGTGTACGTTGTGTTGATTGAGGCAAGAGACGCATGGAGAACTTCAAGTGTGATGTAGTGTGGATAAGGACCAAGATAGTGTGCCACCTGCTGATCTGTTAAGGATTAAAGGGTTACGCTAACACCCGAGCCACGTAGGTTATCGATTATCATAGTAGTTGGAATAACTACACGGCTTGTGCTCACCGCTGGCATAGTGTTAGTAGTGACAGGACTTCCACCCGGTCCTCGTGAGGCACCAACGAATGGCGGCCTAACTCGGGGTGTTCCGGTTGGGGTACGAAAGCCCGCAACTTGTTGAGGTGCCATCATTCGTGTCCTAGAAAAGGAAGTTGTACCAAATGGTCCTAGACTCAATGTGCTTTGAATGAAAGGCGGTGGCCGGGGCAGGAGCCTACCTGATTCAATATCAGCAGACACCAAGTGTGTCGCCGATAGCAGTTTTGCTTTATCCCCTATGGAAAATGAAACACCGGCATGTTGAGAGACTGATGAGTGGATGAGTGGGGTTGTGCTATGCATGGCTGGGTCCACCATGTCTGTTTCAATACGCAACGGCGACGTACGCTCATTGGTAGATGATGTGGCTACCCGGCTCGGATCAGTTTGGGGAGAGCCGATAGTTAAAACTTTTTCCGGCTCTTTCACAGCTTCACTCATTTCTTTTCTTCCTCCATCCTCACCACTAACTACCTTTTTCTACTTCTACTTCTACTTCTTCGTTCACATGTGAAGGACCGGCGGCATCAGTAGTAGTGTCTAGAAGTTCCATGTTCCAAGAGAAACCCGAATCAGAACTCACGACACGTCGTGGTCTCCGACCCATGTGTCTTGGAATAAGATAGGCTTCAGGGTCATGGTCGGAGTCATCATCATCATCAAACGGTATCATAGAAGCTACATCATCATCAGAAGATGATGCAGCAGCGGCATTGTCTGAGTTCCAGGATACATCGTCATCAAAGATCTTAACTGGACGAAGTCGAGGTGGTGGTTGAGCTGGTCTTGAAGAAGATGCATGGCCAACAGTCCGTAATCTTCTCCCGACTCTCTTTCTTTTACGACTCCTCACCTCTCGTTGTTCAGGAACCCCGTGTTCCTGAACCCCCTCGACATTATGATCCTCACCTCCTAATGGGTTTGCATCGTGGGGAGGTCCCTCCGGTTCTGGCTGGACCACCAATGGGTTTTCTAGCCTATACTGCCTAACTACCCCGGACTGTTGGTCAGCAAATGCGAGTAAGTCTTCTCGGATGACAGCAATATGAGAAAAATTTATGTGCTTAGGCATCCTCAGATAATGCATGTATTGGCTCGGGCCTCGTGGAGCATCAGCACGTCATGGAATTTGGTCGTTGTCTACCATGGCTTGATGAATCAAAATCTGTAAGAACCTCTGATAAGGTATAAAGTTGCGTTTCTTTTTTGGGCGAGCCTGTTCCGCGACTAGCTCAATCAATTCATTCCAAAGTAGGACAGCGTAGTCGATGTTTCGGTTAAATGTGAAGGCGTGAAACATCCGAAGGATAGGCAGATTCGTCTTGTCAACGCCTGTGTGTTTAGAAGTCATACAACGATTAAAGATAGAGCATAGTGTGTACCATACTCTGGAGGTTGATATCCAAGACTTCGGATATCGGCAAATAGTTGTTCTTTAGGAACCGGATCCTTAAAGTTCTCGGAATAAGGAAGGTTTAGTGCACGTCTGATTCCTCGTAGGGTGATTCTGGCATCGAAGTGGTCAACTTTGGCCAGGAAGTGTGGTGTACGAGCAGTTGGATGAAATTGAATTGTACCCCAAAATTGTTGAAGATAGATGGTCGGTATAAGTTCAACTCTGGTAAGTGCAGTTCGTAGAGGATGGCCGCGGATGATCTCTATGATTATCTGATAGTCGAAGGGAACCGCTAGATCGAGATGATGGTTGTTGTCAAGGAAACTCAGAAACAAGGCCCTTGGAAATATCTCCTCATCCCGGTCCTGAGCATTTACGGACGGGTGGGATGAACGATGCGAACGAATGATGGTGTTGTCATCCGAAGCATTGCCATCTTGATCAGCCATCTGAACCACTTAACAGTTTAGTATAGTGCCAAAGTTGAGTTTTGCTTTGAATTTTTTTTCCAAAAATCCCTAAGTCTTGGGCATATCGCAACCCACATCAAAAGGATATCGCAAGTAAAGGGTTATCGCAGTGTGAAGTATATGACAAGAGGTTGTCGCAACTCAAGGTTGCGATAAGGTCTTGTCGCAACAAACGATTGCGATAAGGATGAACATAGACGGTTGCGATATTGTTGAATATATGAAGGACAGTTGGTTGCGATATTGACGAACACCGAATAAAACCCTAAGTGTTCAGGCCCAGATCCTAACTTTTTCGCTCAAAACATGTTAAAAATCACACTACTAGGCTCGCAATCACTACGTGAGTAAACCCTATGCATCTAAACATCCTAATAAACACAAACACACAAATTTACGCAGATTTTATAAAAGTCGAACCTAAAACCCTAAAACAAACTGTAGCATACGATTTTGTGGGTAAAAACGAATGAGATTTGGAGGGGTTTACCTCGATGATGATCTGAAACAAATGCTCTGAATAGAAATCACGAAAAACGTCTCAAAGATCGAAGTCGCAGTAGAAGATATAGAGAGAGTTTGAGTGGTTTTGAGTTGAGATAAGTTGGTAAAACCCTAAACCCTATTTAAACGAATTTGAATCCAGGGACACGTGGAAACACGAGATTGGTCCAATGTTTTGACCTGCCACGTGTCATCTTATCGCAAAGAACAAGTTGCGACAGACGTTCAATCGTATCGCAACATAAGGTTGCGACACGATACTGTTCACAAGCCCATATCGCAATGCACGGTTGCGATGAGGAATCCACTTGGTTTCATCGCAACTGTAGGTTGCGATGAGACACTGTTCATAGAGATATCGCAAGTGAAGGTTGCGATAACAGTGAAGGTTGCGATAACAGTGAAACTTGGACATTTTTCAGATAAAACTTGAAAATATTTTATCACATTGGAAGATGTCCAACTTCCAATTGATTCAGCACTCAAGGTTTTTAAAACACAGTTTTCACTCCCCCTTAAATGATGCATAGATTTGAAAATTTGGTTTCATCATTTAAGAGTTAGTGTTTAAAACCAAGTCAGAACACTTACCTTGACTTTTCGGAAGCAACAGTCACAATGGATCTATACTTACATGATCTGGCAGTTATGCACACTCCCCCTAGATTTGTGCATATGATATGTTCTATAACTCCTCCTGAAACCAAGAACATACCTTTGTGCAGATACAGGTATCATACCAAATCATATGTAAGGCAATTAAAAGAAGAGAAAGAAAGAACAAGTTGAAGAAATATTTGAAATACAACTAAGATATGAAAATTTAAATAACAGATATTGAGAATAGAATATGATGAAAATTTGAGTGTATCAATCTAGAGACAAAGTCTAGATTGAGATACAAATATTTCCATCTATTATATTATCAATATATGGAAGTTAAACTTTCATATTCAGCATGTCGAGCTTGGATACTAGAAAATTGAACCGTTTTTCATCCAAGGCTTTGGTAAAGAGATCGGCAAGCTGATACTCAGTTGTAACAAAATACAATTCAATAGTTCCTTTCTCAACATGATCTTTTATGAAATGATACCTTATGTCGATGTGTTTGGTTTTGGTGTGCTGGACAGGGTTAGCAGATATAGCAATAGCACTCTTACTGTCGCAGTAAATGGGGATCTTCTCGTATTTATACCCATAGTCCATGAGTTGGGGCTTCATCCAAAGGACTTGTGAACAACAACTCGCCGCGACAACATATTCTGCTTCTGCGGTTGATGTCGAAACACAATTCTGCTTCTTCGACGACCAACTCACAAGCTTGTCTCCCAAAAACTGGACGTGCCCAGAGGTGCTCTTTCTATACAACATGCTTCCTCCGTGATCAGCATCTGAATATGCAGTGAGTTCGAAGCCAGTTCCCTTGGGATACCACAGTCCAAGGTACGGAGTGCCTTTCAAGTACCGAAAGATTCTTTTGACGGCTCCGATGTGTGACTCTTTGGGTTTAGCCTGAAATCTAGCACAGAGACAAGTCGAAAACATTATATCTGGACGACTAGCGGTTAAGTACATTAGAGACCCGATCATTCCTCTATAAAGCTTGACATCAACATCAATACAGTCTGGATTTGGACCTATCTTAGATCCAGGAGCCATAGGCGTACCGATCGACGTACAGTTTTCCATCTTGAATTTCTTCAAGATGTCAAACACATACTTCGACTGGTTGATGAAGATACCCATAGAGAATTGTTTTACTTGTAATCCAAGAAAGAAATTAATCTGTCCCATCATACTCATTTGAAATTGAGTCGTCATAATGCCCGAAAACCAAGTACAAAGTCCAAGGTTAGTCGAACCAAAAATAATATCGTCAACGTAAATCTGAACTAAAAGAATATCACCTTTGTCGCGCAAAGTAAACAAAGTTTTGTCGATTTTACCTTTCACAAAGCCAACGTTTAGTAGAGAGGTAGATAATCTTTCATACCAGGCACGGGGGGCTTGTTTGAGACCGTAGAGAGCTTTGTCGAGTATGTATACGTGATTTGGATAATCTTTATCCACAAAGCCTTTCGGTTGAGACACATACACTTCTTCCTTAAGGACTCGTTCAAGAAAGCAGTCTTCACGTTCATTTGATAGACGGTGAAGTTCTTGAAAGCGGCATATGAAAGAAACATCTGAATTGCCTCAAGACGAGCAACCGGCGCGTATGTCTCGTCATAATCTATCCCCTTCTGTTGCCTATACCCTTTTGCTACCAAACGAGCTTTGTTGCGCACAATTATTCCGTCTTCGTCTTTCTTGTTCTTTAGGACCCACTTGGTACCAATGACTGTCTTACCTTTGGGTCGCGGAACTAGTCTCCACACCTTCAAAGCTTCAAACTGATTGAGCTCTTCTTGCATCGCAACCAACCAATCAGGGTCTTCTAAAGCTTGTTGAACTGTTGAAGGTTCAACCTAACTTAAAAAGAGTGCATATAAAACTTCGTTTGCTGTTGCGGATGCAGATCTTGTCTTTACTGGTTCAGATACATCACCAATCACCTGATCAATTGGGTGACTACGTGTCCACCTTGTGGAGTGTGGATGGAGAGATATAGCACCTTCATTGGGGTCTACAAGGGTAGGATCCTTATCAAAGTTCAACTCGATCGTCAGCGTCGGTTCCAGATGTGAGACAGGTTGCTTGTCAGAATTGACAATTGGCACAGCCTCGGGAACTGATTCGGTAGGTTGTTCATGAATGTTGTTAGTACCCTGATCACCGACATTCGAATATGTTCCAGATGAAGAAGCACCACTTGTAGATGCATGTGATCTTGCTTATGGAGATGCCATCGTTGTGTTCCTTGGAGAAGTTGCAGGAGTAGTTGCACCAGAATTCGATGGAGTCAGCACCGGCGAAGGGCCTGACACAGTAGTTTGTACTGGTGGTGTATCAACATGTATCCTGTTAATGACAGATGTAGAAGATTTATCAGGACCAACATAGTCATTATAAAATTGTTCAAACAAAACATCAAGTTCATTAGGATTAGAATTAGAAGTGGAAGGTTGATCCTTGTTTGAAGATCTAGTCATCATAGGACGGATCTGTCCAGATGCTAGAATTCTAGAGATCGCGGGTTCTGTACTGTTTTGCACAGAAGCCATGTCTTCAGATTCGTCGAATTTGACATTAATGCTTTCCATCACAGTTCTGGATGATTTGAGGTAGACTCTGTATGCTTTAGATGTGAGCGAGTATCCAATGAAGACGCCCTCAATACCCTTAGGACTGAATTTGTTCAGGTTGTCCTTATCATTCAGCACCACGTACCTGCATCCAAAAACACGAAAATAGTGTATAGCAGGTTTTCTATTATTAACCAATTCATATGGAGTCTTGCCAAACCGTCGATGTATGATTGAACGGTTTTGTGTATAGCATGCCGTTGCAACAGCTTCAGCCCACAGAAATAGAGGTAGATCAGCATAAGACAGCATCGTTCTGGCCGTTTCAACAAGTGTTCGGTTCCGTCTTTCAACGACACCGTTCTGCTGAGGTGTTCTGGCCGCAGAATATTGATGAGTAATTCCTAATGAGTTGAAGAAGTCATCAAGAGTTCTGTTTTTAAACTCTGTCCCATTATCTGATCTGACAGTCTGAACTGTTTGTTGACGATTCACTTGAAGCTGTTTGATTAACGAGATGATCAAGTCAGGTGTTTCATCTTTTGAGCGTAGAAACTTGAACCATGTGTATCTCGAGTAATCATCGACGACAACTAATACGTAACGTTTGGCACTAATACTCTGAGTCTTCATCGGACCACAGAGATCCATATGAAGGATTTCTAAAGCTTTGCTTGTGCTGGGTTCGGGTTTTGGAGGATGAGGAGCACGCTTCATCTTCCCCTTCTCACACGCGGTACATAAATTGTCTTTCTCAAACTTCAGAACTGGTAGACCTATGACTAATTCACCCAACATTAACTTTTGAATATAACGGAAGTTGAGATGAGATAGTCGTCTATGCCATAACCAACTTTTCTCCAAAGACGCTTTCGACATCAGACATACGTCATTCTTCGGCTTGAGAGTTGACAGGTCAATAGTGTACAAATTGGACTTCCTAGACCCAACAAAAAGCTCATCTCCTCCGTCGGTAAGAACTGCACAACGAGTCTTCTTGAAATGGACTTCTAGGTCTTTATCACAAAATTGGCCTATACTAAACAGATTGTGTCCTAAGCCCTTGACGTAGTTGACTTTTGTTATTCTCACATTATCCTTTACAATATCTCCGTAACCCAAAATTGGAGAATATTGATCGTTTCCAAACTTCACGCAGCCAAGGTCTTTTTCCACAAAATTAACGAGCAGCTCCTTTCTTTCAGTCATGTGTTTTGAGCAGCCTGAATCTAAGTACCAGACATGACTGGGCTGCAAAATGGAAATTAAACGGTTTTAGGTACCCATTGCCAATTGGGTCCTTTCTGATTAGTATTTTTGGATTTGGCATTTTGTTTTCTATAACCGGTATTAATGTAAGCATTTGAATCAAACCAATTATTATAGTCAGATTTGCAGATAAAATCATCCACACCACAAGAAGCACAACAAATTTGATCACGTGCCAAATTAATCAGTTGTCGCATTGAATAAACCTTGTAAGGAACTACAAGTTTTCGTCCCTTGCCAACATCATAATTATTAACATTTGAAACAAAATTGTCTTTCTTGGAATTTAAAACATTTGAAGTAACGTGGGATGATTTGATCTAGGCCACATCCTGTGTGGACTCCTTTTTTCTCCACTCAAGGCGCGTATTGTTTCTCAAATTACGATCTGAAACACCAGACAAATAGGAGTCGTAAGCTTTTGAATTCTGAGCTTGAAAAGAATTAACATGATGCTTCTTTCTTTTTGTTTTTGTTTTTGTTTTCTTTTTCTGTAATGATTGTTTTGATTTAGATTTAGAATAATAATCATTAACAGAAATTTTCTCAACTGATTTTGAAGATTCCCCTTCCAAGATAATCTTTTCAGGTTCTTCTTCTGTTATTAGAAAGTCAGTGTGATCTGGAAGTCTGGCGCTAAAGTCAAATTGAACAGGCACTTCACATACAGCTTTACCTTTGTCCTTACTAACATTCTCACTATCACAATCAGGATGACTGTCCAATGAAGTGTGAAAAATACCATAAGACTTTGGATAAAGAAAATCATTTATTTCTTTTGCAATAGCTTTATCTTCTTTTGTATAAAAATGCATTTCAGGAGAATCTTTGACAAATTGACTATCTAAATCCCAAGATTCAAAATCATCTTTGTCGTCAATTATCCAATTCTTGAACGCAGTATTTCCCACGAAAGCTTTGCATGAGGAAACATCTGAATCTGAAGAATGCTTTTCTTTTGAAACATTTTCTTCAGGCATTTCCTCAAGTTTTGTTCTCATTTCTTTTAAGCTTTTCGAAAACACTGTGATCATAACTTCCTTTTCGATCTCGAAAGCAAGCTTCTCGTCATTTCTGACTTATTCAATAGTGCTTTTGATCTTGCTTTCGAGATCCACGAGTTTTTGTTCAAGAACCATCGGTGGAAAATACCTTTTACCTTTCGAAATAGGTTTTTCAGAATTAGCCTTTTGTGTATTTTCCGTTTCCTCCGGTTCTTTAACAATATAACTATCAAAGTAATCATTTGGTAAGGTCTTTTCGTTATTTAATGCCTTTGCATTATCAGGACCATACCAAAAGGAAGTTGCATTTTAACAGTGGTTTTTCTTTTTATTTCTTCCTCAGCCTCATAGTCTTCACCATCCATTTTAAGCCATTTAATTTGATAGTTAGAATATATCGCAAGTTCAATCCATTCAAATTTATACAGAGTGGGTGATTTTATTAAAGCATTGCTCAGGTACTATGGATTGTCATACCCGATACCCCACTTTGAATTGAAATATCTGAACTTACTTGGCTTATGCATGTGAATTGTTTGTTCAGTTTGACCTGCTTTGTGCAGTTTATTTTCCAGATCTTTGACATTTTCACACAGCTCATCATTCCTATCTTTATAAGCATGTAAAAGATTTTTAAACTCATTACTCTTGGTTTCCGAACTCATTAATTTATCTGATAGTTCAGTTATTTTATTTTGAAAATATGCATGACCAATATCGAACTCAGTCTTTTTCTTTTCGAATTCTTGAATTTGACTGTCTTGTTCAATTAGTTTCTTTCTTAGAGTGGAAATTATTTCATCTGATGTGTCCCGGTCAGTTGTTAGTTCTTCTAACTTCTTTTCTAAATACGCTTGTTGAATAAAGAATTGATTATAGAGATCGGGATATACCTCATTTGAAGTAGACTATGATCCTTCATCATCGGCATTTCTGGTCATGAGGCACATCTTGTTTTGAGTTGGTTTCTCATCATCTGCTTCATCATCAGTCTGATCAAGCCAGTATTCTTCTTCAACCAACAGCGCAATCCCCGATTCTTTTTTCTCAGCAAGCATCAGCTTATTCTTATAGTAACTGGAATCCCTCACTTTTGGCTTCCAACATTCTTTCGAGAAGTGACCAGTCTTCCCACAATTATAACACTTCGGTGCTTCATCCTTCTTCTCAAAAACCTTCTTCTCTTCTGGCCTCTTATACTCAGCCCTCTTGTCCTCAAACTTCTTGCCCGATTCAACATGAGCTTTGTGCTCGAAGTTCTTGGAGCCAGACGCATATCTTTGACTGTTAAAACTGGGGCTTTTTCCAAACTGTCTCTGAAAAGATCTGGTAAGGAGTATCAAATAATTCTTCATACTTTCAATATCATCCATCGCACCTGCTTCATTCTGTTCCTCATCAGACTGATTACCCACATTCTTGGAGTAATTCCTGTTAGACAATAAAGCGAGTGGATCTAACTCTTCTTCCTTAACTTCTCTTTTCTCTTCCTTCTTCTCTTTCTTCTTTTTATTGGCCATCTTTGCATCTGCATCATCTTCATCCTGCTTCAAGGTTTCGTACATCTCTTGTAGAGGCAAATCAGCTAACTTAGCATTCTGTTTCATTCGGTGAGCATACTTCTTCCATTCCGGTTGAAGAACACTCAGGAATTTCACATTATGCTCGATTATAGATTTGTTGATATTGTACCTATTCAGCTCATTCAGGATGGTAGTAAAACGGTCATAAGCAGAATCAAGAGCCTCTCCTTCCTTCTGTTTAAAATTTTCATACAAGTTGATAGCATTAGAGATTCTCATCTGATTCTCTATTTCAGATCCTTGATACAGCTTTGTCAGTTCATCAAACATGGTCTTCCCAGAATAATTCTTGCTATCCACCTTTCGATAAATATCGTTGGTTAAGGCTTGAATAACAAGAGACTTTGCCATTTTGTCTCCATATGCTTTGCACTTTTGTTCATGATCATAATGTATTGGTAAAACCTCAACCAAGTCTGGAATAGAGTCACCATCAGTAATAAGTCCTCTTCTCATTTGTTTCTCCATAGGACCATTCTTAAGAGAATTCGAAATAAATTCCCCGTTCTCTTGTCGCTCAACATAATCGATGAACCTGTCTTTCCAAATCTTAAACTCCTTGGGAAAAAGAACCGGTGGTTTGTCCTTCGACCCAATAGTTAAGATATCTCTCGCTGTCATATTAGATTACTTGTTGATGATCGTTAAGTATTCCTTAGATTCGATTAGCAAACTTCACACAGACTTGTCTCAACCCACTGTTGTCGCAACCCACACTTGTCTCAATGCACTGCTTGTCGCAACACAACAACTTGTCGCAATAAGAAAAACTTGTCGCAATAGGAGAATCTTGTCGCAAAAGGAAAATCTTGTCGCAATAAGAAAGTCTTGTCGCAAAGGTAAAAAGAGGTCTTATCGCAACAGAAGGTTGCGATAGTTTACTGTTCAAACACTGATGATTGCGATATGAACCTAGTCGCAAGTGACCCTTGCGATATGGTACTGTTCATGTTTGCGAAATGTATGAAATTTTGAAGGTTGCGATAGTTATGAATATCAAGGTTGCGATAGTTTTGAAGATGAAGAAAATCGTGAGTCATTTCTTCAAAAATGATCTAATTGATCTGAAAATTGGTATGAAGGATCGCAACACTATTCTGAACAACTTTAATTCTTCAAGTTTTGTCCAAAAACCACTAGAACAGTGATTTCTAAACCAAAACAGTGAGTTTTTCTATAAAAGTCTGAAAAACGATTTTTGCACAAATTGAGACAGATCCTGGTGTAATTGCGGAATCAAAACACGCAGGAATGAAAATCAAATACTCCTAGATCAATTCTAATCCATTTGAAGCACTCAAATGGCTAGAATCAATAAGAAATAGATGAAAATATGAAGAACACTCAAAAATGCAAAAACTCTCAAAAACTAATCTGATCTAAATGAAATACTATGCTCTGATACCAATTGTGATCCCAGAACAAGTAATCAATCCATATTTAGCATAAAGATGGCCACCAATATATATTCAATGAAGATCAAATCACACCAAGTACAAAGAGAATGTAGAGAGAATGACTATGTGTGTACTTGTGTGTGGGGGTGTATTGGATGACCTAATTAGGAAAGCTAGGCAATACAAACATTATATACCTAGACAAGTTTGACACTATTACAAAATAGGTCCCTCTACTTGGTATAATACATATTAAGCACTAACATATATGCACATAGTTATGTAGTATAAAGAATTTTCATAACAGATATTTGATATGTGCACATATGCACTTCAGTTACACTTTTATATCATCAATCAAATTTCATAAGTGCACATAGTTATGTAGTACAAAGAATTTTCATAACAGATACGTGATATGTGCACATATGCACTTTTATTAGGCTTTGATATGTGCACATATGCACGTCTGTTAGACTTTTATATCATCTATCCAATTGCATAGTTTTGTGGTATAAATAATTCTAAATAACGATTACTTTATATGTGCACGTATGCACGTATATTAGACTTTTATAAATATTGCATATATGCACATAACCAATTTTTTATAAACTAATGGTTGAACTTAAGCACAATTATGTTCCATCAAAGTAAATTGAACTCATTTTTAATCTTATATGTGCATATATGCACTTTTTCAGTTTTTCCAATTTGTAACTTTTAACATAAACATTTCTTTGCAGTATCAATTGCTCTAAATCACTACATCATTAAAATTAATGTGGGGTTTTAAAAAGAAAGTTGGATGTTAATAAAATCATACCTTCTTGTGTTTGGATTTTTGCAGTCGATTTCTGAACACTTTTAACCACCATATTAACTACTTTAGAGATGCTGGGATTTCCTTCCGAATCGACGTCGATTGGGTTGTCCATGGTGTTTTTAAACTTTGATAACCCGGATTTCTTGAAAATCCTCTCGCTTTTTTTTCGTTCTGCACAAACCCAAAAAACTCCATTATCCCTAATTGTAGTCAATCTATACAATGATTAGTTGGTTGAAAATCCAAACACAACGAATGAACCGCAATTTTTTGCGAACAATACGAATGAACCCCAAATCTAACACAAGAATGAACCCTAATTTTAGTATAACCCAACGATTGAACCCCAAATTTTATCAAACCCAAACGACTCAACACCTATCTTTATCGAACCTAAGAAGTCGTCGATTGAACCCCAAGGTTATCGAACAGTAGCAATGCCACCGTGGTCGATTGAACCCTACTTTTATCGAACTAATAGCAGTGCCAAAGTGGTCGATTAAAACCCCAATATAGTCGAACATTAACAGTTATAGATTGAACACTAATTTCTATTGAACATACCTCTCATATCTTCGTTCCAGCCATGCTTGTCGGTTTGATCTCCTTGGAAAATGTCGTTGATAAAAGATATCTATAGAGGTTTTGTTCAAGGTGTTCGATAATGTCGTGAAGATGAAGATACCCACGATTTCTGTTGTTTGGAAGATATGCGATAAAATCCCTTAAAAGTAGGTGATTCCTTTTTTAATATTTGTTATTTTGGACAAAAATGCCCCTATGCACCTATATACAAATGTTAACATTCTATTCTTTAATTGTGGATAATATTATAATTACTGATTTAATTATAACCGTTGATCTTAATGATCTATGGTTGTGATTGGTTAGCACGGTTAGTACCAATGGGTTGGTTAGCAAAAGAAGGGGACCATATATATATATATATATATAGAGAGAGAGAGAGAGAGAGAGGAAAGTTCATCTAAAAACTCAAATTCAGTTGTAAACGTGAGGACAAATCTCGTCTATTGATCGCAACCATATTTAAGTCATTCCTAAAATTCAACTTTAGGGGTATTTTCATCAAGATTAGAATCAACGCCTCTTTTGTTGACTTTTTATTTTCTTTTTTAATTAAAAAACTTTTACCCCCTTAAATTTTAAAATAAATTATCTCAAAAATTACTAACATTTTAATCAAACAAATTACATCAAAAAAACGAGAATTTCGTGTTCTTCGATATGACATCCATCATGATATAGTTTTTTTTTTCGTTTTAACCATTTTTTACGTGAAATCGTGTATATGTGTTATATTCAGAGTGAATAATACAACGGCTGGAAAGGCTGCGACCCCTGCTAGAAAGGCTGTGATCCTTGCTGGAAGGGATGCGACCCTTGCAACGGCTGAGACCCATTATTCATGGGTGGTGGCCTTATATGCTGAGGAGGAACTGTCCCGAATTGGGGATTCGGGTTGAACGGCCCCGACTGCTGGTCTTGCATGGATGGACCTGGGTGCTGATTTTGAGCGAACTGCCCCGGTCCTGGACCCGGATTCTGAACAAATGGTCTGGGACCATTCTGGTCGAATGATCCTGGATTCGGATTATGCACGAACGGCCTAGGACCATTCTGAGGTCCAAAAGGATTTCTTACCCGCGCAATTTCCTCAGCTGCTCTGCGATTCTGCTCTGCCATTGCATTGAGTTGATTCCTGGCAACTTCGAGCTCCTGATACATCTGAGCAACGGCATGCTGCGGATTTCCAGGGGCTGTCATTTTTCCTGCAACAGAAAACAGAAAAAACTCCAAGAAACCGTTAGAAGAGTGCACGTTCGTCGAGGATTTTCTCTAGATGCAGTCCCACGGATGGTGCCAAACTGTTAATGCCAAAAATCGCACCAAAGTACAACTTAAGGTCGATGTGGACTTAAACAACTAAAGAAAAGAATCTCTCGACAAAAGCGTGCGACAAGGATAAAAATAAAGAAGACAAGGGATTTGATGACGCAGGAAAAACCTCAACGAGGAAAAAACCTGCGGACGACAGTGGGTGTCGTCGTTGCACTATGGTCGCCAATCAGGGGCGATGTCCTTTGGTACTGGTGTCGATCGTACAGAGATTACAATACAAATGAAGGAAATGCTTCGAAATGTAAAGTACAAGTGTTTAAAATGTAAAAACAGGTGTAGGTCGTGTGTGAAACAACATGCTGACTGCCGGTCGAGAGCGAATGTCGTGCGTCGAGAGCGATTCTTCGAGAGAAAAGTTCTTTACTTCTGTTGTTCTTGAGTTCGCTGTAGTATTCTGGAATTCAGTGCTAGATATCAGCTTTCAGTATTTTCTCGAGTTCGGTATCGGATGTCCCTGAAATGATGAGTGGACTTGATCTTTTATAGTCTTCGAGAGCTTTAATTACATCATTAAAGGTTTTGATGACTGTTTGTAACTGCCGCTATCTTCAATGAGGGAGTAGATGCTCGTTAATGATTGCATCGGTTATAGCCGTTGCTCGTTAATGACTTTGACTCCTGAATTAATCACTTAACAAACGTAACAGTTATATGCGTTAGCTTGGTTGTGGTCGCATGGTCTTATGCGACGGTCGTGCGGAACGGGCGACGCTATGGTCGAGTGTCGCGAGGAACTCTCGACTTATTCTCCAGGAGGGACGACGGATGTTCTTTGGGCCTTTGTCGGGACCTTATCTTAATACAAGATATATTCCACGATATGTGTCTTACCTTTTCTGGTCGTGGTCGAGACCTGTGAATTTTTGCCCAAACAATATTCAGAATGAATAATATAACATTCTGGGTGAATAATATCTACATTTATTCAGAATGAATATATAGAATTATTCAGACTGAATAAAAGTAGATATGAAAAAAGAACAAAATTTAAACATTTATTCGTTTTGAATATCTACCTTTATTCAGTATGAATATATAGAATTATTCAGACTGAATAAAGGTAGATATGAAAAAAGAACAAAACTTAAACATTTATTCGTTTTGAATATCTATCTTTATTCAGTCTGAATATATAGAATTATTCAGACTGAATAAAGGTAGATATTCAAACGAATATAATTTTTCAGACTTAATAAAGGTAAATTATTCAGACTGAATAATTCCATATATTCAGTCTGAATAATTCTATATACTCAGTCCGAATAAATGTAGATATTATTCATCCCGAATGTTGTATTATTCACTCTGAATATAACACATATACACGATTTCACGTAAAAACGGTTAAAACGAAAAAAAAAACTATATCATGATGGATGTCATATCGAAGAGCACGAAATTCTCGTTTTTTTGATGTAATTTGTTTGATTAAAATGTTAGTAATTTTTGAGATAATTTATTTTAAAATTTAAGAGGGTAAAAGTTTTTTAATTAAAAAAGAAAATAAAAAGTCAACAAAGGAGGCGCTGATTCTAATCTGACGAAAATAATTACCTTTATTCAATCTGAATAATTACCTTTTATTCAAACTGAATAATTTTTTTTCTAATTTTACCCCTGCGCGCTAAATATTCATTAAGCCATGGACAGAGTTTTCAACTTATTTACAAAATTGTCACCGCGTTTTTTTGCCACTGATCTCTTCATCGGATTATTAATCAACGGTTGTGGTTTGTCCTCATGTTTACAATTGAATTTGAGTTTTTATTTAAACTCACCCCTATATATATATATATATATATATATATATAACATGTGAACCTGAAAAAACATGTGAACCTGTCATCGTTGTTGTAGGTAAATGCTTGGAAGATGCTAAAGATTTTGTTGGCTAGCTACTTCAGCAAGTTCATGAACCAATCATGGGACCCACCTGTCATCATTAACAACTACCTTTGTCATTAAGCCATTGTTAACTTAACCACCGGAAAGCCAAGGAAGAAGTCAAGAAGAAGGAAACAAAAGAATGGAGAAGCAGGAATGGGGTTTCAAAGAGAACCTTGATCTGCATGCTGCTGCATCATTCACCATCAGAAACATCCTTGAAGACATCATAGAGAATATCGATGAATCACAGACTGGGAAACCATTTATTCACCTGGGACATGGAGATCCTTCTGCTTTTCCCCTCTTTCGAACACCGAAAATTGTTGAAGATGCTCTAGTTCGATCCATTCGATCTGCTGAATTCAACGGTTATCCTCCTGGTGTTGGAATTGCTCCTGCAAGAAGGTTTTGTTACCTTTGTTTAATTTCCGATTTTCCCCACTCAATTAGTACTGCAATTTGCCTTTGGCGTGAAGCTGATCAGTTGGCAAAGGGGTGGGGTGACTTAACCCAATACATAACAGGTCATGGGTTCGATCCCAAACCCCTCCACTAGCCTTAGCAGCTGAGTGAGCCAAAAAAATGTCCCCTCACATTGATGTCTTTGAAGACAGGTTCATATGGGGCGGGTTAGGGTTGCCGGTAATCAACTTTTTTTGCCCAATTTGTACTGCAATTTTAAAATAAAACCTTATTTACATAATTACATTATATTATTAGCAAAATTGTCTCAAGAGGCTATGTGTTCAATTCATTAGAAAGCTAATTATGTTATACTTTATTAGCTTCTAAATTGGCTTATAAAAAAACTAATATATTACTTTATTTCAAAAAATCCCCTAGAAAACTTGTTAGGATGCCCAATACGTTCTACCATTACATTGTAAGAGCATCTTCAACAAGTTTGCTATAATTTTTCTAAAATAGATAATCAACAGTTAAAATCTCTAAAAAGAGTTACACTTATCTCCAACAGATTTTCTATTTTAGAGATTTTAAAACAATTTATATTAATATAATATTCTCTAATTTATCTTTCCAATAAACGTTTTTTTTAAAACTTAATATAAAATGATAAAAGTTTAATGTCTTTGGTGAGACTGAATAAAATAATTATTTCTATCACTTACCATCAAGTTTTAAAGAATTCTTTAAACTTGGAAAATTTTCAAGTTTTTTCTATTATAGCAAGCAAACAAGATAGCAAAGCTGTTGGAGAGGTTTAGAAAATAAAATCTCATTTTTTTTTCTATTTTAGCAAAGTCGTTGGAGATGCTCTAACACAATAATTTGGCTCTTATAAAACATTCTATCACGACACTTAGGACATTTTTAGCATTCTATAAAACCTATTGTTTCAGTAAGACCTTAAACTATATTGGTGCATGGATTACAAGCCAATTAACTTACTTAATGTGTCATTAACAGTGCTATTGCCAAGTATCTATCGAGAGATCTTCCCTACACGTTAACAGCCGACGATGTATTTCTCACAGCTGGAGCGAACCATGCCATTGAAGTCATACTAACAGTTCTTGCTCGCCCCGGTGCGAATATACTGTTTCCTAGACCTAATTATCCAATATATGAAGCTCGAGCCAGATTTAGTCCACTCGAGGTCTGTCATTATGATCTCATCCCCGAGAAAGGTTGGGAAGTTGATCTCGATGGTGTCAAAGCATTAGCAAACGATAAAACTGTGGCTATAGTTCTCATCAACCCAGGGAATCCTTGTGGAAATGTTTTCACATTTGAGCATATGAAAAAGGTGTGTTTTTGCCTGTTATTTCAATTCTTTCCACTGCCATATGTTAGATGATGCATAAATTTTGTATATATGTAAGAAAAGATGAAATTTTGTTTTGTCAATAAAAAACTGAACACACAAATTTAAAAGGTAACAACTTGGCATGTGGGGCCCTAGTGGGTTCGAATCAAGGCATGGTCAAAACTCTTGTGGCCATGGAGTTCACCTGCAATGACTCCATACCAGTCGTGGTCGTCTAGGGCAGTGGCGGATTTAGTTTATGAGTAGTGAGGGATGGGACCCCATTAAAAAGAAAAAAGAAAAGTTGAAATATTTAGGTCAAAAACATTGATTTTTCAAGTTTCTACCATAATATCCCCCAGTAAATCTCGTATGAGGCCCCATTAACCAAAAAAATGGAAATCAACCAAAAAGGTGAAAAACCAAAACTACTATCGAAATCGACTAAAAAACCAAAAAAAGTTCCTCGAAATCGACAAAAAAAACTTTAAAAAAAAACCTCGAAACATTGGATTTAGGCTAAAAATATATCGGGCAATTTAATCATATATAAATTTTAAAAAATGAAAACTCGTCGAGCTCATTGTTGAATCTTTAAAGATCAGTGTTCCATTGCTTATTAAATAGTGAAGTAGCTACATATTCATGAATTTATCATTTCATATTAAATTAAATTTGTGTTTGACATATTAAAAAAATCAATATTTATCTGTGTTTTTAAATTTATTAAATTTATGTACATTTGATGCTCCCCTAATTACAAATTCTCGCTCCGCCCCTGGCCTAGGGGATCATCTAGGGGCTGTTTGTTTACCTCTTAATGGTTCCATTAAGAGACAACCTCTGAATCGCTAAGAGGTAAATCTTGTTTGGCAAAAAAAATTGTCTGCCTCTTAATGGTTCTAAAACCCTCTGAATGATTTAGCATCCTAGGCTTCCTTTAACCATTCAGCACTCTGATTTAATTCTAAACAATTATCAAACAACCATATTTCATTTTGCACTATATCATAAAAGCCTCTTAATCATTCTGACCACTTAGTCATTCTGCACTAAACCATTCAGCAACTGCCAAACAGCCCTTAGTGTCCGTAAGCTGGCTCAGAAACCAATGGTTAACCATTTCTTTTGAAAAGGTAGAAACATTAGCCAACTTTACTCAAAGATTGTGTCTTTTGATCATTACCATTTTGCTTAATTTTTTCTTGTTTCTTTCATAACTGAAGATTGCAGAAACAGCAAGACAACTTGGGATTCTGGTGATAGCAGACGAAGTTTATGCCCATCAAGTTTTTGGAGAAAAACCATTTATCCCCATGGGGGTATTTGGAGATATAGCACCAATTGTGACGCTTGGGTCATTATCGAAACGATGGGTTGTTCCTGGATGGCGTTTTGGTTGGATAGCAATAACCGATCCTGTCGGCATTCTTCAAAAAACTGGGGTTTTTCTCTATTCCTCTTTAATTTCTTTCTCAGCAACTTCTTAAACTTCTGTCATATTTCCGTATATTCTATCCATGATCATTACTAAACGAAAGACTTTTACCTATGAACTTTTCCCCGTCGATAAAGGGTGATTCGTCACAAAACCGTTACAAAAGTTCGTGGGTAAATTTTTGGTGAGTAATGCAAATCAGTGACAGATTAATTACTCGGGGATTCTCTGGGTGATCCATGAGAATTTTCTCAAAAAACATCGAGTTCTACAGAACCATTGGTATTTTCTGGGAAATTTCGTCCCTGGGAAAATTTTGTGGGTAAAAATCATTTGTTTTGTAGTAGATGACTGATAACACTTGACAAGCTTTTCTTTTATCTTACATTTATATATCGTTGTGCTAGATTGTTGGTTCCCTGATGAGTTGTCTCGTGATAACAGCAGATCCCCCTACGGTTATCCAGGTATGTGATTCCACGATTTTCTTGATGCCTGACTCGTGAACAGTTAATCTTATTCTTTGTAAAACCGAGTTCCAACATGATCATGGGCGGACCCAATGTATTGAATACGGCGCACGTGCCACCGTATTATTTTTCCGGCGAAGGGTAAAAATTTTAGGTTCGTGAAACGTGCAACCGAATCGTTTTTGAAGGTGCTACAGTATTATTTTGGAAACTTCAACAAAGCGAAACCGTACCTCGTAATCAACCAAAAAACAAAAAAAAAACTCTTGAAATCAACCAAAAACCGGAAAAACTCTTGAAAACAACCTAAAATAACTCGTGAAATTAACAAAAAAACCAAAAAATTTCCTCGAAATCGATAAAAAAATTCTTTGAAATCTAGCGAAAAGTTTTAAAAATCCCTCGAAGAGGTGGAATTAAGCTAAAAGCACATCATAAAATATTGAACGTTGGTAAAAAAATGTAAACACGTCGATTAAAACTGTGTTTTTTGTAATTATTTTTTGTCTATATTATATGAAGCCACCCGTATAAAAGAAATTCTAGATCCGCCCTGAATTGATCTGTTAATGTATCAGGGAGCAGTTCCTTCCATCATAGAGAACACATCAGACTCTTTTTTCATGAACATCAACAAGTTACTAAAGGAGGCAGCAGACATACTTTACGAGAAACTTAAGGAGATACCTTTTGTTGCATGCCCACACAAACCCGAGGGATCAATGTTTGTCATGGTACTGATTAAACCTCAATGGCCACAATTGTTGTGTACGCCTGGATTCGAACCCGGGACAGATGGGATATTCCACCACATCCCCGGGGCCTTAACCAGTACGCCACAACCCTTGCGGTTATCAAATAACTTTTTTTCATTAAATAGAATTTGTTATGTTTCATTTGAACAGGTGAAGTTAAACATATCAGCTTTTGATGATGTGGTGGATGATACAGACTTCTGTATGAAGCTGGCCAAAGAGGAATCCATAATTGTCTGTCCAGGTTGATGAACACCCTCAATAGCATATTTTACAATGTACTATAAATAAATTTACTTCATTCAGTTATGTTACTATTATTATTTCTTCTTATTAGTTTTATAATAATATAATTGTAGGGGGTGCTGCTGGTTTGAAGAACTGGGTTAGAGTGAGCTTTGCAGCAGAGCCAGAAGTGCTTAAAGATGCAATTGGGAGGATGAAAGCGTTTTGCTTGAGACATGCGAAAATTGAAAGAAAAGGCAATAAATAATGACTCGGCAAATTGATGAGGTTTGAGTATTCCTCAAATCTTGAAATAAGGTTGTGTTTCATCATCCTACATTAACGATAAAAGGAAAGGCTACTGCCATTTGTACTAATAATGGCATACAAGGAAACAATTCTTGAAATTGTACACAAGGACCAATACAAACTGTACTATTGTTGAGTCATATTTGTTCTGATGATCAGGTGATCCTTCTTATCATCTATCAATGGATTGTTGGTGACTTGGATTCCATGTCATCGAGCTGGCTCTCGTATAAAATGCACATCAACTTCAATGTGTTTTTCTTGAACGAAACACAAGGTTGGATGCAAGTTGTCGAGCACCAGAGTTACGACACCAAATTATAGCCGGTTGATGGCATTGAATTCCTATTTCTTCACATAATGATTGCAGCCAAGTAATTTCAGAACCGACTTGTGCTAATGCCCTATACTCTCTACTTCAGTACTCGGATGTGCCATTGATTTCTGTTTCTTTGAAGATCGGCTAATCAAGTTTTCACCAATGTAAACCAAATAACCTGAGGTATACCTTCGATCATCAACGGAACTTGCCAAATCAGAATCACAATAACCTTCGGTTGTTGTGTTAAGCATGGGTTTAAAGAGGATTCCATCACCAATTGATCGATCCATCAACTTATTGGTGTATTTGGACCGGATGTCGGTAATCAACTTATTGCCCAAATGAACACATATTAAGGACACACCAACCATCAAGAAAATAAAATCTTCAAGAACATCAAAATCATCAACTATCAAAAATGTTACTAACACATCTTTTTATAGAACAAATTTTCAAATAAAGTCATATAAAAAAGAAAAATTAAGTGTTTTATTTTAAAAATGGTCTTAAATAACTTGTTATGAAGCCCAAAAACATCTTATCAACTTACTGTAACACTGTCTTAAAAAAAATCATATTGTAACACATTTACATCAACTTAGTTGGGTGTGCAAGACTTGACAAATCGGTGTAGCGATTCAAGAAAGTATCGATAGATCCGCATACTGTCATTTTATACTGTCGGTAATACGGATTGATTTGGTCTAGTACATAATATTCATCAATCAAGTTATCAAGTTTCGACTAAAACTATATAATTCATGTCGGCTTCAAAGAATCGTATTTCAATCCAATGACGATTATAACGTTTTATTTGTCATGTAGTTTTAATTTCAGACAATCTAGAAAAGCCTATTACATATTTCATAAGATAGATAAAAGTATGTAGTAGGATAAAACATAAATTACTAGAAGCAAATATCACCGTAAATAATATTATTAATGATGATATAAATTATAAACAAGACAATTACAACCACATATTCTCTCATAAATTATTCTCTAGCTAGAAATGTGTTATAGACGAAAGACAGAGGATTTTGCTCGATATTTCAATTTGTCCATATCTATTCGGATGAGATATTTGTTGAACCTAAGGACATTTAGGTTTACCATCTTGTGTTTTCCTATCCCGATAGCAGGGACATTCATCTTTGTTTCCAACAAAACCCGAAGGAACACATAAGCATGCGTTACAACAACTGATACACGTATCAATACAGTTTCCAGAATGATGCGTTTTAGAACAGCGAACTCCACATGCATCTGGACATTCTGTAACATGAATCGCATTTTATTAAAACTGACTTAATTCACGTGAACCTTTCAACACCATTTTCGTACATTGAGAATAAATACTTACGTTCTGGTGTTAACGATCCTTCTCCTCCCGCCTAATCAAATTCAAAACAAAACCATCAAATAAATAATACTTATTAAAAATGTTTGGGAAGAAAAACGAATCAAGAAACACTTAACAATAACATAATAAGCAAATATATGTGACCGTTTGCCTAATTACTTATTTAACTTATCTGAATTTGTCATGATGAGTTAAAGATATTGATTTCAGGTCTCATGCGTGAATGTTATGCAATAAAATACAAATAAGATTGCTTACATATGAACGGTTTATGATGGTGATGGAGAGAAGAATAACGAAGAAGAAGAAACTTGCATCGTGTTTGCAGGCCCGGCCCTGCCCATGGCTGTAATGGCAATGGCCATGGGCAGCAAGGCCCATAAGGGCATCACAAGCCCAACTCCCTTTTTGCTTTGCTAAGGTGTGTTTGTTTACCTCTTAATGATGCCATTAAGAGGAAAAAAGGTCTGATTCGGTCAGACATAATGTTGTTTGGCAAAAAAATTAACAGGTCTGAATGGTTAAAAACATCTGATTCGCACCACCAACATTCCATCCCCCAAACCATTCAGATATCGACTTTTCCCATGTTGCCCCTCCATTTCTCGCTTCTTCATCCTCTCACATTGGCGCACCAGCAACAATCGATCCTCTTCCTTCTATCGTTTTTTTGCTACGTTCCACCAGCAATCGATCTCTTCATCCAGTCATCCACACTGGCTTGTTTTTCCAGCAATCGATCCTCTCCTCACTCTCGATTCTGATTAGAGCGCATTCTCGGTTCTGGTTACCACATTCCAGTAACAGGCTCACTTTTGATCCTCTCCCCACTCTCAGTTTTGGTAACATCTATTTTTTTTGGCTTCATCGTATTGTTCAATCTGATGTTGTTGATTAGGTTTGATATTTCTTTGGCTTCATTGTTTTGAGTTTGATTGCAATCTTTTTTTTTGTCTGCTACTTTGATTGGTTAAATAATGGTTTAGTTCTAAGATGAATACATGCTTCGAGATTACTTCAAGGTCGTCTACTACCTATTCGATGAAATGCCCAGGAGAAATTGATGTTGCCTTGTTGGTTATTTCCTTGCTTGTTCATATGGTGTGGTTTTACATGACTTCGATATGCTAGAATTACGCAAATGCATTTGATGGCACACAAAATGTTTTAAAATTTGTTTCAGTAATGGCATGTTTGTAATCAGTGGCTTATGGCCAAGAAAACAGTTTGTTGGAGTTCGAAATCGTGAACAGACAATAGAATTGAGGATGAACAACATCGTAGATTCACATAAGTAGATCTAATATGCGGCAAGAGGTTGTTTTAATTGGAATTCTTTTTTTGTCTACTACTTTGATCAGTTAGAATGGGTATTTTTAAGATGAGTTTACATGCTTTGAGTTTACTTGAAGGTCGTCTACTAGCTATATGATGAAATGCTTGATGAAATTGACGATTCATGTCTAATTTTCATTCTTCAAAGTATATGAAAATGGTTCCAAGTACTATAACACAACACTACAATAAACGACACTAAAATTTTCATTTTTGAATGGTTCAAAGTACTATAAAAGAACACTACAACACTACAATTTTTTTTGGAAAGGGTTCCTGGGCCTTCGGCCCAGTACATCCCTGGCAAACAACCGACCGCGAAGTAATGCAGCCCTGAGAAAATCCCAGTGGCCACAAGTGTTGTGGGTGGGGCTCGAACCCGGACAAGCGCTATGAACTCCCCAGGCCTTACCACCACACCACATCCCTTGTGGTTTACAACACTACAATTTTCATTTTTGAATGATGGTGTGTTTTTATATTATGTTAACCTTCTACTCATGTTTCTATTTTTCATTTAGAAGTTTCAGTCAGAACTTTTGCCCAAAAGTTAATTTTCATTCAATACAAAACTGGGGGTAAAATGGTAATTTTATGCCATTCAGATGGTTGATTCAGAGCAGTTTCCAAACAATCATTTTCTACATCACACAAAATCATACAGAGTCTCTTAATCATTGTGGCCACTTAATCATACTACACTAAATCATTCAGTTTCTGCCAAACAGCCCCTGCTCTGTCAATCGATTCTTCCCCAACCTAACTCGATTTCGATCTGCTCCCTTCAAACAAATCAATAATCGATCTTCTCTCAAGTCTCCATAACTTAAACGATCTACCTTCTTGACTTGGACGACGATTGATGATATGCCCTCTTGACTCTGGGCTCTAAACTATACTACTGAAGTCTCAATCGATTTGCTGCCTCCTAAAGAGTCTAATCAATCATTCATCTGATATATTGATTATGTGTTTGAGTGAAGTTGTGGAGTGTCTTGTATGGTCTCTTCGTCTATCTATTCACGGCTAAACCTAGACGATAATCTCTCACAAATCCCTCATATGAAATCTACTCATCTCTCTGATTCAAGGTTAGTCATTGGTAATTAGTTTTAGTAATTGATGTTTTGATTACATATACACATAGGCTTGGATGATGTTTGATTAGTATTTAGGATTTTGGGTATATACCATTAATCATTTTCGTTGTAATTGTAGAAAATAAAGAGTAAAGTTTTGATTTTTGGTCAAGTGTTCTTAAATTTCGATTTATGGTTTACTTTTGGTTGAGTTTACTGTGTTTTGATTACATTTTTAACATCTATTTTGCCGTAAAATTAATATCATCTCTTTACCCCTTCTTTTGTGTAATCTGGCAGGACTTTAAATTAGTTGGACTACAAACAGGTGGTGGCTAAGAATTCTCATTTTCCCCGTTTCTTGACAATGGTTTTCTAAATCAATCTCACCACCTCCAATGCGTTCATTTAATCTTTCTGCTATTAAGAGCCATCGATTCTCCACTTCTTCTAAAGAACCTTCTTTGGTTCCATGGATCTCCCCCTACCATTACATAAGAGTCAAATCCCCAAAACTAGACCCTCCAACAGAACCATCAGGCATTATCACAGAAGTCCCAAAGAAACCCAAATATATCTCCCACAAATCGGCTATCAAATTGATCAAACATGAGAAAGATCCACGTCGTGTCCTTAGGATTTTTAACATGGTAGCTAATCAAAGGGGTTTCAATCATAACCACTCTACTTATGCTATTACCCTCCACAAGCTCGCTCGCTCTAAGAAATTCGAGGATGTTGATTCTGTTCTTCATCAAATGACCTATGAAACATGCAAATTCCATGAAAGTTTATTCCTTGATCTCCTGACACATTTCTCAAAATCTTCACTTCATAAAAGGGTTATGGAGATGTTCAATGCAATACAACCTATTGTTCGTGAAAAGCCCTCCCTGAAAGCTATTAGTACATGTCTGAATCTCTTGGTTGAGTCAAATCAGATCAATTTGGCCAGAACTTTCCTCTTACAAACGAAAAAAACTCTCAACTTGTATCCTAATACTTGCATTTTCAACATTTTGGTTAAACATCACTGCAAGCAAGGAAATGTTGAATCTGCTTTTGAGGTAGTGAAGGAGATGAAACTGTCGGAAGTTTCTTATCCTAACCTTATCACATACTTAACTCTGATGGAAGGTCTCTGCAAGAAAGGAAGACTCGAAGAAGCAGTCAATCTCTTTGAGGAAATGGTTTCAAAAGATAAAATATTGCCCGATGCCCTGACTTACAATATCCTGATCCACGGGTTCTGTTCTGTTCCATCTTAAGTCACGCCAAACATAGGACAAGAGCCCTTGTTCTGTTCTGTTCCTATCTTGTCGTGCAACCAAACGCAGCCCAAGGGATTAATCTAGGCATAGCCTAGAACACCTTTCCCAAAAAAAAGTAAACATATAGATGTAAAATTCTATTTCTTAAGGAATCTTTGCAATGATAGAACAATTGATCTTCTACATTGCATAAGCGAAGATCAAGTCGCTGAGATTTTCACCAAGCCTCTTAAGAGGTATTTATTGTTAAGTCAAAAGTCTCCTAGGTCTCTATGCACCTACAATCAATGGCGGACCACAATGGTGGCTGCCCCTGGCCTCGGCTTTTTTTTTTGATCTAATTAGCAAATATTTTTGGTAAAGTGTAATATATATATGGCCAGGTTCAAGAGAAAACCTCAAAAAGACGGAAAACTGAATAACATTCTAGGAGCCCTTCATCTGGACGGTATGCACTTGTGCATACAGGTTATTTGTAACATGCATTTGTGCATATATGCACAAATGCATAATGCACTTGTGCATAAAACTAAAAAGTCGGCTATTTACCTGTATGCACAAGTGCATACTGTCCAGATGAAGGGCTCCTAGTGTGTTCTTCGATTTTCCGTTTTTTTTAGGTTTTCCCTTGAACCTCCAATATATATATATATATATATATATATATATATATATATATATATATATATATATATATATATATAGGGAGAGGTTCAAATGAGAAGTGCAAATATTTTGAGAAATAGAGAAGTGATCTTGGCCATTTATTCGGTCAAGATCAACGCCTTTGACCGAGAAGCATGGGATAATTCCCCGCGTGGTCTGCACAAGATAGATGGGTAGTTTCGTAAAAAATACACGGAACGAGTTCATATATGAATCTGTGTGATTCATATATGAACCTTTGTAATTCACATATAAACTCTTTTTAACTAATTCATATATGAACCTTTGTGATTCATATATGAATCAGTTAATTTGTTCATATGAGAATTAGTTAAAAAAAACCATATATAAATCACAAAGGTTCATATATAAACACAAAAGTTCATATATGAATTAGTTAAAAAAATTCATATATGAATGAGTTAATTGGTTCAACTGATTCATATATGAACCTACAGTTAATTAGTTTCATATATGAAATACAAAGGTTCATATATGAATCACAAGATTCATATATGAATTAATTATAAAGAGTTCATATGTGAATTACAAAGGTTCATATATGAACTCAGCCCGTGTTTTTTGTAAAAGTTACGAAATTGCCCTTCTATTTTTGGAACAGCCGCAACTTTTGACCGGTCAAAGCCGCAACTTTTGACCGATTATAACCGATCCTGACCGAATGAATGGTCAATATCACTTCTCTATTTCCTTAAATATTTGGACTTCTCTATTGAACCTATGGATATATATATATATATATATATATATATATATATATATATATATATATATATATATATATATATAGGGAAGAGTTCAATTGAGAAGTCTAAATATTTTGAGAAATAGAGAAGTAAAAAAACACGGGCACATTCATATATGAACGTTCAGAAATAAACAGTCATATATAAACGTTCATATATGTTTATATCTGAACGTTCATATATAAACATATATGAACGTTCATATATGACTGTTTATATATGAACGTTCATATATGACTGTTTATTTCTGAACGTTCATATATGTTTATATATGAACGTTTAGATATAAACATATATGAACGTTCATATATGAACGTTCATATATGACTGTTTATTTCTGAACGTTCATATATGAATGTGCCCGTGTTTTTTTACTTCTTTATTTCTCAAAATATTTAGACTTCTCAATTGAACCTAACACTATATATATATATATATATATAAATATATATAGTTGGCCCCCCACTCTTGAAGTCCAATCCAATAGTTTAGTCCAAAACTCCAAAACCTTTGATTTTATTGATTTGTTTACATAATTTATTTATTTGTTTTGAGTTTTTATATTAGTTTTACCAAAAACTAAAATTTACTCTAGAAATCAACCAAAATATCGAAAGAATCTGTTGAAATCAATAGAAAAACCCAAAAAAAAATCTCGAATCAACACAAAGAAACAAAAAAGGAACTCATCGAATCAACACAAAAAAAAACTTAAAAAATCTTTCGAAATCAATCAAAAGACTGAAAACAAATCTCTCGAAATCAACCAAAAACTTAAAAAGTCTCCCAAATGGGGGAATTTGGCTAAAACACATCGACAACGATTTCTTAAACTTTCGTTTGTGCACCCGCTCGAAATCAACAAATTGGTCTTACAAGGTGCGTTTGAATGACAGATTGATCTTACAAGGTCCGACCATTGTGGTTTTAAAACTTGTGTTCCGCTCCTGCCGGCAATAAACTGAAGTTTCTAACGTTCAGTTTAATGGATGGTTTGTTGAGATTACATTTACTTATGCACGTTTGGTTTTATTTGTAACTGCAAAATATCCAAGTTACAAGTTTTTTTTTAAGTTTGTCACTGTTATTGTCCTGTTTTTTTTCATTATTACAGTTGTGTCTTTGTCTATACATACCTTTCTTTACAGGGGGTGTTTGGGATTGCTTTTTTTTTTGACTTATTTGCTTATAGTTTTTCTTCACCGCAAATAAGTTATTTCTAGTGTTTGGATTGAAACAAAACAAATGTGCTTATGACTTTTTCTCACCGCAAATAAGTTGTTTTTGATAAGTTACTCAATACCAACTTATTTGCTTCTCCTTATCAACTTATTTATCCAAATTACATTTCTACCCCAACTTTTTTTAAACCCTACATAACACACGCACAGATCTGCTCTCGTTAAACCCTACACAAGACACCCCAATTGTAACGTCCCAAAAATTACAAGGAATTTAAAAAATTTTAAATAAGCATTTCATATATAAAATCCCATTAAATAATCCCAACATATTATTTGCAAAGTCATAGACACTGTTCATGTAACCAGAAACCAGCGGAGTAAATGTTTAACAAATAGACTATAAATAGTCAGCTCATCCCGCGCGCCAGTGTGTACCCGTCACGCCTTAGAGCCACTCGTACCTGAAACCACAATTTATTGGGAAATGGTAAGCACGAAGCTTAGTGAATTCAAACACCATAAATAACACAGTTATTCCACACTACCCCTAAACAGATAGTGACGCATAAACGATCATACAGGTCTACGAACAAATCATAAACATGTATATCCACACCCACCCACCTGAAAGGCACAAGTCGGTCCCACCGACCACATGATAACATCTCCGGCCCCGCCGAATCCCCGGTCCCACCGAGTCTCTACGCCACCCGCGTATAAAATCTCCGGCCCCGCCGGATCCTCGGTCCCACCGAGTTAACATGACAACATAGTATCAACTAGACACCCCACTATCTAGTTCCACAACACAATCACATAAAGCTACCACACACGTACTACAGCAATGATGAAACAACCGTTATTAGATATAGTGAGAGAACTCACCTCGAACGCGCGCCTAGCTTAACAATACAATTCAAGCTTCACAATTACGGTCACTTCCCAGCACCTAAACGCATGTTAAAACGTGTCAATACGAGACCCGGACCCTATGACACGACACACGCTTAAACCGTCACTAAAACTATTTTCCGTTCTCGCCAAACAGGTCTGTTCGGGACCTGTTTCGACCCCTTTAAACCCAGAAAATTCCCAATATTATTTCATGATTAGAGAGTACTCTGAGATAGGGTTTCAAGGACATATTATACGCCTCCTAACGATTTTTCTACAATTAAACAAGGATTTTACAAAAACAGCTCGCGGAACAGCGAAAAACGGAACCTTTCAGTACAAAACAACGATTTTACCTATGTTACGTTCCGAACTGGATTTTGCACAAAACACAGAAAAGTTACTAGACTCGGAAAGGGAACTTTTGGCATCGATTTCACCCCAATCCGAGTTACGAGTAAAGAGTTACGGCTTACGCAAAATCAGTGGCAGATTAATGACATTCACATAAAATGATAAAACGGTTTTGACAAAAGGCTCGGCGGTTTAGGGTTGCGACTCCGGTGGCGTTAGGGTTCCGCCGTGGAGGACTTAGGGTTTAGCCCCGCCCACTGCCACCTCCGGCAGTGGGGCACGGCGGCGGCGGCGGTTCTCCGGCGACGGTCACCCGCACGCACATACCACCCCACTCTCGCACCACCTCCCTCTTTACTCTCGATCGCCATTCGATACCGACACAAACACACGCATACCCCACACACACACACACACAGCCATCGCCGTCCACCCACGGCCACCGTAGCGGCGGCGTGCGGCGGTGGTTGTCTCGCCGGAAAAACGAACAAGAAAGAAAACAAGACGAAACGAGGGAACGACTTACCTTGCGATGGTTGCTCCTCTTCCCTCGACTTCTCCGGCGAATGGTGGTGGTGGCGGCGACCTCCGGCGACTGGAAAAACTCTCCGGAGAACCACTCTCTCTCTTCTACGCTCGGTTCCTCTCTATCTCGATATCTCTCTCTCTCCTTCCTACTCCGGCGCCGAACAAACAAGGGAAACAGAGAGGTGATCGATGGCAATGAAGGGGGAGGGATTAGGGTTTTCGTTTGGTTTTGTGTGTGGCTGCCGTGATCAACAAGAAGAAGCAATATGGAGGGGTTCGGTTCCTTGTGGGTCGAGCCCCCATGCACTACTTTGGACTAATTACAAAATGGTCCCTGCAGTTTCAGTTTCACCATAAAACTCTTGCCCACAAATTTCTTTACAGAAAGGGGGGTCCTTTTGGTTTAACCTCGTTAATAACAACGCTAAGAGAAAAGAAATATTTAAGCAATTAAAAGAGAAAGAATTCATACCGGGACACGGGCCTTACAACTCTCCCCCGCTTGAATCAGACTTCGTCCCCGAAGTCTACGTCCGCAAACAGCTCTGGGTAGTTCTCCCGCATCTCAGCTTCAGGTTCCCACGTCCATTCTGAACCCTTTCGGTGCTTCCACTGGACCTTAACCAACCCAACTACCTTGTTGCGCGAGGTTCTCGTCCTCCTGTCGAGAATGGCAACCGGCTTCTCCACATAATTGAGCCGCTCATCAATCTGAATGTCTTCGAGAGGGATTACTGCAGACTCATCCATCACACACTTCCGCAATTGAGAAATGTGGAAGGTGTTGTGGATCAGGCTCAGTTCCTCCGGTAGCTCCAATCGGTAAGCTACCTTCCCCACACGCGCGATGACCTTGTAAGGTCCGATGTATCGGGGACCCAACTTTCCCCGTTTGCGGAAACGAATTACCCCTTTCCAGGGCGACACCTTCAAAAGAACATAATCCCCGACTTGGAACTCCAAGTCCGATCGTCTCTTGTCGGCGTAACTCTTTTGCCGACTCTGAGCAGTGACTAGCCGATCCCGCACCATCTGAATCATCTCCGTCGTCTTCAGCACAACGTCGGTGCTCCCCAACACTCTGTGACCAACCTCGCCCCAGCAAATGGGCGTCCGACACTTCCTGCCATACAACACTTCGTACGGCGCTCTACCGATGCTAGCGTGATAGCTGTTATTATAGGAGAACTTAGCTAGTGGTAGATATTGATCCCAACTACCACCAAAGTCAATAACACAAGCTCGCAGCATGTCCTCGAGTGTCTGAATAGTACGCTCACTCAGCCCATCGGTCTGAGGATGAAATGCTGTACTGAAATGCAACCGCGTACCCATTTCATTTTGAAACTTCTCCCAAAACCGGGAGGTGAAACGAGTATCTCGATCCGAGACAATCGAGACTGGCACCCCGTGCCTAGTTACAATCTCTCGGATGAAAACCTCCGCGAGCTTATCCGCCGAGAAGCTCTCTTTAATCGCCAAGAAGTGAGCGCTCTTAGTCAGACGATCCACAATTACCCAGATGGTATCATTCCCTCGCTGAGTTTTGGGAAGCTTAGTGATGAAATCCATCGTAATCTGCTCCCACTTCCACACCAGAATCTCCAAAGGCTGCAATTTCCCGTGCGGTCGTTGGTGCTCCGCCTTGACCTTCCGACAGGTCAAACATACCTCCACGCATTTGGCTACATCCCGCTTCATGCCGGGCCACCAATAGCCTTCCCGTAAGTCTCTGTACATTTTGGTAGCTCCCGGGTGAATCGAAAACTTGGACTTATGCGCCTCGTCCAATAGTATCTGTCGGTTCCCACCGGTGAATGGGACCCAAACTCTACCATATCGGGTCAATAATCCTCGACCATCCCGTACAAATTTCGGAATTTCTCCCGAAACCCTCTCACGTTTTGCATTTTCCGCCAACACGGCCACCTCCTGAGCGACACCTATCGACTCCAGAAGAGGTGCAACTACTGTCAGTCGCTGACATAGACCCTTCAGCGGTTCCCCAACCGGATGTCGGCTAAGTGCGTCCGCGACTACATTCGCTTTACCCGGGTGGTAAAGTATCTCGCAGTCGTAATCCTTGACCACATCGAGCCATCTTCGCTGACGCATATTAAGATTTTGCTGATCCATCAGATATTTAAGGCTCTTATGATCAGTGTAGATCGTACACTTGACACCATAAAGATAGTGTCTCCAAATTTTTAGAGCAAACACTACTGCTCCCAACTCCAAGTCATGAGTCGGGTAGTTCGCTTCGTGAGGCTTCAGCTGCCTCGAAGCGTAAGCTATGACCTTGCCGCGTTGCATAAGCACGACACCCAACCCCTGATATGAAGCATCACAATAAACCACCAAATCCTCCATACCCTCGGGTAAAGCTAACACAGGAGCCTCACATAAACGCTTGCGTAGCTCCTCAAATGCCTTCTGCTGCTCTTCACCCCAACTGAAAGCTGCAGTTTTCTTCGTCAGTCGAGTCATAGGCAAGGCAATCTTGGAGAAATCTTGGATAAGTCTCCGATAGTATCCTGCTAACCCGAGAAAACTCCGCACCTCGGTAGGAGTTTTCGGCACCTCCCACTGCATGACCGCTGAAATCTTGGACGGATCGACCATGATACCGTTCTGATTCACGACATGTCCTAGGAATTGGACCTCTCGTAACCAGAATTCACACTTGGAGAACTTAGCATAAAGCTTCTCCCGTCTCAAAACATCCAACACTTCCCGCAAATGCATCTCGTGCTCTTCTTTCGTCTTCGAATATACGAGGATATCGTCGATGAACATGATCACCGAGCGATCCAACATCGGGCTACATACCCTGTTCATGAGGTCCATGAACGCTGCTGGTGCGTTGGTGAGCCCGAAAGGCATCACCACAAACTCGTAATGGCCATATCGCGTACGGAAGGCCGTCTTTTCCGTATCCTCACTTCGTACCCGCATCTGATGATACCCAGATCTTAAGGTCAATCTTAGAGAACCACGAGGCTCCCTGCAACTGATCAAACAAGTCGTCAATCCTTGGCAGAGGATAACGATTCTTTACCGTAAGCTTATTCAGCTCCCGGTAATCAATACACATCCGCTGAGACCCATCCTTCTTCTTTACGAACAAAATCGGAGCTCCCCACGGTGAACAACTCGGCTTAATGAACTCCTTCTCGAGAAATTCTTGCAACTGATCATACAGCTCCTTCATTTCCGGTGGAGCCAGGCGATAGGGTGCCTTGGCCACCGGAGCAGCACCCGGAATCAGATCGATTCGAAACTCTACCTGTCATTCAGGAGGTATCCCCGGTAACTCGTCGGGAAACACATCGGCAAACTCCCTCACGACTGGCACATCTTCGGCAGTCTTCTTCGCCTCGTCAACACGCGTATCTATCACATACGCTAAGTACCCCTGACCACTATGCTGAAGGTGTCTCCGAGCCCTCGCCGCGGAACATATTGTCGTAGTCCGTCTGGGCGAGTCTCCCTGAATCAACAACTCTCCCCCGCTTGGGGTTTGAACCCGCACTTGTTTGTGGCGACAAACAATTTCCGCATCAAACGCGTCCATCCAATCCATGCCCACAATCACACAAAGCTCTCGCATAGCTATCGGAATCAAGTCGATGGGAAACCTCACACCCGAGATTTCCAACGTGCATCCCCGATACACATCCGTAACCGTCAAGGTCCTATCATCGGCAACCTCGACTACCAAAGGACATCCTAACCGTCCCACCACTCGGCTCAAACTCTCGCTAAAAGTGCGAGACACAAATGAATGAGTAGCCCCGCTATCAAACATTACAACCGCAGGCACCGAGTTAACTAAAAACGTACCTAACATACAATTAACAACATATAAATACAAGGCATGAAAAGGAAGGACGAAAAGAAAGAGGGTGATGAAACATACCTGTCACCACTTTAGGCGTCGCCTGCGCCTCTTCCACCTTCAGCTGGTGGACTCTACCTCGCGCTGCCTCCGTTCCCGGCTGACCCGTACGACCGTCAGTGATGCGCAGTGGGGCATTTGTAGGAGCCCTCTGTGCACCACCCCCATCAGCTGCTCTCGCGTTCGGACAATTGGCCTTCACGTGGCCCATCTGCTTGCAGTTAAAGCAGACCATCAATGGCGACTTGCAATCCCGGCTGAAATGACCGGACTGCCCACACTTGAAACACCCGTCAGTCCTCTTCCCACTAGTATCCATGGGTTTAAACCCACCACTCCTCGAACTCCCGCGCGAATCAGAAAACTTTGACTTCTTTTGCACCGCAGAGATTGGCGTCACCGCCTGTGTCACCTTTCTCTTCCTGGCTTGGGTCTCTAACTCCAGCTCCCTTCTCCGGGCTGCATCCATCATTGCTGACAAAGAAGCGTACGGCACCGTGCTCACGAATTCCCTGATCTCGGTACGTAACATATCCTTATACCGAGCCATCTTCATTTCCTCCGAGGCGGCATACTGAGGACAAAACAGCGCCATCTCAGTAAATTTCTTGTTCATTTCCTTCACAGTCTCCGTGGTTTGGGTTAGCTCCAAGAACTCCTTCGCTATCCGCTCCATCTCTACCGGAGGCACGTACTTGGCACGGAACCGAGTAACGAACTCCTCCCAAGTAAGGGTAGTACGCTCGGCAAAAGTCAGCGCTGAAGCGCACCAATCCTTCGCCCCATCGCGAAGCAAGTTCACAGCAAAACGGACCTTCAGATTATCCGGGCAGCCGCTGGTCAAGAAAGCACACTCCATATCAGAAATCCAACGCATGCTAACAATTGGGTTCGGGTCTCCCTTGAACTCCGGTGGAGAACAGGCAGAGAGATCCCGATACTGGAACTCTCGATTACGGGGCTGTCCCCCAGCAGGCGGCGGAATCGCTGCAATGCGCTCCTCCAACAGAACCGTCACCTGATCTTGGATGGCGGTGATAATCTCGGGGATTGCCTCCCCGATCACATGCGCTACCTCAGACGCAATCATCTCTCGAATCTGTTCCTCCGTGATCCCCGCCTCAGTTCGCGGCTCAGTCGTGTTGTTCCTCCTAGTGATCGCCATTCTAGAGAGAAGGAAATACAACGAGTTATTAGTACCTAATAACTCACACCAACAACACTCACGCTCAGCTCCTTGGATTCCTCGCGACTTTCCCGACTCGAGCACTGATCCTGTGCTTCCGGTAGTAGGAGCTCTACTACTACCTTCCACACCTATCATCGCTCGTTCCGAGTCCCATCCCGAGGGGTCCAAGTAGCTTCTCGCCGCAACTACACACATATGCCGCACCGGCATATATACTCACTCTTCCTAGCTCCCTAGGAATTCCATCTCAACCACTACCCTTGCTACTACCGAATCCCCACTAATCATAAAGAGTGGCCTCGCGAATACCCGATTACATGCAGTGCAAAACAAATAGACATTCGAATACAAGATTCTGTCCTAGAACGGTTTGACTCAAACAAGAGCTGCGCAATAGAACTAAATCGAATATTCTAAGGCTATAAGTCTCTTACTGCATATAACCTAGAGGGTATCCACTTAGTAACCTATCATAATTAGCATAAATTCCTAATAGCAAGCAGTCCAACATACCGCATAGTGTCAACAACAGGCAATCTAGCATGCATACTCTATGATCTAGAAAGCAATAAAACACTAAGCATTTTACCTTTCCCTTGGGCTTCGGCTGACTGTACACACTGCGCCCTCGATCACCGTTCCTCGAACGTGTTTTTACCCTTTTCTTTTATTCCCAAACAGGTTTAATAAAGAATTTGAAATTTTTCCCAGCCGCAACTTGAGATCAAACACACCGAGGTGCGTTTGATTCACTCAAGCTGTGCTCTGATACCAAGTTGTAACGTCCCAAAAATTACAAGGAATTTAAAAAATTTTAAATAAGCATTTCATATATAAAATCCCATTAAATAATCCCAACATATTATTTGCAAAGTCATAGACACTGTTCATGTAACCAAAAACCAGCGGAGTAAATGTTTAACAAATAGACTATAAATAGTCAGCTCATCCCGCGCGCCAGTGTGTACCCGTCACGCCTTAGAGCCACTCGTACCTGAAACCACAATTTATTGGGAAAGGGTAAGCACGAAGCTTAGTGAATTCAAACACCATAAATAACACAGTTATTCCACACTACCCCTAAACAGATAGTGACACATAAACGATCATACAGGTCTACGAACAAATCATAAACATGTATATCCACACCCACCCACCTGAAAGGCACAAGTCGGTCCCACCAACCACATGATAACATCTCCGGCCCCGCCGAATCCCCGGTCCCACCGAGTCTCTACGCCACCCGCGTATAAAATCTCCGGCCCCGTCGGATCCTCGGTCCCATCAAGTTAACATGACAACATAGTATCAACTAGACACCCCACTATCTAGTTCCACAACACAATCACATAAAGCTACCACACACGTACTACAGCAATGATGAAACAACTGTTATTAGATATAGTGAGAGAACTCACCTCGAACGCGCGCCTAGCTTAACAATACAATTCAAGCTTCACAATTACGGTCACTTCCCAGCACCTAAACGCATGTTAAAACGTATCAATACGAGACCCGGACCCTATGACACGACACACGCTTAAACCGTCACTAAAACTATTTTCCGTTCTCGCCAAACAGGTCTGTTCGGGACCTGTTTCGACCTCTTTAAACCCAGAAAATTCCCAATATTATTTCATGATTAGAAAGTACTCTGAGATAGGGTTTCAAGGACATATTATACGCCTCCTAACGATTTTTCTACAATTAAATAAGGATTTTACAAAAACAGCTCGCGGAACAACGAAAAACGGAACCTTTCAGTACAAAACAACGATTTTACCTATGTTACGTTCCGAACTGGATTTTGCACAAAACACAGAAAAGTTACTAGACTCGGAAAGGGAACTTTTGGCACCGATTTCACCCCAATCCGAGTTACGAGTAAGGAGTTACGGCTTACGCAAAATCAGTGGCAGATTAATGACATTCACATAAAATGATAAAACGGTTTTGACAAAAGGCTCGGCGGTTTAGGGTTGCGACTCCGGTGGCGTTAGGGTTCCGCCGTGGAGGACTTAGGGTTTAGCCCCGCCCACTGCCACCTCCGGCAGTGGGGCACGGCGGCGGCGGCGGTTCTCCGGCGACGGTCACCCGCACGCACATACCACCCCACTCTCGCACCACCTCCCTCTTTACTCTCGATCGCCATTCGATACCGACACAAACACACGCATACCACACACACACACACACATCCATCGCCGTCCACCCACGGCCACCGTAGCGGCGGCGTGCGGCGGTGGTTGTCTCGCCGGAAAAACGAACAAGAAAGAAAACAAGACGAAACGAGGGAACGACTTACCTTGCGATGGTTGCTCCTCTTCCCTCGACTTCTCCGGCGAATGGTGGTGGTGGCGGCGACCTCCGGCGACTGGAAAAACTCTCCGGAGAACCACTCTCTCTCTTCTACGCTCGGTTCCTCTCTATCTCGCGATCTCTCTCTCTCCTTCCTACTCCGGCGCCGAACATACAAGGGAAACAGAGAGGTGATCGATGGCAATGAAGGGGGAGGGATTAGGGTTTTCGTTTGGTTTTGTGTGTGGCTGCCGTGATCAACAAGAAGAAGCAATATGGAGGGGTTCGGTTCCTTGTGGGTCGGGCCCCCATGCACTACTTTGGACTAATTACAAAATGGTCCCTGCAGTTTCAGTTTCACCATAAAACTCTTGCCCACAAATTTCTTTACAGAAAGGGGGGTCCTTTTGGTTTAACCTCGTTAATAACAACGCTAAGAGAAAAGAAATATTTAAGCAATTAAAAGAGAAAGAATTCGTACCGGGACACGGGCCTTACACCAATATAGAAGAATGCCCTTTTTGGTCATTTTACATATATAAACAAAATTTGCCAAACACTAAAAAAACTCCTTACTAGCTTATCACATTTCCACACCACAATAAGCTAATCCAAACACTTTTTAAAAAACTCATTTTCATCACCACATAAGTTGATAAGCCTTTTAAAAATAAGCATAAGTCAAAAAAAAAAGCAATCCCAAACACCCCCATAGTTTATGCGATTTATTGTTTGTTTCTACTACTAAAATGGATCCCATCAATAGTATCCAACCACGAATTTGAGCAAACGGGTTCTTTAGTCGAAGTAAAAATTTCAGAACATGATCCATCTAAAAAATACTTTTCGATCTCCTCCATTTTCGCATAATCGCAGTTCTTGTATGAACGATGGAACAAAGGTTCTAAAGCTCCTCTCATAGTGATTTCAAATTGGTGAAGGAAACTACAATTGATTCCTAACTTTGTGTGAGCATCTCCAACAGCTATACTAAAGTTTTTTTAAAATAGAGTAACAAAATTCAAAATCTCTAAAAGAATTTGTATCCAACTCCAACAGTTATGTTATTTTAACAACTCTAGTATTAAATTATATTGTTAAAGTATTCAATTTATTAATTATATTATTAAAATATTCAATATATGGAAAGTTGGAAAAAAAAAAGTTTCTTTTTGAGGGTAATGATTAGTTTTGGGAGGAAACCATTTATTTAGAGATTTCTCTAAATTTAGAGATTTTTACAAATTCTCACCTCTTTTCTCTATTTTAGCATAGGGATAGCATTGCTGTTAGAGCAATAAAAATGGTAAAATCCCACTTTTTTCCATTTTAGCATAGTTGTTGAAGATACTCTTATCTCTTCGAATTTGTCACTTAGATCCATCCAGATGTCAAATGCAATCTCTTGTAAACATTACGCTTGTCGATATAGTCATTTTTGTACTGCAGACCCGGGTTCGAGTCTTGTTATAGTCATTTTTGTAGTTTTTAGCTTTTAATATCATATTTATTATGTTTTTAAAAAATTAGTAATAATAGGACTCGAACTTGAAACCTCTACTTTGAAAAGCAAATGACTAACCATCAAACCAATATTAATTTTGTGAAAAACATCTCTATTTGTTTTTTATAGTCAAATGGTGCCACCGTTTGAACAAAATTCTGGATCACCCCTGCACCAAGATTGAGTTGTTAACAATCCTCACCTGTAAGGAATATGCTGGTGGGTTGTAGTATCCTTGTATTTCTTGACCTGACCAAAGTCAATGATGTAAACGTTCCTGAGAGCAGAAAGAAAATTACAAGGTTATTATCATAATGAACGCTACAAAATGGAATGACTGAAATCTATTACCCGATTTGCACATCGTCCCGAACCCATAAGAAAATTTTCTGGTTTGATATCACAATGATTTAGAATGAACAAATACAATACGGTTGATCTAAAAGGAGCATCATGTTCCGTCATCGTGGATGTTAAGAGCTAAAACAATAAAGGAAAAAGAACAAAAATTTGGTAACTGACTAACCATTTGATTAGCAAGCATGAGAACTGTTTTTAGAGAAAGTTTCCTGGTTTAGGGGCTGTTTGACAGTTGCACAATGGTTTGGTGCTGAACGATTAAGGAGCATCATGATCCGTCATCGTGGTCCGTGGATGTTAAGAGCTAAAACAATAAAGAACAAAGAACAAAAAAAAAGTTGGTGACCAACTAACCATTTGATTAGCAAGTATGAGAATTGTTTTTAGAGAAAGTTTCTTGCTTTAGAAATTGGATAAATCGTCAAAAAAACCCATCACTGAGATTATAGCCTCCCTCTACGCCAAACCATCTCACATTTGGAATACAGCTGCAAAGATGAGGGCGGTGGTGGGCGGGGTAGTTGCCACCCTCCCCTAAACAAAGATGGAAATTCCAATTATTTTGAGAGAATCCATTCCAATTCCTACCAACCAAACTTGTGATCCAATTCGTACCCCCTTGCGGGTTGTTTGGTTTGCAGAATTTGATAGAATTGGAATGACAAATTCCTTTGACCAAATTCCAAATCCCATGTTTGGTTCACATAATGAAAATGATGGAATTCTTTGAATTCCATTGAATTCAACAATTTAAGGAATTCATCGTTCCTTGACTAAAATGAAGGAATTGAAATCCTACCAACCAGACGCGTGGTCAAATTCCATTAATTTCCATTCCAATTCCTTCAAAAGTCAAATTCCTTAGATGGATTTCAATTCCATCAAATTCCATTCTGCGAACCAAATGCCCTTTAGGTGTTGTTTGATTCATGGAATCCATGGGATTTCAAGAGAATTGGAATGGTCAATTCCTTTGTTATGGAATCCTTAAAATCCCTTTGAATTGCATCCCTCAGCAAATGTAATAGATTTCATAATTTGGTTTTAAAAAGACAACATTTGCATCCAAATTAACCGACACCATCCACCCCAACCAGAAAACATTTTAGCCAACCATCAACCAAGCTTCACTTGAGATATGGTTTGCAAATGCATTGGTTTTTCAATTGGAGGGTCCGTTTACCGAACTCTTACCGAGTGAACATAGTAGAGACCGAGAATTTTACCTCGTATAGAAATAGCAAAGACCCTGAATCTTACTTTACCCGATAAATGAGGGAGAAGACTCTTACCTGGTAAGCGCTTACCGGGTAAAAGACGTTTACCAACAATCTATTTTGATAGCCGAGAATGTTACCTGATAAAGTGAGAGTGGTGACTCTTGTCGTTAAGCATTTGGTACACGGCCACTAAAATGCCAAAATTCACCAAGTTAATTTGATAAGGTATTTTGCAACACTGGAGATATAAAATCTTTTCCAGCAATGAAGATGTGAAAGCTTCAAAGATTGCATATTCAGGATGGGAAATAAGGGAAGAGAAACCAATTTGCCAATACCAAAAATATTCTTTAAAAATGACTCAAATAAATACACATCAAACATAAATATTTACCAGTACCAAAAATGATGAACATCATTGCATCATCTTCATCTCCTTCAAAACACAACTTGCAGCAGAAAGTCAAAACAAAACCCATTTGTAAATGTTAGTAAATATAGAAAGTCAAAGATGAAGTCAATACACCTTGACTAAGCCATACTTTAATGTGTTAGCTACATGTATGTGCTAAAAGCCACCATTTTGACAAGAGATGAAATGGGGAGATGGAAAAAGAATCACCATTGTACCTTAATTATTCATTCCGACCCCGAATCCTCATCCTCATTTCGTGCTTGCATCGACCCACCACCGTTGTCTTCCATGACCGGATTTGCAGGGGAGGGTTGAAGATGGCACTTGATGAGGGAGGATGAAAGAAAGGGATTGAGAAACCATAAACTGATTATGGAAGGGTACGAGAGAGAGAGAGAGAAGATTTTGTTACACCCAATATACCCTCAAGGGTCTCTCATTTTTATAAAATAAAATAAACTTTTCCACTTAATTACATTAATGTCACCACTTTTTCCTTAACCGTAGATTAAATTATTTAATGGCTAAGATTGGTTTTTAAAGTTTGTACAATCTATTTGGTTTGTAAATGATATTCATCATATATATATATATATATATATATATTTGGGCCCCCACTCTTGAAGTCCAATCCAATAGTTTAGTCCAAAACTCCAAAACCTTTGATTTCATTGATTTGTTTACATAATTTATTTATTTGTTTTGAGTTTTTATATTAGTTTTTACAAAAAAAAAATTACTCTAGAAATCAACCAAAAAATCAAAAGAATCTCTTGAAATCAATAGAAAAACCCCAAAAAAATTCTCGAATCAACACAAAAACTTAAAAAATCTCTCAAAATCAACCAAAAGACTGAAAACAAATCTCTCGAAATCAACCAAAAACTTAAAAAGTCCCCCAAAGGGGGAATTTGGCTAAAAACACATCGACAACAATTTCTTAAGCTTTCGTTTGTGCACCCGCTCGAAATCAATAAATTGGTCTTACAAGATGCGTTTGAATGACAAATTGATCTTGCAAGATCCGACCATTGCGATTTTAAAACTTGTGTTCCGCCCCTGCCGGCAATAAACTGAACGTTAGCAACTCCAGTTTAATGGACGGTTTGTTGAGATTACATTTATTTATGCACGTTTGGTTTTATTTGTAACTGCAAAATATCCAAAAGTTTTTTTTTAAGTTTGTCACTGTTATGGTCCTGTTTTTTTTTCATTATTACAGTTGTGTTTTTGTCTATAAAAGGCTTATCATATTTTGAATAAAACTGACTCCTTCACCTACTATACATACCTTTCTTTATAGGGGGTGTTTGGGATTGTTTTTTTTTTCTTTTTTTACTTATTTGCTTATAGTTTTTCTTCACCGCAAATAAGTTATTTCTAGTGTTTGAATTGAAACAAAACAAAAGTGCTTATGATTTTTTCTCACCCCAAATAAGTTGTTTTTGATAAGTTACTTCATACCAACTTATTTATCCAAATTACATTTCTACCCCAACTTTTTTTAAACCCTACATAACACACGCAACCCTACACAAGACACCCCAATATAGAAAAATGTCTTTTTTGGTCATTTTACATATATAAACAAAATTTGCCAAACACTAAAAAAACTTCTTATTTGCTTATTCACATTTCCACACCACAATAAGCTAATCCAAACACTTTTTAAAAAACTCATTTTCATCACCACATAAGTTGATAAGCACTTTTAAAAATAAGCATAAGCCAAAAAAATAAGCAATCCAGGCCAAACACCCCCATAGTATTAGCTAGTCTATATTGTCTAGTGTGACTTATGTATTTTTCTTATTCTTGTACCCTCTTTGTGTAACTGTGTATTCTATAAATGTATATCCCCACACATTGGTGGGGCATTCACTTCCTATTAATCAGATGGTATAGAGCCTTGCCTTTTTCCCTCCCTCCAACTCCCTCTCTTCCTCTTCCGTACCTTCTGTCTTCCCCATCTGTTTTCTTTCTTCTGCCATGGCATCCTCATCCACCATCGAAAACAACATCCCTTTGAACACCATCATTCATATGCTAACCATCAAACTTGGATCCTCCAATTACCTTTTATGGAAGAATCAAATCATCCCTATTCTCTCTTATCAAAACCTTCTCAATCATGTTGATGGAACCGGTATTGCTCCTCCCTCTACTCGTCTTGAGGCCGATAAAACTGTTGACAACCCTGATTATTCGGCATGGGTCTTGGCTGATCAGAAAACGGTTATTATCCTTCACGCCTCTCTATCCGAGGAAGCCGTCACTTTGATTGTCGGTTTGTCCACGGCCCGGCAAATCTGGACAGCCTTAGAGGCCGCCTATGGTAACTCTTCCATCGAAAGGGTACACACCATCCGTGATCAGCTTCGACTCATCTAGAAGGGATCTAAATCTGTTGCCGAATATGGCCGGTTATTCAAAACCCTTTGTGATCAGCTAGCCGCTATTGGGCATCCGGTGGATGACAGTGACCAACTGCACTGGTTTCTTTGCGGCTTAGGTCCTTCTTTTGAAACCTTTTCTACCACAATTCGATCCGCCAGACCCGCACCATCGTTTGTTGATTTGCTTGCTAGAACCGAAAGCCACGAGATGTTTTATCAAGCCCTGCATCGGTCATCCTCTCCTACGGTTGCCTTTACTGCCACTCACCAACCGCAACCTTCGGTTGGTCGTGGTCGCGGTGGCAGGTCATCTAGGGCACCCAATCAGAATGGTGGTCGAGGTCGTGGGAGACGACCACCTCATTGCCAATTATGCCGAACCAATGGCCACTATGCTAATTTGTGTCCCAAGTTATCATCCTTTGCTTCGCAACCCCCTGCTGTTGATGATGACCTTGCCAAAGCCTTCGCTGCTCACTGTCATGTTGCTACTGCTTCTCCTGGTATGTTGATTCCGGTGCTACGGATCACATGACGGCTACCACCGATAACGTTACTAATGCCACTCCGGCCTCAGGTACAAATTTTGTTACCTTTGGGAATAATCAGTGCCTCCCAATCTCACATACCGGTTCCTCTCGTCTTCTTAATAATGTGGTCTTAAACGATGTCTTGGTTGTGCCTCGTCTAACCAAAAACCTTTTATCCGTGAGTAAACTCACCCGGGATAACCATGTGGATGTTTTGCTTTCTCACCCTACTTTCGTTGTTCAGGATCGGACCACAAAACGGGTGCTGGCCCAAGGCAAATGTGATCAAGGGCTTTATGTTCTGCACTCAAGTCCACAGGCTTTAATCGCCTCTAATAAGACTCCCAAAGCCTCTTTTGAAACTTGGCACTCTAGGCTTGGGCATGTTCATTTTGACACTTTGTTTTCTTTGCATAAACTTGGACTCTTATCTTTTACTGCTTTGCTTCCCAAACCAGGGGTTTGCTTATCATGTCAAATGGCCAAAAGTCATAAATTACCTTTTGAATTAAACCATAAATGTGCAGCTCATCCTCTTGAGCTAATTCATTGTGATGTTTGGGGGCCCTCACCAGTTGAGTCCCATGATTATTTTCGGTATTATATTGTGTTTGTTGATGATCATTCCCGGTTCTCGTGGTTATATCCTTTGTCTCGAAAATCTGATGTATATAAGGCTATTGAGGTGTTTGTTACATTTGTTCAAACCCAATTTTCATGCAAGATCAAAGTCTTTCAAAGTGATGGTGGCACCGAGTTTGTTAATCACCGTGTTCGGGACTTGTTTGATGCTAATGGGACTCTTCACCGACTATCTTGTCCGTACACACCTCCTCAAAATGCTAGAGCGGAACGAAAACACAGACATATTGTGGAAACCGTGTTGGCCATGTTGTTTAACGCTAATTTACCCTCCACCTTTTGGGTGGATGCGTTTACCTCGGCGGTTCATATTATCAATCGGTTACCCACTAAGGTGTTGGGTGGGAAATCCCCATTCGAAATTCTTTATCAACGTGTCCCGGATTACAATACATTTCGGACGTTTGGTTGTCGGGTATTTCCTTACCTTCGACATTATTCGAAACATAAACTCGCCCCACGTAGCCGTCCGTGCGTATTTATCGGCTATAGCTCCAAATATAAAGGGTTTCGTTGCCTTGACCCTGTCACCTCTCGGATTTATGTCTCCCGTCATGCCCAATTTGACGAGGAACTATTCCCATTTTCCGCGTCCACTGCTGCCAAGCCAAACCTTGATTTACCCGTCATCACCTTTTCTGATTTCCCCATTCTCCACTCTACCAACTCTCCTGTTCCCCCTTGCCAACCACCTTCCACTACGTCCTCTCCATGCACTTTGTGTATGGATTCTCCTCCAAATCCACCACCCAATGCTCCACCTTTAACTCCTCAACCCACTTCACCGACTGTACCAACCCCTACCACACCTATACCTTCTCATCCACTAAATGCTCAACCTTTAACTCCTCAACCCACTTCACCGACTGTACCAACCCCTCACACTACCACACCTACACCTTCTCCTCCACCACCCCCTCCTGCCCCTCAACAACCGTTGGTCTCGGTTCCCACAAATTCGTCTCATCCTATGATTACTCGGGCCAAAGCCGGGATCTTCAAACCTCGTCACATCGCAGACTTGTCTCAACTTAACCACCTTCCACTGCATTCTGCTCTTTATGCTACCACCGACCCGACCTCTTTTAAAACCGCTGAAAGGGATCCCAAATGGGTTAAGGCAATGCAACAAGAACTTGTTGCCTTGCATAAAAACAACACGTGGTCTCTTGTTCCTCGTCCTACCAACCGGAAAATTGTGGGCTCTAAATGGCTTTATCGAACTAAGTTCCACTCTGATGGCTCGGTGGAACATTACAAAGCACGCCTTGTCGCTCAAGGCTTCTCTCAAACGCCGGGCCTCGACTACTCACATACATTTAGTCCGGTTGTCAAGGCCTCAACCGTTCGTGTTATTCTATCGCTTGCGGTAATTAACAAATGGAACTTACATCAGCTTGATGTCAACAACGCCTTTTTACATGGCCACCTTGATGAGTGTGTTTACATGGAACAACCTCCGGGTTTTGCTCATCCTAGCTTTCCTCATCATGTTTGCAAACTAAATAAAGCGTTATACGGGCTCAAACAAGCACCTAGGGCATGGTTTCACCGTTTGAGCACCTTTCTTCTTGCCAATGGATTCAAGGGAAGTCGGGCCGACACGTCTTTATTTGTGTTCAAAAGAGACACGTGTATTATGTATATGTTGGTTTATGTTGATGATTTGATTCTCACCGGCAGCGATGAGAAAATTATTACATCATTTATTTCCAGGTTGAATCAGGAGTTTGCTATCAAAGATTTGGGTCACCTAAATTATTTTCTTGGTCTTGAAGTTACATATTTGAAGGACGGACTCTTTCTTAATCAATCTAAGTATACCCAGGAGATACTTAATCGAGCTCACATGATGGATGCTAAGCCATGCTTCACACCGCTGTCTACTAACATTTCTTTTGTTCGGGATAGTGAACCGTTTTCTGATCCTACACAGTATCGTGCTATAGTTGGAGCATTACAATATTTGACTATCACGCACCCGGATATTTCCTATGCTGTCAATCAGGTGAGTCAATTTTTGAGTGCTCCGACTAGTGCTCATTATCAGCAGGTTAAACGCATTCTAAGATACATCAAAGGGACATTGGCGTACGGCTTGACCTTTACTGACCGATCACAGTCAGCCCTTCTCGGTTTCTCCGATGCTGACTGGGCTAGGTGCCTTGAAACCCGACGATCTACATATGGCTATTCGATCTTCTTAGGGGGAAATCTCGTATCCTGGAGTGCAAAGAAGCAGCCCACAGTATCACGGTCAAGCTGTGAATCTGAGTATCGTGCTATGGCAAACACAGCGGCAGAACTTATTTGGCTCTCACACCTGCTTCAAGAGATTAATGCTTTACCTGCTAGTCGTCCGACCCTCCTATGTGATAATCGGAGTGCTATTTTTCTAACTCAAAATCCCATCTCACACAAACGAGTCAAACATATTGAATTGGATTATCACTTCATTCGCGAGCTAGTTACTACCGGAAAGTTACACACCCGCGTCATTCCAACCAAGCTCCAAGTGGCGGACATCTTCACAAAGAGTTTACCTCGTCCGCAGTTCGAGTTCTTTCGGCGTATGCTTCGGTTGGGTCCGCCACCCTCTCGCTTGAGGGGGAGTATTAGCTAGTCTGTATTGTCTAGGGTGGCTTATGTATTTTTCTTATTCTTGTACCCTCTTTGTGTAACTTTGTATTCTATAAATGTATATCCCCACACATTGGTGGGGCATTCACTTCCTATTAATCAGACATAGTTTATGCGATTTATTGTTTGTTTCTACTATTAAAATGGATCCATCAATAGTATCTGACCACGAATTTGAGCAAATGGGTTCTTTAGTCAAAATAAAAATTTCAGAACATGATCCATCTAAAAATACTTTTCGATCTCCTCCATTTTCGCATAATCACAGTTCTTGTATGAACGATGGAACAAAGGTTCTAGAGCTCCTCTCATAGTGATTTCAATTTGGTGAAGGAAACTACAATTGATTCCTGATTTTGTATGAGCGTCTCCAACAACTATGCTAAAGTTTTTTTAAAATAGAATAACAAAATTCAAAATCTCTAAAAGAATTTGTATCCAACTCCAACAGCTATGTTATTTTAACAACTCTAGTATTAAATTATCTTGTTAAAGTATTCAATTTATTTAATTATATTATTAAAATATTCAATATATGGAAAGTTGGAAGAAAAAAAGTTTGTTTTTTTAGGGTAATGATTAGTTTTGGGAGGAAACCATTTATTTAGAGATTTTTACAATTTCACCTCTTTTCTCTGTTTTAGCATAGGGGATAGCATTGCTGTTGGAGCAATAAAAATGCTAAAATCCCATTTTAGCATAGTTGTTGAAGATGCTCTTATCTCTTCGAATTTGTCACTTAGATCCATCCAGATGTCAAATGCAGTCTCTTGTAAACATTACGCTTGTCGATATTTCTTTTGATATTGAATTCAAAATACACGGCATCACAATGCTATCCATGCATCGAGCATAAGTCGATTGCTTTACTCATAGCTAAAATTGAAATTGGCGGGCTATCAAGAAGATGAAGATAGCAAAAAGTAAACGCAAGCACATAGAATATGTTCTAATACCATAACAGAGAAGACGGAAATTCTTCAAGAGAGTGGTTTCATACTTCTTTCTTGCAGCTACATTCTTCCCACCAGAAGCATTTCTTCGATCCTACTAACGACCTGTGGCCTCCACCTCATTCTCTCGCCTCATCGATCCACTTGCACCAATTTTCATTTTGTTTTTAAGAAACAAGGAAAACAAGATTACTTTCTTCGTATCATAAACCAAAATGAGTGTCAACATTTCTATTTTAGTTTGTTTCCACTCCATGTGTGTGCTTTCCAATTCTACAATTGATTATGAGATTGAGAAATTCATTACTCCCTCTATTATGAAGGGTAAAATTCTTATTTATAGTTAATTAAAAATTGTAATAATTACAAATTTTTAAAACTGTTTTTTTTTAATTGTGGACATTTATTTTGGAATGGAGGGAGACCATAAATCTTATTGTAACAAAAACCTTATTTTCCAAATGCCCGTGTATTAGTATTTGCCAAATAATAAAATCCATTCAAGCCAACGTGAATTTGTCCAAATCCCAACTGCCTACCAAGGGTACGATGAATACAGATCTTGTCTCCGCTCTAAGAGCATCCACAATGCATTAAGTCATTCACAACTTTTTATTTTTGCCACCTTGGATTTTCACTTATTTTATCAAACAAAAAATTTGTCTTTAAAAATCCTCTCCAATGCTATCAACCTTTTCAAAAGCTTTTTGTATTTAATTATCAATACTAAAAAAATGAAAACGAAAATGAAAATATCATAGAGTGAACGAGCTAAAAAGCTTTTCATCAACGGCTCATTGCACAATAAGTCATTATATTTATACAATAAGCTTTGTAAAAAGTTTTTACTCCAACGCACTAACCCATTAAAAAAGCTTTTTAGAATAGTAAAAAGCTTTTGAAAAAACTACCATTGGAGATGCTCTAAGGGGTAGAGAGGCCGTTCCTATGAAAAGAATTGTAAACATTTGCATTATAGGGACATTTCAAAGAACTCACCATGATTGAGTTGTTAACAAAATTCTGGATCACCCCTGATTTGCACATCGTCCCGAACCCATTTGATCTGAAAGGAGCATCATGATCCGTCATCGTGGTCCGTGGATGTTAAGAGCTAAAACCATGTTTGGTTCACATAATGAAAATGATGGAATCCTTTGAATTCCATTGAATTCAACAATTTAAGGAATTCATCGTTCCTTGACTAAAATGAAGGAATTGAAATCCTACCAACCAGACGCGTGGTAAATTCCATTAATTTCCATTCCAATTCTTTCAAAAGTCAAATTCCTTTGATGGATTCCAATTCCATCAAATTCCATTCTCCGAACCAAACGCCCCCTTAGGTGTTGTTTGATTCATGGAATCCATGGGATTTCAAGAGAATTGGAATGGTCAATTCCTTTGTTATGGAATCCTTAAAATCCCTTTGAATTGCATCCCTCAGCAAATGTAATAGATTTTATAATTTGGTTTTAAAAAGACAACATTTGCATCCAAATTAACCGACACCATCCACCCCAACCAGAAAACATTTTAGCCAACCATCAACCAAGCTTCACTTGAGATATGGTTTGCAAATGCATTGGTTTTTCAATTGGAGGGTCCGTTTACCGAACTCTTACCGAGTGAACATAGTAGAGACCGAGAATTTTACCTTGTATAGAAATAGCAAAGACCCTGAATCTTACTTTACCAGATAAATGAGGGAGAAGACTCTTACCTGGTAAGCGCTTACCGGGTAAAAGACGTTTACCAACAATCTATTTTGATAGCCGAGAATGTTACCTGATAAAGTGAGGGTGGTGACTCTTGTCGTTAAGCATTTGGTACACGGCCACTAAAATGCCAAAATTCACCAAGTTAATTTGATAGGGTATTTTGCAACACTGGAGATATAAAATCTTTTCCAGCAATGAAGATGTGAAAGCTTCAAAGATTGCATATTCAGGATGGGAAATAAGGGAAGAGAAACCAATTTGCCAATACCAAAAATATTCTTTACAAATGACTCAAAATAATACACATCAAACATAAATATTTACCAGTACCAAAAATGATGAACATCATTGCATCATCTTCATCTCCTTCAAAACACAACTTGCAGCAGAAAGTCAAAACAAAACCCATTTGTAAATGTTAGTAAATATCAAATTCAAACCCACTTTATAGAAAGTCAAAGATGAAGTCAATACACCTTGATTAAGCCATGCTTTAATGTGTTAGCTACATGTATGTGCTAAAAGCCACCATTTTGACTAGATATGAAATGGGGAGATGGAAAAAGAATCACCATTGTACGTTAATTATTCATTCCGACCCCGAATCCTCATCCTCGCATAAATAAACGGATAACTCTTTCCCGTCATCAGTGATCTTCAGCTCAGTATTTCCCTGATCATGTTGTTCTCGTAGAATTCTTTTCGCAGACTTCACAACCCCGCGGTTACGACTGTCATAAATTTCAATAAGCTCAAGAGTTGCGATTTCCCCTATTTCAAGCGGGATCTCTTTAAGATACCAGCATGACCTCACCGCTAATCGTTTGAGACATGGGAAGCTTGTACTATAGGCTTCCCACTGTTCGATTAGTAACCCCACAAGACTTAAGAATTTTAGTTGGCAAAACTCCTGCTCACTTGCATTCCATCGTGTTCCCTGAAAGGCTAAGTCTTTTAGTTTGAGAACCTCGAGGTTAGGTAACGAATGAATGATTGACATATCACTCCAAGGTATACGACACTCCACAATTGTAAGTTTTTTCAACGTTGCAGGAAACCAAATGTGATTAGGTAGAAATCTTGGTTTATATACTTTGGGGCTTAACTTCAAGTTTTCAAGGTAAGGGAGTAATTCAAAGTGGCTTTCCTCACCCGAAACAATAGTATATTCAAGCTTCTTGACGCTCGGAAAACATTTCACAAAATTATCTACCCCATCTCCAAACCTCACTTTCGAAATGGATTGCAAGTTCTTCATGGGTTTTTCGATGGTAGGAAGAATAAGCTCCTTGTTACTCCACAAATGCCTCAGATTTACCAAATCTGATATGTTATGGGGTAAATCCATACCAGATTTATCATAACGATTTGTTTGACTTTGAAGAATGAGGGTTTGAAGGCTCCATAAATTGCATATTATTGAAGATGGGAAACGTGGACCCGAAATTGCAAGGTACCTTAAATGAACCAATAATGTCATCCCTTGTGAAAAATAACGAAGGTAACCACACTTTATTAGATCTAACACCCTTAGAAGCGCAAAAGAATGGAAATACTTTGCAATATCGTAGAACAAGCGTGATGAGACCATATGAAAGACGAAAAGGGAACGAACACTTGGGATGGGGGGATGAGCAGTGTTCACAATGTTGATATCTTGATTTGTAAACACGAATCGTTGCTTATATGGTTTGATAACCTCATATGGTTTAATAACACCGAATACAGAAGTCACCGGCGGGGAGTCTATTTTAATGAAAAATCTTTCTTCTTTTGCTTTTTGCTGGCATAGTTCCCTCACAAGATCATGGAGCTTACAAGCTTTGATTTCGCTATTAAACTTCCTTTCCGCAACAATAACAAGATTTCTGTCGACTAGATCCATAAGATAAGACTTTGCAGTCTCCTCCAAACTTTGATTTCCAACATTTTCAATAAATCCCTCCGCCCCCCATAACCATATCAACCTTTTGGCATGGATTCTAAAGTCTTCAGGGAAGCCTCCTATATATAGAAAGCACTCTCTCAAGTGATGAGGTAAATGGTGGTAACTTAAAGCTAGTGTTTCAAAGCATCCTAATTTCTGGTCATTAAGAATGTAAGAACCAACGCTACAAGCAATATTTTCCCACAAATCTTTCTTCATCGTTTCTTTTGCTAGAACTCCTGCCATGACAACCAGCGAAAGAGGTAGTCCTCGACATTTTCTTGCAATTTGGATTCCGGGTTTAATCAACGAGTCAGGACACTCATCGCCATGAAACACCTTCTGGCGCAACAACTCCCAGCTTTGTTCTTCTGTCAAATAAGCCAAAGAGTGGACAAACCCGTGAGGTTTCGCATGCAAAGCAACTTCATTGAGGCGAGTGGTGAGCAAAATTCTACTTCCGGTGTTCTCACGGGGGAAAAACAATTTCAAGTCATCCCAAGCCTCGGTGCTCCAGATATCATCAATGACAATCAAATATCTTCGACCCATTAGGTGCTTGTGCAACTTTTCACGAAGTTTAGAGACATCGGCTTCTTCAAGGTCTTGTTGAACACCACAAGATGTCAGAATTTGAATCAAGAAATCCCGCTTTACATATGTTTGAGAAACAGTAGCCCAAGCACGAACATGGAAATGATATACAATGAAACGATCATTGAATAGTTTGGTAGCCAAGGTAGTCTTACCGAGTCCACCCATACCAACAATGGAGACGACATCCAGTTGCTTTGTATCTTCAACAAGTTTGTCACGTATGAGCTCAGCATCACGATCAAGCCCCACGACAACTTCTTCCAATGGTTTCTTCGGATTTCTAGTTCCACCAGCAGCTGCAGCAGACTGTGTTTCCAGGCTGTCAATTTTTGAAATTTTCATGTTATTGGTGTTGATCATGGTCAGGAATTCCACCTTGATAGACTCGATAGATCTCATAACATTCTCCAGATCGAGAGAGGTTTTAAAGACATCAGATCTAGTGAAAAGTCCTCTACTTCTGGAGTGCACAGCGGATAGAAATAGATCAATGATATCTTGTGCTTCTTCTACTGTATCTTTGAATCTTGTCATCAGATTTCGAAATTTTTCGAGCTCATGTAGGTGATGATCTTCTTGGATATTGAAAAGAGATTGGATCATGGAGCCAAGCTCTTGATAAAGCAGTAGGAATTGAGGCCTTTGAGATAAAATTAATGGATTGTTGATGAGTGGATTGTGGTTACAGTAAATGAGCTGCTTCAAATTGTCCATGAACATCTGCATACCTGTGTATTTCATCTTGTTTCTTCCTGAAATCAAAAGGAAAAGAATGATGCAGTAGTTATTAGGGTTCTTTCTCAGTAGTTGTATGAATCAAACTATGAAATTGAACATTGGTGATGAGAAATAAAAAACTGAAAATCCACCAAACAAAATAAAAACACAGATCGGCAACTCAAACACATACTAGAAAAACTCACCGGTGCTCTTATCAATCCACCGTGAAATAAAGAAACAGGATAACAGTGTATGCAGAGTCGGGAATTGCTTATCCCATTCGTGTCCACCAATGGGATATTAACACATCATCACCATAAAAACTAATTATATTTATATATTTATATATAATATGGACCCTGAAGAGTTCAACCACTTTTGGTTAGATCTGGGTCTTTTAAACTCATCTCCAAAATTGATCACAGCCGTTTAAAATCATTCAGCCCTTCACTCAGCACCATTAAGCCATTCACTCAGCTCTCTCCCTCCATCCAACTCCCCCTCACTCCCTGATTTCTCTGGTATCTAAACCGCAACCCCACTCCTCTCAACGGACGGTTGCGACTTGCGAGCCCTATTTCTCTCCACGACCCAGTCCCACTGTTAACCGCACAAATTCCTCTCCCTATTTTGCCATTTCGGAGCCAAATTCATCCTCGGTTTTCTTCTTCCCGCTTGCCCCCCTACTCTCACTCGATCAAACGCCCCCTCCTTCCTCTACATTGTTCTGGCTACTATTTTCCCAAATTGATGCAAATATCTATTTGTTGACGAGTTCCATATGCAGCAAATGGTCACAATCTTGATCTCAACCTAGGGGTTTCTCCCATTACAGTCGGCCCGGAGCAGAATCAAAATGTTCAGATCATGGATATGGGTTTTACAGCTTCGTCTCCTAAACCGCTGATTCATACTCCAAGGCGACACATGCAGGGTTTTTTATCTGTGGATCCGACAGTTCCTTTTTTGTTGTTACGACTGATTGTTTATGCAATTTATTCTTTATAAATTTTGATTTTGATGTGTTTTCAATTTTATGAAGATATGTTGGATAAGGAGTTATGGAAGGCATGTGCAGGACCACTTGTAGAGTTATGGGAGGGTGGAGAGAGAGTTTTCTACTTTTCTTAAGGTCACATGGAACAAGTAAAAAAAATCTTATTCTTAATTCTTTGCCTAAAAATCCCAGATCTCTGTTTGTTCAAGTTTTTCCTAATATATAAGTTTTGTTTTATTGATTATAATGGTTTTATTTTTCTATAATTGGGTTTTTTAATTTTCCTTCTTTATGCTGTTTGTGGGGTTTTTTCAGTTAGAGGCATCAACAAATCAGGAACCAAATCAGAGGATTCCTCTCTTCAATCTCAAATCAAAGATCCTTTGTCATGTTGTCCATACTCGGCTACTGGTATGTACTATGGTGTTCTTACAATATTTATTTTTATATCAATTGAGGTTTTAAATTTGGGTTATACTTTAAGTATCGTGTATTTAGTGGGTTAAAATGTTAAATTCTTGTGTTGAAATTCATAAAAATCTTCTGCCTTTGTAGGCTTTTGTAGGCTTTTGTAGGTTGAACAAGACACGGATGAAGTTTATGCTCAAATCACTTTACTGCCTGATTAAGATGTAAGAATTTACTTATAATTGACTGTAAATTTCTAGATTTTTTTTATTTTTCTTTGCTATTTGTGAAAAGAAAACCTTTATGTATATGGTTTTCTCACTTTACTGCCTGAGCAAGATCTTGTCTTCAAAAGCAGAGGCATGGATGGGTAAATGAAGAACATGAGTCTCGCCCACAAATGAGCTGTAGTGCTTCTGAAAACTAGAGTGTCAACTGCGGGAAAATACCAACTTGGGGCATAATAAGATGGAGGCTTCAGGGTTGTGGCTTTCTTCAATACAAGTAGCAATAGTAGTAGCATCAAAAGTCATGCCATCATCCAAGTGGAAAGGGGGATAAATTATGAAATCTTGTGGGATGACTTGATAACTAGAGAACAGATTGGGCAAGGTAACACAAGCTTGATGATATTAATTAATTTGAATGTGTGTTGTTATTACTTTGTCTTTTGTAATGTTTTCAGCTTGGAGCAGGATCTTTTGTGGTGCGAAGCCTTTCAGCATTTCTCAATTCGTTTCTCCAAAACTTTGGGATAAGTAAAGAAGTCCAGAATCCAGTAAGTCTTTCCATTCTACATATATTGGTTACGCTGCAATAAAATGTGTTATCTTGCTTGCTTCTTATTCTTATGGTGTTGTAGATTACAGAATTTAGTTTCAGAAGTAAGCTACATCTTTTTGTTTGTGCCAATACCTCCTCTTATGATTGCTTCAACAAAGTACACCATATGTACACAGGTGTTAAAACGTTGGCCCATTACAGACTGCGTAGTACATATGCGATATTATGTATATGTTCACAATTACAGTGGAAATATGCATCTATTTGGCATCTGAAAGGTACTAGGCTTGGGATCAAAAAGTCAAAGGTTAGGTCTCTCCTTTTGTATGGTTGAGTAAACACAGAGAGACAGATCCGACAGTCTTTCACCCAATGTGTTTTTCAATCTGTGGAATTAGAAATATGGGTGTTAGAATATTTATATAAATCTTGTATTCAGTCTAAGGAACAAATGAATGGTTATGTTGTCATGTTGGTGGTAATGACAGTTTAGTGTAGCTGGGAAGCATGAAGTTTTTTTTTCTTGACGGTTTGCAATACTGCTTCCCTAATACCTTTTATTGAGTTGGCTTTTTCTAGCTATCAGGAATCCATGTGATGCTAAGATAGACAAAGACAATGACAAGTTCTTTAATAACAAGGATATTAGACATGGGTTACAAAGTTGAAAGATGCTTAAGACCAATCAACAATGACATAGAAAACATGGCAACACCATAGTTCCTGAGATGTTTCTAGATATGAAACACCCTTATGTTACTGATGGGCAAAATCTCATGCAATATCATGTTAATTGATTGATAGAGGTACTTTTCATTAGTCCCTTTTCTTATTTAAGTTTATCATTGATATTCTTGTCTCAAAATGGTGTGTGGCAGTATTTTCATAGTTGGATTCATGTCAAAGATAATTGTTGATTCTATAAAAAACTTGACATATTGATCATTGTGAAATTGAATTGAGAGGGATACCACTCTTTGATTTAGATGGAAATTTTGTAATTTTTGGGGTTTGTTTTAGAATACCCATTCCCACTTTTTATGTAAAGATAGATTGCAAGTGTAAGCTGATTCTCATATGTATTTAGTTGATCGAAACCGATAGGCTAGATCGGTTTACATTATCGTACAAACGACCAACTAAATTCTATGTATTTATTTGTAAGTGAGCTTTCGATCGATAGGCTAGATCGGTTCATATTGTCGTACAAACGACCAACTAAATTCTATGTATTTAATTGTAAGTGAGCTGATGACATTTCATACAATGTTATCAATTATATGAACAATACATAAATTAGGTCGATCGTATGGATCATTTTTACTATTAATTGGGAAAAACTTATTATATATATATATATATATATATTAGAGTTCCAACAATTAAATTCTGACTTACAAATAATTTGTATATGTTTTGTTGGTTATCATATTTAACAATTAACATATATCATATTGACAATCTACATTTACTACTAGACTTACTCACACTACCGTGCAACTTAAAACGATGGTATAATGATGAACCCGATCATCAAACTGGTGCAACCTCAAATGGAGGTGGGAGACGCCCAACGGGAGTATGTTTGGTTTGTTGGCTTAAATGCAACACATCGATGAAGTGAGGTGGACAAAACTAACTGAATTATGTCTTGTGTGCTTTATTATATATCTTACTAGCCGTGTGAACTTTACTTCATTAACGTATTAGTTATTATGTTGCAATGTCGTAATTGTTCACATTGTGTTAGTTAAAGATTGATCACTCAAATAATTGAATCTAGATTAAAGTCAAATCGTGAACCCGGCCAACGGACGGGTATAACACTAGTTATTTATAAGTTGGACTCTCTCTCTCTCCATTTTGTTACAAAATATATTAAATAAATAAAATATATTTTTTATTTCTTTCTATCAATCTCTCGTTCTCTCTTTTAATTAATCCATTTATTTTTTTCTTTTCTCATATGATAATCCGATTTTCTCATTTTATTGTATACAAATTAATTTTATATTTTATATTTATAATTATCTTTTAAATTATTTTCTTTTTATGACATTTTTATATATTTATTTATTTTAATCCTAGAGTCAATCTTCTATAATCGCATTTTAATAACCTTAAATCGGATTAACTTTTTTTAATGTATATTTAATCTAGAGGGAGGTTCAGGGGAAAATCTCAAATAAATGAAAAACTAAAAAACACTTTATCAACCGTTAGATCAAATGATCTGATGGATGTGATTAGACGGACGGCTACAACAATATTAATTAAATAAAAAACCTCACCCCCCCCCCTATTTTTTATTCGAAAAAAGACGACAAATAAACAAAATTCGAACGAAATAAATTACACCAACTAAATGATCATATTTTTCTCGTTAATTTGACATCCATATTGATATACTTTTTCTTCCGTATTTTCGTGGTTTTTCGATTTTCCGGTTATTTAGGGTTTTCTCTTGAACCTGACCCATTTAATATAATGCTTCTAAAATTATTATTATTTTGAAAAACAATCAACATATATTACCACCAAAGCAAATTGGTCCGCAAATTGAAGATTGTTAGAATAGATTTCATCTTCTAAAATTAATGTCTAAAATATTACCATTGAAATTCTATTCATCTATTCTCAAACATAAAAAAAAATTGTACTTATTTTATAATAATTAATTGAGTTGTAAAGTAAATGTCATAAATTTAGAACTATAAACATAACCAATATTCAATATAATAATCAAATTCAAAACATATCAACCAATTTACCATAACAAATGTAATTAATATTTGGTATAATAATTAAATTCCATACATGTTAGCCTATTTTAGTTTTGAAAAATCATTAACTTCACTAAGCTCAATCTTTATAAATTCTTGAAAAATTGACAACCTACATATCGAGACTCAACTTGTAAGAGTAGTCCGGTCATACTTGTTCTTCTAGTTGGATTTTTAGGTGTCATGTTAATCTATAAAAAAATACATACTGTTAGTCCTGGCTAATAAGGTTAAGAACATGTATTGTAGAGGGGGGGGGGTTGAATACAATACACAAAATTTTCACTTAATTTAATTCTTTATTGATTTATAAAATTAAGAATTACACATAGAACACTTAGATTGTTGTGGAAATAACAGATAAAATCTATTCTAACAATCTTCACAAAGAAAACAGAAAACTGGAAACAAAACAACTTCTAAAAACACAGATTAAAAGCTATAAAGTTTTAAGGAGAGAAAAGTCTTGTGCGTGGGTTGAATACAATACACAAAATTTTCACTTAATTTAATTCTTTATTGATTTATAAAATTAAGAATTACACATAGAACACTTAGATTGTTGTGGAAATAACAGATAAAATCTATTCTAACAATCTTCACAAAGAAAACAGAAAACTGGAAACAAAACAACTTCTAAAAACACAGATTAAAAGCTATAAAGTTTTAAGGAGAGAAAAGTCTTGTGCGTTGAGAATTCTTCAAGAATGTGCAGCATTGCATGGAGAGGTCTTTCTTCTTTATATAGTGTTGGAAGCATTAAATGATTGAGACACTTGTCATCTGGAGATTCAAAGATAGGAGTTGACTCTAAAAAGGTTGATGAGTCTATATCACACTTTTTCTCAGTATTAGGAAGAATAAGCACGCTTGATTGAGACATCATCTAAAATTGGAATAAAGACAAATAATCTCTTTTTCCTGACATTAGATCTTGTCCCATAATAAATGACATTCTTCTGCAAACTTTCAACAAAGAAGACCTCACCGAGACTTAACCGAAGTTGAAGAAGACATCGGCCAGATTGGTCACCGATTTTCAGATGAAAAATCGGTGAGAATAACTTAGTTCTTTTGTGAGATTTGTATCTTCATTCCGCAATGACAGAAACTCTTCTGGTTGGTTTCGGTTGATCTTCGACTTCACCGAACATTTGATATCTTGACTAAGCTATTACAAAGAACCATAGAAAAATATTCTAAGTAAAATCATAATGAGTTAATCGGTAGGTCATTTCAAATATTTGGTGACCCAACACGTACATATATCATGCATTCATTTATAAACATAACTCTTGATAATGACATAGAATTATCGCCTTGTACACTGTCATTAAACTCTTGTAAAACCTTTAATATTATATATATGTATTGCCAAATCATTCTAAGCTTATACTCTTCCACATTTGTTTAGACATTAATTTTAGAAGCATTATTAACTATATATTAAAAAATAAAAAGAATAATCAATTTAAGGTTATTAAAATGCGATTATAGAAGATTGACTCTAGGATTAAAATAAATAAATATATAAAAAATGCCATAAAAAGAAAATAATTTAAAAGATAATTATAAATATAAAATAAAATTAATTTGTACACAATAAAATGAGAAAATCGGATTAACAAATGAGAAAAGAAAAAAATAAATGGATATTAATTAAGAGATAGAAAGAAATAAAAAATATATTTTATTTATTTAACATTTTTTGTAATAAAAGGGAGAGAGGTCTAACGGAGGTAAACCTCCGTTAATTAATTTGGTAACTTATAAATAATCAGTTTTTATGGTGATGATGTGTTAAAATCCCATTGGTGGACAGGAATGGGATAGGCAATATTGGTATATCAGATTTTTACTCCTGGAGCTTGAGCAGAGGCCAGATTACTATCGGATAGAGATGGCCATTTGGGCCCCGATCCGGCCCGAGGCCCAAGCCCGTCAGTTACGACCGGGCCTGCATTTTGGAAGCTTTGGCGGTCCGGCCTAAAGCCCGATTGAGGCCTGGACCCAAGCCCGACCCGACCCGGTCCGTTTGCATTTAAAAAAAAATAGTCGTTTTATAACGGTATTATGACCGTTTTTTCCTTGTTTTTAAGCACTCCTCACACTACAAATAGGATAATTGGTGTATGGGGTTACATGTCAAGTTACAAAACGCAATTCTCACTCTAAATTCTCGATTTCTCGCTACCTCGTGTCGTTTTTAGCAACTTCTCAATCTCTCAATTCTCCCATCTTTCGCTCAAAATGGCCGCGCAATGATGCATCAAACAAACAAATTAGTGTATTTTATGTATAATTCAATGTATTTTTTGATGTATGTTCTTTATAATTCAATATATTTTTTTAAATGTGTTGTTCAATCGAAACTATAATAAAATGTATTTTTAAGTATATTTGAGCGACCCAATTACGCATTTTACGTGTATTAGATAATTAGAATAACATTTATAAATTAAAAAATAATTTTTTTTTTGTGAAGGCCCGGTTAAGGCCCGTTTTAAGGCCTGGCCCGAAAGCCCGGTTTTATAAAAGCCTAAGAGGGACCGGATATTTGTTCATAAGCCCGAACCGGCCTGGACCGGCCCGACTCGGGCCCAACCAAAGCCCGGGCTTTGTAATAGTGTTCCAGCCTGGTTCATCACGAGGCCCGATCTGGCCCGACCTGACCCAGTTTTTTGGCTCCCTCTACTATCAGACGAATACGCGGTAGGGCCGAGGAGCGACTCGAGAAAGCATGGGCTGGTGATGCCCTTTTGGGCTTTCGCCGCCCATGGCCGTCCTACTCCCTCCCTAGTCCCTACTGCCACAAGTGCCGATAGAAAATATGTCAGAGCATTATTTTATTCAATTCCACCAATGATATTGAACTCTTATCATTTTATATTAAGATTTTTTTTAAAGTGCATTGGAAAGATGAATTAGAAAATATTATATTAATATAACTTGTGTTAAAGTCTTTGAAATAAGAAAACCTGTTGTAGATAATTGTAATTTTTTTTAGAGATTTTAACCATTGGTTCTTTATTTTAGAAAAATTATAGAAGTTTTGAATTTTGCAAGTATTTTAGATGAACTTATTGTTGTTTTGCTAACATATTTTGATAAATAAAAAACACTTGGGCATAAAACCCAAAAAAATACGTTAAAATTAAACAAATTTTGATAAAAGTTTTGTCGAAATACGACACAGGTTCTAAATCGCCAAGTCATCATATTTTGGTGAAAAAGATATTTGAATCGTCAAACATCACTCTTCCATAACGAATTATTATTTGGATCATCAGAAAATTAAAACGAAAACCAACAACATGAACTTTGTTTGGTAAATAAAAGATAATATAAAAACTACACGAAGAAGACGATGATTTATTTTTAAGAGCATCTCCAACAGCTTCTTCATTTTGGAGAAAATGAAGAATATGGGGATTTTGAATTATATATTTTGCTTCAACAACTTCCCCAAAACTATCTCCAAAATGGACAAAGTAGGAAAGAGAATAAGTTTTTTCCAAATATGAAAATAACCAAAAAAATGATTACTAAATTAGAGCATCAATAGATATCTTTGAAAATAAATATTTAGAGAGAGAAATAATATTTTAATAGATGAATTAAATATTTTAATATTATAATCAATGTTTGTTTCTCCAAGATGAGAAATATGTTATAAATGAATGTAATTTTTTGAAGATTTTGACTTTTGGGTCTACATTTTGGAGAAGTTTTGAGAAATCTATTGGAGATACTCTATCACTACTAAATATGGGGCTTCACTGCTAAAAAGAAACAGTCGAAAATCCGTCATTAATAATTAAACATTTTTTTTGTTAAATGACATAAGTCAGCCACAAATCCATCGAAAAATTTGATCTAAATTTATTTTTTATTTTTCCTTCAAAACTAGTGGTGGATTTATGACAAAAGTCAACAGAAAGTTGACTTTTTCTCATTTGCTAGAAATCTGCCAGTGATTTTTGACAGAAAAATACGTCGAAAATATCCGTCGACGAAAGCCCTTGTTTAGTAGTGTAATAAAACAAAAGAATTAAATTAAACACACGATTTGCATTTTTGTTCAATTCTTCATTAACATATATATATATATATATATATATATATATAAATGTTTAATTTACGTTTCAAATTAATTATGTTATGCATTACTAACCCAACAATGAACTACCTATCCGATAAATCGATCCCTTTTCTCTCACCCTTGCAATCCAAAGCAATCTTCCCTCAATTGTCTTGATTTAGTTTCTTCGAGTTCTATAACTATTGTCAGGTACTTTTCATTCTGATATCCTTTTCTATTTTCCTTTTGATTGATTAAAATTTAGCAAGAATTTCAATTTTCATTTCATTTATTTGTCCATGGGGACTCGTCACATGATGCGTCACATGATGGACTATAACGCGGTCCGGTCCAAGCACAAGAATCCGATTGGTCATATCGTTTTCATGGAAAATCGATTAAGAACGATTACTGTAAAGTCTGTAATTCATTCGAACAGACCTAATAAAAAACAAAAAAAAGACTATTTTTATAGTTCTTGTCTTCTTTTAGTTTGTAGAAAGACCTTTATATCCCTCGTAACGGCTAGTTTGAGAGGCATTAGAGAAAATCTAATTTTTGGGTATGTCTTTTTTAACACACACACAACAAAATTGTTATAAAAACGAAGTGTTGTAGTAGATATGCACAAAAAAGCTCAAGCCTGAAGCTCGACCAATGCTTGGACCGAGCCTGGCTCGAAAAATCCCAGACTTAGTGAGCCCAAAGCCCAATCCGGGCCATGCCTCAAAGCCCGACTAGACCGGAGTTGGGAGCAAACCGAATAAACCTGGCGTGAAAAGGCTTGATTAAGCCCAAAAAAGCCTGATTGAGCCCTTTTTCAACCCCAGAGCACCCAACCCATACCTCTTTTTTTACTAACTGAAAACGGGTTTGGAAGGCATGAGCGTTGTGCATTTCTATATTATAGTTGTCTTTTAACATGTTAAATATGAGATTCTAAACAGAAACCCCAAAATATTGGGGTCCAATTTTACATGTAATTGGGCTTTAGATTTATAATTTATTGAATCTTGATTTGAGACGGGGTCCTATTTTATATGTTTTTTTATGTTCTTTGGAAATTTTTGGTTTTATTCCATCTCAAGTTCTCTTCATTTTTGTTATGTAATATTACACTAGATTACTAAATTGACCTTTCCATTGGTGGGTTTCTCTTTATTTTATTTGTTTACTACATGTCAAGGTTTCAACTTTGTCCACCTCGTCTCAATTTTTGACGTCAATATTATTATAATTCTTTGTTCTATTTTCATCATATAGCTTGATTTTTTATCTCAATGAAGATTTTGATCTTTAAAAGCAAATATTTGACTTTGGATATGTTATAGAGTCCATTGCCTTTTAGGTTTTGGAATATTATGTGACATTTGGTTCGCAAAATGTTTTTGGATGAAATGGAATCTGTCAAAGGAAATTGGCTTTGAAGGAATTGGAATGAAATGTTGTCAGGTTTGACCATGGTTGACAGAATTGAAATGAAATCTGTTAAAGAAATTGGAATTTGTCTGTTTTGTTCATAGAATGTAGCTTTGGAATTGGAATGATTTTATTATAAATGACCAAAATACCCTTTTTGATAAGTTTTAATTTTTTAAAACAAAAAATTCTTTAATAAAAGAATCATCAAATATATTTTTTTCACTAAAAATACTTTAATAAAATAATTTTTAAATACTTTAATGCGCAAAAAAATATAATATACACAACCCAGATAAAATATATTGTCAAACAAACAAAATTATATTTTAAAAAATAAATATATTTCGAGAAAATAAAAAATGTATTAAATTATATTATATAAAATTAAATAAAAATAAAAATATAAAAATAAAAATAAAAATAAAAATAAAATATAAAAAATAAAAATAAAATATGAATATAAATATAAATATAAAAATAAAATAAAAATATAAAAAAGGGAAATTAATTAAAATACCCAAAGTCAAACCAACTGTTACCAAAATACCCTAAAATTTTTCAATTTTGCAAAAATACCCAAAATACCCGCGATGGGGTCCCGCGATCGCGGGATACGCTGACGTGGCACGTATTTTGGGCACGGTGCACTTTTGGTCCCTGCCCGCGAAGCCCCTAAACTTTGGCCGCGGTGCACTTTTGGTCCCTGCCCGCGATCGCAGCCCGCGATGGACCAAAATTTACAGTTTTGGTCCCTGAAAATTTCAACTTTTGGTCCCTGAAAATTTACACTTTCAGCCCCTATACTTAGACGAATCTTGATGCTTTTACTGTTTTTTTCCACAATTATTGCAATTTAAAGACCGATTTGTGGTTGAAATTCAATTGCATGTTTCAATCAATGTTAAATCAATGTTTTTGGAATATCAGTTTGTGGATGAAATGAGAGATTGGTTTTCTGATATGTTGGTTGTTTTATTCATAAATAGACGTAAAATTCAAGCCATAATTCTCACACAACGATTTCATTGTTGCAATATTTCTTTCTGCAATATTTTGTGTTTGAGATACTACTGAAAAAATGAGTTCATCTGTTGCAAAAGCTAAGCTATATTTCTGTTTTGATGGTGAATGGGTGCAAGATAACAATGAGTGGAATTTTGCTTATAAATCTAAGCATGGTGTAAAAGTGTCAGTAAACTATACTTATCAGAAGTTTGTTGCATACGCCATGCAAAAATGTGAAATCAACTCTTCTGATATTTGCAAGTTAGTGTTTAAAAATGGCGATGGGTCATTTGTGGATTTATCCAACGATGGGGATATCTCTACTTTTCTGCACCTTGCAGTCGATTCAGAAAGACCCCCATTACTCTTTGTGTATCCCGGCGTATCCGACGGTGACGACGACGGTGACAACGACGGTGACGACGACGGTGACGAGGAGGGTGATGACGACGAAGACCTCCAAATAGAGCAGCCTGATTCTCAACAACAACAACAACCACCACCATCACCACAACCACACGAATGGCGTACTGCTGGAGTTGCTGATGACGAAACCCACGTTTTCAAAACGGGTAATTCTGAAATAGACAGATCAGACACCGATAATGATGATCACGAAGAATATACCCCTAGTAGAAAATCATGTAGTCAGATAAATGACTTTTTTGATATGCCCCCTATTCTTCCAGACTCCCATACCCAGACACAAAGCTACGAACCTACACCTTATATTCGTAGCGAAAGTTTAACAGCAGGTCAGATATTCGATTCGAAGGATCTCTTAGCAAGTCAGATCGGACTCAAGTTCTTGGAAGAGGGTTTCCAAAGTCGCGTGCGGGCATCTGACAAAATCAAATATGTAGTTGAATGTGCTAGAGAAAAGTGTGAGTGGAGGTTGTACGCGATTCACACGGGTCCCAAAGGAGGGGCGATAATGATTAGAAAGTTGCACGACGTACACACTTGTACGAGGACGCAACTTAATCCCCACCACAAACAAGCCGGCAAAAAGACTTTGGGTGCGATCCTGAAAAACAAATTTCTTGATGTTAGCAGGTCATTGCGTCCAAAGGACATCGTCCACGACGTTCACCGGCAGTTCGGCGTCACGATTGATTACCACCAAGCGTGGCGTGCGCGCTGCCATGCACTGTTTATGGTGAGAGGCACGTTCGAGGAGTCGTATGAACGACTCCCGACATATTTATATAATTTGCAGCTGCAGAAACCTGGTACTGTCACGCAGCTACGGACCGATTCACGTGGACGGTTTGAGATGTGCTTCGTGGCCCTTGGACCCGCGGTACGTATTTTAACACGTCATATGTTTACACATTATAAACTATAACATTTACACATTATAAACTATAACATTTTAACCTATGTTTTTGCAGATCCGCGCATTTCTGGAAAATCTACGTCGTGTCCTGATAATAGACGCAGCCCATTTAAAGGGCCGTTACTTGGGTATGATGTTCCTGGCGGTTGCCATGGACGGGGATAACTCCATCGTTCCAGTAGCTTTCGGCGTAGGCAAGTCCGAAACCGGGGACGAGTGGACTTGGTTTCTGTCCATGTTGAGACAAGCTATCGGAGACCCGCAAGGGTTGGTGTTTATGTCTGACAGGGCTCCTTCCATAAGCGCCGCAATCTCTGCCATGTACCCAAACGCCCCTCACGCCATATGCTGTCGACATTTGGAGATGAACGCCAAATCCAAGGACAAACGTATTACCACCTACAAGGATGTCTATTGGGCGGCATGCAGAGCATATACGGATCGGGAGTTTAACAAGTACATGAATATGCTACGATACAGTGTCAAGGAAGCAGCCAAAGTCTTTGACGATGCTGGACCGGAGAGGTGGTCCGCGGCCCATTTTCCTGGACAACGGTATGACATTCTGACCTCGAATAGTGCAGAGTCTGTGAATGCACTCTCCCGTTTTGCGCGTAGATGTCCGATTGTTAATCTTATGGACTACTTTCGGGCCTTTCAACAAGAGTGGTACCAAATTCGACGCCTAAAAGGAGCTAAGATACAAAATGCACTCGCACCAACGGCGGAGAATATCGTTCAGTACAGGGCGCGTCGTGCGGCGACATGGCTGGTAAGAGCAATCGGGTATGGGAAGTACGAGGTGCATGATGACTATATTCACGCGATTGTGAATATGGAAGACCACCTTTGTTCGTGTCGCGAATGGGATAAATCTGGGTTACCGTGCGGCCATGCCATCGCTGCAGCAACATATATGGGTCGTACAGATTGCAGCGACTTGGCTGTACCTTTCTTCACGTCCGAATATTACCGGAAAACATACGTGGAGGTAATAAACCCAGCTGGACCCCCTGCAGCATGGGTGTATCCACCCGACCCGCTTCCACCATGCTATCCACCTTTAATGGATAAGAACAGGGCCGGGAGACCGAGAAAGAACGACCGACGTCCATCACGTGGTGAAAGTTCGATACAACAAAGATGTACTCGGTGCCAATGCGTAGGACACACTCGTGGAAAGTGTCCAAATCCCGCCCCTTCAACCGTGCCAAGGAGACATTCTGTCAGTCACACCCCGGGCCCGTCACAGCTTGAACCATATGGAACAAACCCATATGATACTGTTGATCTAAACACTGATTTGTAAATGATATATATACACACATACATATGCTTCTAAATGAACATTGATAACAGAGCTAGTTTGTAAATGATATATATATATATATATTCGTATTATATATTTACACACATAAAGAAAATAGGAGACCTTCAATTTTTCTTAGTATTTTCTTGACCTTGTTCTTGCATCCATGGCAGTGAATGTTAACTCTGAGTACACATGTCTGTTTATATATTCATATTAGATACGTTTTAATTTTAACAAATTACACCATTATAGTTAATTATTTAATTTATGGTACATCTCATATTTTTTTTCAATTTTGTTTTACACTCCTATCGCATTAACATAATAATCATATATTAACTAATTCATTAAATCGTTTTAAATTATTATTATTTGAATGTGTTTATAGATATCGTGAATGGCAATAGGAGAAGGTAGAATTGTTTATAAATGGGGTTTTGACAAGTTGGTATCACTGGACTCATTTAAGAATTGTGAAAATGGGTATTTGGCGAATGATGATTCATGTGTGTTTAAAACACTTCAGCTCCAAACACACATGAATCATCATTCGTCAAATACCCATTTTCACAATTCTTAAATGAGTCCAGTGATACCAACTTGTCAAAACCCCATTTCATATTATATATATACAGACACATACATATGCTTCTAAATGAACATTGATAACACAGCTAGTTTGTATTCCATCCAACAAGCTCTTCATCTTCAATCTTTCTGACCCTTCTTCAACGACTTCTGCTTTTGCAACCACGTATGGCCATTGTGTACCACAACCCGCACACACTTTAGCAAATGAGTTGAGGGTTGTCATATATTCTACAAGAGAAGTAGGCCCACGAATGAGGTAACCTCTGACTTGACCTTGCATGATGTATCCAACCTAACCGTGGTTCAGCGGCTTAAAAACTACTTTTCAGAGAAATTAACAACAACAAAAAATACAAAACAACAACACAGTAAAAAAAATACAAATAACAACACAGTAAAAAAAATACAAAGCAAAAAAAAATATAACCACCACCTACTTAAAAATTGATTTAGTTTCATCAATCCAAGCTTGCTTCTCGTTTACCTTCGCTTGAATAATTGCGAAGTCTTGCAGAATATGGTGAATTGCTTCTTGTTCTCGACGAACACGAGCCTCCCGAGCTTTTATATCCCCTTTCATCCTTTTGATCTCCCTGTCTTCCTCTTCGATCTTTCTCAAATGGACTGCCTTCCTGTCCATCATTTTTTTCCACTCTTCTGTTAGTTCATCTATCTCATTTTCCTTTTTTGCTATGGCGACCTCGATTTGAGGTGGCATTTTTTCAGGAGTAGACTTAGGGTTTGATGACGATGCCATTTGTGGATGAAATGAGAGAAGAGAGAAATCAATTCAAAGAAAGAAAGCAAGAGAGAAATCAAGAAAGAAAGCAAGAGGAAGTGTGAATTGTGAATTGCATACTACTGATATTTATGGATGAAATCTCAAACATGCAAATGAATTTCAACCACAAATCGGTCTTCAAAGTACAATAATTGTGGAAAAAAACAGTAAAAGCATGCAAGATTCGTCTAAGTACAGGGGCTGAAAGTGTAAATTTTCAGGGACCAAAAGTGTAAATTTTCAGGGACCAAAAGTGTAAATTTTGGTCCATCGCGGGCTGCGATCGCGGGCAGGGACCAAAAGTGCACCGCGGCCAAAGTTGAGGGGCTTCGCGGGGCATTTGGGGCCAAAATACGTGCCACGTCAGCCCTAGCCCGCGATCGCGGGATCCATCGCGGGTATTTTGGGTATTTTTGCAAAATGAATTTTTTTTTGGGTATTTTGGTAACAGTTGGTCAAACTTTGGGTATTTTAATTAATTTCCCAAATATAAAATAAAAACCTAAAGTATTAAATTAAATTATGTTATATTTAAGTTAAAGGGTATATTTGGAATTATGAATATACAACATTCCATCAATTCCAATTCCATCAAAATCCTTCAAGATTGCAAAAGAATTTCAAATTCACTTATTTATTGAATCTGGTGGAATTGGACATTCCTTTCCGTCGAAAAGAATGAACCAAACGAAGGAATGGAATTCGGTCAATGGAATTCGACATTCCAATTCCATCAGATTCCATCAAAATCCATGAACCAAACGCCCCTTTAGGGTTACAAACTCAAACCTTCCCCTCTTTTAGGGATTTGGTTATAATATGAATAAGTTAGATATTGTCTTCTTGGTAATAAATTTGATTTCTGACTTTTTCTTTTCTGAAAATATTAGGTGTAGACAAAAACATGCACATTTTCAAAAAAAATTGTAATACAAAAATACCAATAGGATGAATACTTCTTCAATTTTATTAATTAGTTGTAAAACTTTATCCGAGCAACTTAAAATTTAACAATATAATTTTTTTAGATTGCCCAATTAATTATAATGTCTGTCTTTTTTAGTTCTATTAGTTGTCCATCTTTCAGAAAAAATTATAGTTTTATAAAAAGAGAATTTATTAGATTCCCAATTATAATATCGTTGGCGATTTATAAGTAAAATGTTACTTAAACTTAGGGGTCGTATACAATATGTTTATCGAGTAAGGTCTTACCAGAAAGAGTCACCACTCTCGTTTACCTTCTGGGGTAACAATTCTCGGCCATCAAAATGGACTAATGGTAAGCGTTATTAACCCGATAAGTGCTTTTTGGGTAAGCGTCGTCATCCTCACTTATTGGGTAAAACGTAAAACTCTTGATCCTTATCTTCTCTCTTATCGGGTAAAATTCTCGGTCTTTTATTATATTCACCCGATAAGATAATTAAACCAATAAACGTTCACCTAGATAAGTATTTAGTAAACGGCCCTAACTCGAAAATGGTAACTTATCTTTTAGCATACATTTCTAAGAAATGTTGGTGTTAAAATGGTTCGAAATAACCACAAAGGATGTGGCGTACTGGTTAAGGCATTGGGGGATGTGACGGAATATCCCATCTGCCCAGGGTTCGAATCCAGGTGTACATAACTTGTGGCCACTGAGGTTTAATAACGGTTGATGTCTTACAGTCATAATTTGCCAAGGGATTAGTCTAGACATAGCCTAGGACAATCTTCCAAAAAAAAATGGTTCGAAATTTAAATCTTAAAATTTTTAAATGAAAATTTAATACACGTGTTTTCACTTAGGGGGTGTTTGGGAGTGCTTTTGGCCAAAAGTGATTATTACTTATTGCTTTTGGAAAAGGAGTTTTTAAAAAAGTGTTTGGATTAGCTTTTGTGGTAGAAAAAGTCAATAAGTCAATAAGTTATTTTTTAAAAAGTGTTTGGCTTAGCTTATACATGTAAAATGACCAAAAAGGACATGCCTATTTTTAGACAAAATTTTTTTTTTTTTAACAAATAAGTTATTTTTAGACAAAAAATATTTTTTTTAACAAATATTTTTTTTAACAAATATTTTTTTACAAACATATAATATAATAAAATTTATTATATCAAAAAAATATAATAAAAAGGAGGTTTTTTTTGTAATTTTGATATCAAAAAACTGTTTTCAAATCAAAAAGTCAAGAATTTCTGACTTCTTCAAAATTACGTTTACAAGGTAATCAAAAAGGAGTTTTAAAAGTGCTTTTGAGTTTGCCAAACACTAATTTTAACTTATTGACTTCTTAAAAAGCCAATAAGTCAATAAGTAGTTTTAAAACACACTCCCAAACACCTCCTTAAAATAAAAAATTGAATAGTCAACAAACAAATAACGTTTGATCCCCATTTTTCGTTTCAATGGTTGATTTGCACGTAAACCCTAAAATCTTTCTCAAATATTCATTATGCATGGCCATGCACATTTCTGATTTGAAGCATGATATTTCTTTACTTATCATACAAAATTTAACCATAAACCTTTGAATAATATTGAAGAGATCAACACTATTAAAGATCATGGATGTCCTCATCGGAACGACAACAACCTTAAACGACGAACCAAAACAGCCGTTGTTAGAAGGAAAACCGACGAAAACCGTGGTACTCCGAAAAGCATTCAAACTCACAGCTCATCTAGCCAACCTTCTTCCGACAGGCTCCGTTCTCGTGTTCCAGATCTTGGCCCCGATTTTCACCCACGAAGGCAAATGTCGGACCCACGTTAGCCGCACTTTAACGTCGATCCTTCTCTCTCTTTGTGCAATCTCTTGCTTTATTTTATGTTTTAGCGACAGTTTTCGCGACGGCGGTGGAAAGGTTCGTTATGGGATGGCGACCTTCTCCGGTTTGTGGGTTATCGATGGATTGGCTAAGGTTCCACCTGAGAAGGCCAGTGAGTATAAGGTGAAGTTTATTGATGTATTTCATGGGGTGTTATCGGTGGCGGTTTTTGTGGTGATCGCGATTTTCGACAAGAATGTTGTCAACTGTTTCTATCCGGAACCATCGGAGGAGATGGCGGAGCTTTTGTCGACGTTGCCAATAGGTGTCGGAGTGTTGTGCAGTGTCTTGTTTGCTGCATTTCCTACAACTCGACATGGGATTGGTTTTCCACTTTCTAAGAAGTAGACTTCATTGGGTTGGTTTGTTTTTCGGTTTTTGGTTTTTGGTTTTCGGTTCATTTGTGTATAAAAGGTAAAAGATTTAGGCTGCGTTTGTTTTTTAAGAGGTCTGAAGTCTGAAATCTTATTTACTTCTGATTAATAAGAGGTGGTGCTTTAAGAGGTTATAAGACATTATGTTACCTCTTCTAAAATCAGACATATTTCAGACTTAAGAGCCTCTAAAGTCTGAAAAAAAAAACGGTCTAAACGTAAAAACGTCTGAACGATTCAGACTTCAGAGGTATTAAGAGGTTTTTTCAGAAAAACAAACAACCCCTAAAATGCATTCCATATTTTGAACGATTATTATCGTATTTGAATGAAAAAAGTAATAAACGTTTTTTTAATGATTAAATGTATGAATTTTTGTGAATGTGAATAAATAAACCATCTAACTTTCGAAAATTGGTTATCTGCAATTTTTTAACCAAAAAAAAAACATAAATCAGTTATACCGTTTCCAGATCCTACGTCATTCAAACCCCTCGCCACCGGCCCCTTGTCGCCTCATCGCCATCCGTTCTCTATCACCGCCATTGACCCTGCTATCGATCTCCCTCTTTTTTAACTTGTCGTTTTTTTGTTTTTTGGTTATCTGTTTTTTAAATGTCTATACGTGCTCCATTGAATTGTTGTTAAAGATGGAAAATCGAAAGACAAAAAAAATCATATTAAGGGGTGTTTGGGATTGCTTATTTAAAGTGTTTATTAGCTTATTCCAGTGTGGTATCGGTAATAAACAGTTTTTAGTGTTTAAATGTGGAAAAATAAAAGTAAGTGTGTATACTGGTTTGACACCGGTAAAAAAGAGTTTTTCATAAGCAATTTCATTCTAACTTATCGGAAACGACTTATCAGTTTGAAAACCAAATTACCTTTTTAACCCTACACCTAATAAACTTCTCATCAAATTCATGTACGCCTCCTTCCTCACGAAGCGACCTTCGACCAGTTTTGGCGAAGGGTGGGGGCAACAGCTCCGGTGAAGGGTGGGTAAAAGCTCCGGCGAAGGGGGTCCCACGGCGGTTCATTAATTTGTTCATTCTTTTGCATATGTTCTTCTGTGAGCTCTTGAGCATGAAATGAGGTGGTGTTTTGCAGGTAACCCATAGAAGATGGAATTGGTGGTGACGGTGTTTTTTGGTTTTTTGGGTGGATCTTGATTTCATTAATTGGAGTTAAAGTTTTTGATTTAGCATAATTGAATAATATGGAAAAATGTCATTTTTGGTCATTTCACATGTATAAGCAAAATTTGTTAAACATTAAAAAAACAACTTATCAACTTATTGCGTTTTGATACCGCATAAGCTAATACAAACATTTTTTATAAAACTCCGGTTTGAATAAGTTGATAAGTACTTTGACAAAAAAAATAGTTTATTTTTTTGAAGGGTGTCCTAGGCTATGCCTAGACTAATCTCTTGGCAAATTATGACTGTAAGACATCAGCCCTGATTAAACCTCAGTGGCCACAAGTTGTGTACGCCTGGATTCGATGGACAGATAGGATATTCCACCACATCCCCCAATACCTTAACCAGTACACCACAGCCCTTGTGGTTAAGTTGTTTTAACTAAGCAATCTCAAACACCCCAAAAAAGAAAGATCGATGGCAAGGGCCAAGACAAATGGGAAGCATGGAAAATTCACAATAACGAGATGCCGTGGAGAATTCACTAAGCAACCCACTTCCTTTGTGAATAGAATACACCTTTTTGCAATTCATGTTTTTAATTGAAGAGTAAATTACAACTTCCGTCCTTATGGTTTGTCTATATTTTTGGTTTTTGTCCCTCGACTTCATGTATTCCATAAATTTTGTCTCTCAGTAATGCAATTCATTGCGGAATTGATCCTTCTAGCAGACACCGTTTGATTTCCTCTGGTTAATTAAATGTCATCATGTACCCCTCATATAATGGTATTTTGGTCATTTTGTCATTTCCCTCTCTCGATTAAATAACCGGTTAAAACCTCATTCAATATTTGATTTAGGGACCAAAAAGCGTTCCTGATTAATATTTGATGGTTCCTTCATTTTCTTTGTGTCTTTGTATGCTTTGTAATTGACAAGTAACACAATAACAATATCATGCATCTCTTCATTATATATATTTAAAAGTTGAGTTTTGACCTTATAAAGATTTGATTATAGGGATGAGTAAACCGGACCGTTTTCCCGAACCGAACCGGTACCATATATTCGGTCCGGTTTTCGGTTCCATATAATTTGAAAATTCGGGATTCGGTATTTCGGTATTTTCCCGAAAATACCGAAACTGAACCGGGTATATTAAAGGGTGGTGTCTTTTAAATTTATTTGATAATGCATATCTTCTCCTAATAAAGCTTATCTTTTCCTTATCAAACTAAATCATCTCCTAAATAACCCAAACTTTCTCCAATTTTTTGTCAAAGTAAATCAAAAAATCTACGAATTCGGGATTTGGGATTCGACACCTCTATGGCTCCATGGATCAAACTCAAGTAAGTTTTTATTTTTTTTCCTTTGATTTCTGCATCGTACCTCTGCTGCTCGTGGTTTTATAAAAAAACAATGAAAAGATGTTGTGTGGTACTCGATACTCACTGCTCCACGCCAAGTTTAAAGAAATATTACTCAATTTATATGAGAACATAAATATTAATTTAATAATAAAAGTGAAACTGTATGAAGAATGGACTATTGACAGAGCGAGTTTTGACTACGACAATCCTCTTCTTCTCTGCAGCTTCACCATCTTACATGTATACATACATAATTGTAACATCCCGATTTTTGGAACTTTTAAGATAAATATGAAAAATAGGATTTTGGATTAAATCCTACATTTTGTAGTCTTGTTGGATGGAGAATTCAAATACGAGTCCAACGGGCCTTTCCGGAGCAAAAACGGAGCTAAAACGAAGAAGTTATGGCCAAAACAACTTTCGGTACAATCTCGGCTAAAGTGACCAGCGAAAGTGACACTTGTGTCACTCTCGCGTGTTACTCTCGCCGGTTTTGTACCGAGAGCCATTTGACCACGGCGAGAGTGCCCAATGAAAGTGACACTTGTGTCACTTTCGCACGTCACTTTAGCCGTCGGGTACCTGGAGCATAAAAACGTGATTTTCACCATTTCAACCCATTTTTCATTTTCCATTTCTTCTCCTTCAACCCTTTCTCTCCCAAACCGAAACCCTAAGCCCCAAAGTCGATTTTGAGCCATTTAGCCACAAGATCGAAATTTGGAAGTGATTTCTTCATCTACCATGGTTTTGGGAAACAAATCTTGAAACCCTTTCACTTCATCTTCTTCACCCAAAGCTTTCTAGGGTTTCATTCAACTTCTTTGTCCATTTGAAGAGTTGGTGCTTGTGGTGTTTTGTTGGTGATCTAGAGGTGTTTTGGTTGGTGGATTCAAGTTATGGTTAAGGTAATCTTCTCATATTTTCATCTATGGAAATTAGGGTTTTGGGTATAAGTTGAGAGTATTGATGAAAATGTTTGGGGAATAATTTTGTATGGTTGAATATGGTTTTTGATGGTTGGAAACTTATGGATCTAGGTTTTTGGAGGATTTGACTTGAAGATTCAAGTTTCTTTAAAGGAGCTCTATTTGGGGAAATCTAGATTTAACCTAAATCTAGCAAGGTGAGTTCAAGTTGATTTGCGAAAACGTTGTATGTAACACCCTAAAATCAGGGTTAATTTGAACCTCAAATTTCACAAGTTATGATACAAGAAACTTCAACTTATAAATATATAGCAAGGTAATTAACCATCAGGAGTACATTTACAATTCAGGATTCTTCAAATAACCTATTAATCTAATCACATCACTATAATCAGATTAACTAAGTTATCTAAGCAATCCAACAAAATCTCTTCTGGTTAATTGACACCTCTGCTATTCCAAAAACGCTCGTCCCACAACCCTTTACTTTCCTGAGCTGGTACCTGGTAAGAAAACATCATATGAAACGATTAGGCCAACGCCTAGTGAGAACATTCGTTTCCATAATAACATTTGCAAAATCAATGTAAGCAAGTTATAACAAACCTGGTTACCCTTTTTCTTACCAAACGTGTAACTCTATTCCGTTAACACTACTTCCATCTAATCCCATGAATATGACTGACACTCATTCCATCATCATATCATGTCTCAGATCTACCATATGAATCTGTACTGATTCTAGAGTAATGTTTCTATTCCGGAAATCGCAATATACACATGCCAGTTCCGTACACATCTATTCCAGAAACCGCAATATACACATGCCCATTTCTGTACACATCTAAGAAATAACAATATACACATGCCTATTTCTTAGAAAAGGAAATAGTGATTACAATATACACATGCCAATCTCTTCTTTTCCTTAGGAATCAGGAATTACGTTTATTCCACGATTTCTCACACACATCAGAATAATGATTAATCTTCATCTATTCTACGTGTACATAACCACTAGTGCCTATGGATCCATTACACTTTACTAATGTATATGCATAACAACATATTACAGCTCATATCATATTCTCAAATCTAAGAATACTAGATAACCTATCGTATCTTCATCCTCCCATACTCCCCCTTCGGAAACTTAGCACGGGGGTTCCGCTAAAACTAGACAATTCATCTAGAATCTGCTTCCAAACATTAAAACTTAACATTTCAAATATCACAAAAGTGTCCGGACAACAGGGGTTTTTCGGATACTTCTAACTATCCGGATAGAAGGACTTTTCCGGATAACAATACTTTACCGGATACTAAAACCATCCGGATACTATATTCATCCGGATTCTTACAATAAAATAAAACTTACCCGGATACTTTCTGCGTCCGGAAACATTCATCGTCAGAGGTATCCGGATATGACGATTTATCCGGAAAACTCGGTTCTGCAGCCTAAAATTCGATCCATTTTCATGTATGTTCGATTCAGCTCATTCCAAACCATACCATACAGTTCATAACCAATTTATACAGCTATTTCAAGGTTTAATTTAACATGAAAACACTGATTTAAGCAAGGAACAAATGAACTCACCTTAAGTTTACAAAACCCACTTTCTGCACAAATTTGATTCCCTCAATCTGTTGTAATTGATTCTGTAAATCAACCCAATACACAGATTCGTTTATTATCATTCATTCACAACAAGAATTATCAGAAGTTGAGTTCAATTCCTTACCAATTTGATGAACAAACCCTTGCTTTTCTTTCTTTTCTCCTTTCCCTTCTTTCTCTCTATTCTTCCTTTCTTTCTTTTCTAAGCCGACTCAACCACAAAGAATCAGATAACATCTGATTTTCAGATATTTTATCCAAACAACTTTCCAAAATGACCAAAAGCACCCTCAAGTTTCATTATTTCCAAAAGTAACATCTTACTTATATCTCTTGTATTTTAACCCTAATGAATTATAAAACTTCCAAATACTTCAAGGTTTACACAAAATACAAATACATCCCAATTCTCATTAAAATATTAATATTGAAAATTTAGGATGTTACATTGTACATGCCAAAAACGTTATTTTCCAAGTATTTGCGTGTTTTACTTATAATTGTCAACTATTGAGTTATTTGATGAATTTAACTCTTTTAAGTTTTTAAACTTTACAAAGTTTGTAAAACACCCTTATTTGGGATTTTTGAATATTTTGATCTGTAGAAATCATAAATATGTCCTTAAATGATTTATTGCTCAAATGAAGTTTATTTAATGGTTTAATCATGTTGGTGTAATTGATTTTATAAACCATTTGAGAAAATGCACATTTTAGTGTCATGAGTCATTTTGAGAATTTTAAGGGTAGGAGTCTATTTAGGAAAAACCTTTATTCTAACCCGTGACGAGTTTTGGGTTAATGATGATTTTGTGGTATATGTATACCTAAGCGAGGTTTAAATGCATTTTATGTTATGAGGCCCGTTATTTATGGGTCTAATGAGTTTTAAGCATTTTGCTCGGTTTTGACTTTGAGGGAGTCTTGGGGACATTTTGTCCGAGTTTGGTGGCTCAATATAGAGTCTTATTTATGGTTTGAATTTATTGCAACTTGATGCATTTTAATTCATATTATTGATATTTACATGCTCGGGTGCTTTAGTCATTCCGGGATGGGCATGTTATTGTAGACTGTGTTGCATTGGATCCATAGGCACGACACGTAAGTCAGTCTTTATTGGATAGTCTATCTCCTTGTGCACGAGGAGTGGACTATTGAACGCATGGTTATATGCTGGTAAGCCGTTGGGGGCCACTAGCGAGTAGGCAATCGGGGACATTGGAGTCCTTGAGGTGTAACTCGTCTAGACTAGATAGGCAATGTGGTCCCATAGGTCCTTGAGGTGTAACTCGACGGAGTAGGCAATAGAGGCATGGGAAAGGTTTGAGGTTGTGATGTCTTTATGGCATGGGAACTAGGACTGGGACTTTAGGTGTAATCTAGTAACATCATAAGTGACCTAACTTTGTGTGCCCGTCACTTTCGATGGAATCGGGTCTCCCCCGTCACCGAAAGGTGTTGTTTTGGGTATTTACTTTTATCCATATTTTCGGTGACGCTTTTTATTTATATGAAATGTTTTCATGGTTTATTGGCGGAGTTCTATGCCTCATCCTTATTGGATGTTTTGAATATTGGAGTTTTATTCACGTTTATAATTTCTTGGGACATTTAACGTCAAAGTACGTTTTGAGTGAGTTGGGATTGGAATTCATTTTGGAAAACGCTTTATACATTTTGGGAACTTTTCTCTTAGATTTTGTGTGCGTTGGAAAATGAGTCGTTTACACCATTTCATAAACTCTTTTGGAAATCATGATTTATGTCGCAATCTTTCATTCAACGAATTATATAAATCATGCTATAAACTCTTGAACTCACTAGGCATTAGCCTAACCTTTTTATTTGTCGGCATGTGCAACAGGTTCAGGTTGGGAGTAGTTCTAGTGACACTGCGAAAGGTCGAGTGCTAGTAGTGTGCTCGAGAGGTGAGTTGCTTGAGAGAAGTCTTCCGCGTTAATAATTAGGAATAGCATTTTGTACTTGAATTAAGTAATACCCGAGGTGAACTTAGCCCTTGTATTGAGATTTGGGTTATATATTGTTTGAGGATAATCAAAGATATTAAATTAAGGTATTTCCCGTTTTAGATTATAGGGAGAAATCCTATTATTTGAATGTATTATCGAAATTTTTATTTAGTTGCCCCTTCCCAATTCGAGAGTGTTACAATAATAGTGCGGCATTTAAAACATGTATAATTTGGTGCTTTTTTATTGGCTCCAAGTTTTCAAAATCTATTGAGAGGGTGTTTTGATGATTGAACTCAATCAAACCAAAATACTCTTCTTCTAAAATATCTTTTGATTTAAAACTATTTCTTAAACTTCTTTAAATTGTCGAAAGACATGCAAATATTAATTTGTTTTGAAAAGGTTTTAAATATTTAATTTTTGCAAAGGTTTAATCTAAATGTACCTATGTGATTTGATCAAATGCATATTTATATTGTATTCAAAATATCATGTGATTTGATCAAATGCAATTTATTTAATGTAGTTTTATTTTGTTTAGGGAGATGATTCCTTTATTGAAGAAACCCCTAATGTGGTACTCAACAATGATTCGAATGACACACATGAAAAAGAAGAAAACGTCGGCAAAAGAAAAAGAGTAAACAAAGGTCGTAAAGGAGGGAAGGAGAGGGCCGAGTGTTGGAAATACTTCGACGTTTTGTTTATTGAGGAGGATGGAGTAAAACAGAAACATGCAATGTGCAAGTTTTGCGACACGGTACTTAAAGCCGATCCGGTAAGAAATGGTACTTCTAGCCTTAAAAAACATTATCCTATTTGTGACAAGAATCCCGAGTTTTGCATGATGAAAAAACAAAGTCACTTATCGTTTAAAAAAGAAGCTAGTGGGGGAAGTAGTGTGCAAACTTGGAAGCATGATGAGGTTAGAATAAAAAAAGCTTTGTTAAATTTGTTTGTTGTTGGTGAATTGCCTTTTAAATTTGTTGAAAACGAGGCATATGTTGAATACACTAATGCTTTAAATGGTAGGGTTATTTTGCCATTACGTCACAAAGTGTCTAAGGATGTTGGAAAATATTATATAAATGAAAGAAATAAGTTATTGGCTTATTTAAGCAAACCAACAAACATCGTTCACTTGACTACGGATACTTGGACATCATCGTGCCAAAAGGTGAACTACATGGTTGTTACGGCTCATTTTATAGATGATGATTGGGTAATGCATAAACGAATTATTAACTTTAGACCAATTGATAGTCATAGGGGGGATGATGTGGGTCGTGAATTTTTAGATTGTATACATGGTTGGGGGATAAAAAATGTTATGACTATGACGGTTGATAATGCATCAACTAATGATAAGGCGCCAAAGTATTTGGTGAAAAAGTTGCCTAATATGTATGATGGTGGGAAACATTTTAAAGTTAGGTGTTTGTCGCATATTCTAAACCTAATTGTGAAAGATGGTTTAAGTGAGAACAATTATCATATTGACTGTGTGCAAAAGGTGGTTAGTGTAACACCCTAAAAACCAGGGCAAATTTAAACCTTAAAATTAGTCAGAGTCAATCATGATTCATCCAAACTTTTATACATAAGCGAAGAATTAACTATGAGGGTTCATATACACATTTCGAATTATCAAAACAACCTATTAATCTAATCCTGACAACTATGATTAGATTAAATTGGTTGTCTAGGTCATTCATCAAAAGCATACTCGCATATGCTAACTTCTCCACTTATCACCAAAAGTTGAATCCCAAAACACTCGTCCCTCTTCCCGTTACTTCCCCGAGCTCGTACCTGGTAAGAAAATTTAATTTGAAATGATTAGGCTTACGCCTAGTGAGAACATCCATTTTCAAATTAAAACTTTATCAACTTTGGAAATTCAAGTAATCAAACGTATAAACAAACCTGGTTTGCCATCATTCTTACCGTACGTCTACACATATTACCATAACGGGAACAAACCCGATTCCATGAGTATGACTAACATTCAGAAAGTCATATCATCACATTCGAGAGCCTACTACGAATCATTACAGATTCTAGATTATCGCTCATGTCCAAGAAATTACAATTTACTTTATGTCTATTTCTTGGAGTGGAAGTAGAGATTACAATTTACTTTATGCTTATCTCTTACCTTCCCATAGAAATCGGGAATTACAATTTACTTTATGCCTATTCCAAGATTTCTCCTCACAATACGAAACGGGAATTACAATTTACTTTATGTCTATTCCTCATTTCACGTCAACGGGAATTACAATTTACTTTATGCCTATTCCACGTTTCACATCACCTTACGAAATGGGAATTACAATTTACTTTATGCCTATTCCTCATTTCAGGTCAACGTGAATTACAATTTACTTTATGCCTATTCCACGTTTCACATCACCTTACGAAATGGGAATTACAATTTACTTTATGCCTATTCCTCATTTCAGGTCAACGGGAATTACAAGTTACTTTATGCCTATTCCACGTTACAAATACTACCAGTGCCTATGGATCCATTACACTTACTAGCATACGTTCATATTAACTCAATCACATACCATATCATTACGTACTCTAAACTGAGTTATAATGATATTCGTGCTTGTAACATGATTAAGATACTTTTCCTATCATACTGAGAATACACTTAATCATAAAACTCCATTCAGTAAGTTATCCGAACACCTATCCGGTAAACTAATCCAAAACTCAATTTAATTCGATAATATCCGGAAATAGTATTCCGGACTCAAAGTCCGGAACCATCCAGTATCAAATCCGGAACTTACCCGGAATCCGGTACCCACCTGGTACAAATCCGGAATCCGATATCAAATCTGGTACCAATCCGGAATCCGATATCAAATCTGTTACCCATCTGGAATCCGATATCAAATCCGGTACTCATCTTCCGGACTTCACCCATTTTACCCAGTTCTTCTATTTTTCATTCAGTACTCTAAAATTCGATTTGTATCCATTCATACAGATATCATTACTTTCACAAAACCAAATCAATTCAACTTATCAATCTTATTAAGACAAAATTTAAATGATGAACTCACCTGATTAAATATCGAAATCGCTACCCAAATCCAAACAATCTACTAGACTTTAAATCAAACACTGAGATATCCATACACTAAGGAGAATTACAAAGTGCTTCATACAAGGATCTTAAGATCCACGATCAACAAGCAAAGACTTCACGAACACCATCGAATATCAAAACACTCTCGACCTCACATACACTATGTATATCGAAATATACTATGGAAAGTATTTGTGGATGTTCCTAACAAATGAAGCACCAAAACCGAATATGTGTGTTACTTCAAAAATGGTGGAATAGGATGGTATTTATAGGATAGAGGAGTCTTAGCAAGGAAGCAAATGGCAAGACTTAGTGGTTAAGCATAAGGGTATTTTGGTAATTTGATACCAAACTTAAGAACTAAGCAAAAGGGCAATTTGGTAATTTTGTTACCAAAACTTAGTGCTTAAGCAAAAGGGCAATTTGGTAATTTTGTTACCAAAACTTAGTGCCTAAGCAAAAGGGCAATTTGGTAATTTTGTAATTAGTCCATGACTTTGACTAATTTCTCTTTCGACCCCTTTACATCAAAACATTACATAATAGAAATTCGAGGTGTTACAAAACTCCCCAACTTGAAAATGATTTCGTCCCGAAATCAAAGTTAGGTAAACAGATGAGGATATCTATTCTTCATATCCTCTTCAGCTTCCCACGTCACATTAGTACCTCTATGATGTTTCCATTATACTTTAACCGTGATCACTTCCTTATGTCGTAACTTCTTAGTCGTTTTCTCTAAAATTGCTTCCGGTTCCTCCACGCAACGATTCTTCTCATCCACTCTCACTTCAGAAAGTGGTATAACATTTTCTTCTTCGGCTAAGCATTTTCGAAGATAACAAACATGGAAGGTATTATGGATTCCTTCCAATTCAGGTGGAAGATCCAACTGATATGCTTGAATCCCTACTCGCTTGGTTATAGTGAAAGGTCCAAGAAAACGAGGACTCGGTTTTCCACGTTTTCCAAACCTTATCACCCCTTCCACGGGGATACCTTAAGCATCACACGCTCCCCAACTTTGAATTCTTTCGGCCTTCTTTTCGGATTGGCGTAACTCTTTTGTCGATCTTGAGCCGCCTTCATGTGCTTCCGAATCTCTTTCACTTTATCGGCCGTTTGTTGTACAATTTCAGGACCAGCAAATTGATTTTCTCCAGCTTCTAACCAACACACTGGAGTTCTACATTTCTGTCCATACAAGGCTTCGAAAGGTGCTCTTCCAGTACTGGAATGATAACTATTGTTATACGCAAACTCCACTAAAGGTAAATGCGTATCCCAGTTACCTCCAAAGTCTATCACACAAGACCTGAGCATATCTTCCAAAGTTTGAATGGTTCTTTCACTTTGCCCGTCCGTTTGTGGATGGTATGTAGTGCTCAAATTTATCCTCGTGCCCAATTCTTCTTGTAGTGATTGCCAAAAACCTTGAAGTAAATCGGCTGTCACGATCAGATATTATAGATACTGGTATACCATGTTTTGACACCACTTCATCAATATATAACTTGGCTAACTTATCCACCGGTGAAGTTTCTTTCATTGCCATGAAATGAGCGCTTTTAGTTAATCGATCCACGATTACCCAAATAGTGTCGTCACCTTTCAACGTCCTTGGTAACTTAGTCACAAAATCAATGGTAATCTTATCCCATTTCCATTCCGAAATCTCCGAAGATTGTGACTTCCGTAGGGTCGTTGATGTTCGGCCTTTACCAACAAACATGTCACACACTTCTCTACACATTGTGCCACATCTAATTTCATAGCTGGCCACCAATAATGTAGCTTCAAATCCCTATACATCTTAGTACTTTCAGGCTGTATAGAATATTTAGACTTGTGGGCGTCTTCGAGAATTAACTCTCGGTTTCCTCCCACCTTTGGCACCCAAACGCGGCCTTGGAACAGTTTGACCCCTTCAGAAGTAATCACATGACCAAGAAATTGTACTTCTTTAACCAAAATTCACATTTGGAGAATTTTGCGTACAATTTCTCCTTCCTCAGAACATTTAAGACTTCACGAAGATGACATTCATGACCAACTTCATTCTTTGAGTAAACAAGTATGTCATCAATGAACACGATGACAGACTTGTCTAAAAATGGTCGACACACTCTGTTCATCAGATCCATGAACACATCAGGAGCGTTCGTCAACCCAAATGGCATCACAAGAAATTCATAATGCCCATACCTCGTTCTGAACGCCGTCTTGGGAACATCTTCATCCCTTACTTGTACTTGATGATAGCCCGACCTCAGATCAATCTTTGAAAATCATCCCGCACCTTAGGGTTGATTAAACAAATCATCAATCCTTGGAAGCGGATACTTATTCTTAATAGTCACCTTATTCAGTTCCCTATAGTCGATGCACATTCTCATAGTGCCATTCTTTTTCTTGACAAATAATATCGGAGCTCCCCAAGGTGAAGAACTTGGCCTAACAAATCCCTTATCAAGCAGTTCTTGTAACTGAGACATCATCTCTTTCATTTCAGCTGGCTTAACTGAAACGTTTTATAAGAGCAAACTCTCTCCACTCTCCTGTTAACATTTACCACAGGAATAACCGGTGGAGTTACAACACCAGTACCCGTCTCTGGTCTTCGTGACTCAGCACTTCTGTTATTTAACACTTTCATGAACATCTCTGATTGCTGGGCTAGTGCCGCATTCATCGCTCGCATCATATTTTCCATAATGCGAGATTACATTGTAGATTCTGTTGTCACCGGATTAGAGGTATCGACACTCGTTTTTTTTGTTTGACTTTCTCCTCCTCCTATTATAGGTGGCCTCGGTGGACTTTCGTAAGTTCCACCTATTTCAGGTTGCTTTTCCGCCACCCAATCATTTACGACTCTCTCTTCCGAAGAATTTGGGGATCTGGTTGGTGTATTCACCATTGATATAACACAAGAGATAACCATAAGAAATGGTTACACATACCCAAACACAAGAAACGTACTTTAACGTTCATTAGTCACTGTAACAATTTAGAAACAAGTATGCTTGCGTAACAATATATTCATAATAACAGTAGCTAATTGAAATTGTGAACATACTATACATGAGAATCCTCGTTACCATCGTTACAGTGCTTAATTCACGTATTTTCGTCGACTCTAAGACTATCCCGTCTTAGTACTTCTACCCATATCTCATAAATCATAACTTCATTCATCTCAGCTTAAGTCTAGGTATCTCATGATCATACTTAGTTCACTTAAACTACAGCTCTGATACCATATTGTAACACCCTAAAAACCAGGGCAAATTTAAACCTTAAAATTTATCAGAGTCAATCATGATTTCATCCAAACTTTTATACATAAGCAGAGAATTAACTATGAGGGTTCATATACACATTTCGAATTTTCAAAACAACCTATTAATCTAATCCTGACAACTATGATTAGATTAAATTGGTTGTCTAGGCCATTCATCAAAAGCATCCTCGCATATGCTAACTTCTCCACTTATCACCAAAAGTTGAATCCCAAAACACTTGTCCCTCTTCCCGTTACTTCCCCGAGTTCGTACCTGGTAAGAAAAATTAATTTGAAACGATTAGGCTTACGCCTAGTGAGAACATCCATTTTCAAATTAAAACTTTATCAGCTTTGGAAATTCAAGTAATCAAACGTATAAACAAACCTGGCTTGTCATCATTCTTACCGTACGTCTACACATCTTACCATAACGGGAACATACCCGATTCCATAAGTATGACTAACATTCAGAAAGTCATATCATCACATTCGAGAGCCTACTAATCATTACAGATTCTAGATTATCGCTCATGTCCTAGAAATTACAATTTACTTTATGCTTATTTCTTGGAGTGGAAGTAGAGATTACAATTTACTTTATGCCTATCTCTTACCTTCCCATAGAAATCGGGAATTACAATTTACTTTATGCCTATTCCAAGATTTCTCTTCACAATACAAAATGGGAATTACAATTTACTTTATGCTTATTCCTCATTGCACGTCAACGGGAATTACAATTTACTTTATGCCTATTCCACGTTTCACATCACCTTACGAAATGGGAATTACAATTTACTTTATGCCTATTCCTCATTTCAGGTCAACGGGAATTACAAGTTTCTTTATGCCTATTCCACATTACAAATACTACCAGTGCCTATGGATCCATTACACTTACTAGCATACGTTCATATTAACTCAATCACACACCATATCATTTCGTACTCTAAACTGAGTTATAATGATATTCGTGCTTGTAACATGATTAAGATACTTTTCTTATCATACTGAGAATACACTTAATCGTAAAACTCCATTTAGTAAGTTATCCGGAACACCTATCCGGTAAACTAATCCAAAACTCAATTTAATCCGATAATATCCGGAAATAGTATTCCGGACTCAAAGTCCGAAACCATCCAGTATCAAATCCGGAACTTACCCGGAATCCGGTACCCACCTGGTACAAATCCGGAATCCGATATCAAATTCGGTACCAATCCGGAATTCGATATCAAATCTGGTACCCATCTGGAATCCGATATCAAATCCGGTACTCATCTTCCGGACTTCACCCATTTTACCCAGTTCTTCTATTTTTCATTCAGTACTCTAAAATTCGATTTGTATCCATTCATACAGATATCATTACTTTCATAAAACGAAATCAATTCAACTTATCAATCTTATTAAGACAAAATTTAAAGGATGAACTCACCTGATTAAATATCGAACTCTCTACCCAAATCCAGACAATCTTCCAGACTTTAAATCAAACACTGAGATATCCATACACCAAGGAGAATTACAAAGTGCTTCATACAAGGATCTTAAGATCCACGATCAACAAGCGAAGACTTCACGAACACCATCGAATATCAAAACACTCACGACCTCACACACACTATGTATATCGAAATATACTAGGGAATGTATTTGTGGATGTTCCTAACAAATGAAGCACCAAAACCGAATATGTGTGTTACTTCAAAAATGGTGGAATAGGATGGTATTTATAGGGTAGAGGAGTCTTAGCAATGAAGCAAATGGCAAGACTTAGTGGTTAAGCATAAGGGTATTTTGGTAATTTGATACCAAACTTAAGAACTAAGCAAAAGGGCAATTTGGTATTTTTGTTACCAAAACTTAGTGCTTAAGCAAAAGGGCAATTTGGTAATTTTGTTACCAAAACTTAGTGCCTAAGCAAAAGGGCAATTTGGTAATTTTGTAATTAGTCCATGACTTTGACTAATTTCTCTTTCGACCCCTTTACATCAAAACATTACATAATGGAAATTCGAGGTGTTACAGTTAGGTATATAAGACATTCAACACAAAGAAGATCCAAATTTAAAAAAATGCATGAAAGATTGTAACATTGAATCGAAAAGGTTTTTGTGTGGTGATTGTCCTACTAGGTGGAATTCCACCTTTGAGATGTTGAAGATTGTCGTGGAGTTAAGAGAAGTATTTTTCATGTTTGAAGTTGGAGATGCTAGTTATTTTCGTGATCTTGATAGAGTGCTCGAACATTCGGATTTTGGTATGTGCAAACTTATGGTCGATTTTCTAGAGAAATTCAAGATTAAAACGAAAATTGTATAGGCCACTTCAAAGCCGTTAGCTCATCTTTTTTTAGGGAAATTCTAGATGTAGACAAACATCTACGTGTGTGGGAGGAGAACCCCGATTTTTGTTTAATGACTCAATCAATGCGAAAAAAATACGATAAGTATTGGGGGAAGTTTGACGAACTTTGGCAATATTATTGTTTATGAACTTTGTGTTTTTGCTAGATATTTTGGCAATACAAATTTCCACCGTGGCATCTGAGTCGGCGTTTAGTACGAGCGGTCGTGTCCTAGACTCATACCGAACAAACTTGTCAACTTCTATAGTTGAGGCTTTGATTTGCACTCAAGATTGGGTGAGAAAGTCGAGGAAACCGATTGTAGATGACATTGATGATATATTAAATGACGACGACATTGCCAAAGGTAATAATATTAACTTTATTTGTTTCTTGATTGTTATTAATATTAACTAACTTTGTTTCTTTTTATATTTTATATAGAGATTGAAGAAGCGATAAACGAGCAAAACGGAAAAGGAAAAGCGTAAAAGAATATAGAAGATTGTTGAACTTTTGCTTGGTTTGAACTTTTAATTGCTAAATTTTTGATTGTTCGTGATTGATTTTGAAACACATTTGAAACATTATGAATATATTTTGATTTGCGATTGATTTTGATATATAAGCTTTATTATCATTGCATTAATCTTTTGTTTGCTGGAAAATTTTGTTTTGATTTGGTTTGGTTTTGTTATAACTTCTCATTCATCAAAGGAATGAGATTGAACTCGAGTTCCTCAATCTATTTCTTGATTAGAATAGATTTTGACATGATGAAATTTAGTAGCAAAATAAGATTTTTTTTTGCACTGGAAATAATCAAACTGTAAACGATAAACATGGTTGAAGTATTAAGGTTCTATTTGTTTTTAAAAAAAATCGGTACCAAGTGGTGCTAGTCCCGCATTTCCCATCCCAAAACCGAAACCGAACCGGTACATACGGTTCGGTTTTTGGCACCGATCTCATCCCTAGATTAATGAAGGTTTATGTTGGAAATGTTTTGGTAAAAAGTCTCACGATTAAAAAGATGAAAAAGGAGAAAAAGAGGCGAAACAGTGAGATATGCGACTTGGCACGCGGCCTAAAGTTGCGGCCAAGGTCGTGTGGTGCAAGGGTGCAGGGCCGAAGACACAGTAGCATATGCAGGAATCCCCATGATTTGAAGTCGTTCACCAACCTGTGTACATCACTGTGGTTTGGAGCCTGCGACTCGGACAAACTAGGTCACCGGTGTGGTCGTGGGATGCTGCAGTTCGGGTTTAAAGCGATTTTTTAGGGTTTTCACATTTTTCTCCTCATAATCCTCTCCCTCTCTCTTTTCATTGAAGTCGAAGGGAGAACATATTGATTGACTTTTAAGCTATTAAAGAAGCATATAAGAGCATTTAACGCAACAACTTAAGACTTAAGTTTTGGTTTGAGGATTCAAGATCTACACATCTTTCTCATCATGTTGTTTGGTTTTTAAGTTTTCTTCAAAACCTAGTATTACGAGTTCATTCTAACCATTTCTAAACTTTTGTACATGTCAAAATGATACTAATTAGTCTCCCAAACATCCTCTTTGATATATATATATATATATATTACATGCATGTTTGTGCATTTTGTTTAATTTTGGGTATTTTGAGAGATTCGGGGGTTTTTACCCTTTTTGACAAAATGAAGGTTTGGTTCTTTAAAACATGTTTACATTGGTAATTCCTCATTATATGAAGTTTATTGTGGTGTAATTTCCTACTTGAATTATTAGCCATTTTAATGGTTTTAGAGAAATTTTGGGATTTTTACCCATTTGGTTTATTAAATGGGATTTCGCCTTGTATTTTTATATGCTCTAACTTGATGGATTTGTGAAGTAATATTGCTTGTGATAAAAGAATTTGGAACATAAAATCTTTTTGAAACCTAAACCTTTGACTTTTGCACATATCATGGTTTATTGATAAATGCAAGGATTTTACCCACTTGATTGTTATTTTATACACAATACTCATGTGCTGGATATGGTTTGACATATCTAGAAGGTTGAACACATAGACTTGAATGCAATTGATCCATATGCATAGAAGTCGACTATGTATTAGTAATAGGGTAGTTTTTCCCACACCTTGGCTAGATACAGATCTAGATCGTTGGAGGACTCAAGCTACAGACCATGGGTGGTTGAACTTGGTGACCGTGCGACCCGTAATGGTACTTACTCTAGCGAATGGGCACATTTTAGTTCATTAGAGGACTCGAACTATAGACTGTGAATGGTTGAACCTGATGACCGTTGTTCCATAGTAGAAGTTCTTAACACAAATTTGTAGCCTAATTTTGTGAATAACCACGATCAATGGAAATCGGGTCTCCCCGATTGTCTCAATACGTATTGTTCCCTTATTGTTCAACTTTGGGGACCGTTGAGCTCTTTGTTTACTAAAACTTTATATTCCCAATTCTATGATTTCTAAATTTATGTATAAAACTGTTTTATTTCACTAGGCGTTAAGCCTAACATTTTTTTTCTTAAAATAACATGTATATCGGGATCTCAAGGTAGCGGGACCACTAAAGCTTGAGAGGAGTAGTGGTGATACACCCTTGGCGGAGTATCAAAACGTTGTTAAACTTTTGGGGTGAAAAGCTTGTTAGTCCCATATTAAGCAACAATCAAGAAACTACATAGAAATTGAGTAAATGTGAATATCATTTTATTGAATGATTTCTACTCATATGCTTTGAATATAATGGAGGGAGAATTGAACAATTACAAACTGTCTCTCACAACTCTCTGTGAAGTGTGTGTGATCTCAAAGTTTCTTAAATGTAAATTAGCCCAATACACCTATTTATAGTGTCCAAATTACTTGTCATGGCCCCAAGCCCATTTACCTCCCAAAGCCGAAAATGACTTACAACGTAAAATACACTTGACTTTGACTTTACATGGACTTTATATTATGAAACTTTCTATTAAATGGAATTTTTTAGACCCAACAAAGCTACCAAAAACACCTTGCGATTCTCAACTTTTAATGAATAGAAAAACTCGTTTATTGATTTCCTCCTCAAACTAAACAATCATCCTCCTTAAATACTAAACGTACTAGGTTATCTAATAAGAAGACATAAAGATAAAGACAATAGATAAAGACTAAGTAAGATAAACATGTAAATCAAGATAGAGATAAAGGACTATTAATGGGTCCAGTTCCCATACTTGATGAAGTGTGGCCCACAAACATAAGTCGGTTTCATAGTTCGAGTTGATCTCCTCAGTTGAGTTGTATCACTCGATGGTGCTGGGACAATCATCTTGTCCTCAAGGTGGTAATCCAAGAATGCCCTTTTAAAATCGTCCAGATATTCCCATGAAGCGTCTTCTTCCATTTCATTGCGCTATTGTACTAAAACTTGTTGTACTTGTCTTCCTTCCAGGTCCACCTTCCGCACCCCGATCACTGACTCAGGTTGCCTCGAATTGTTGTTAATATCATCATGAATAGGTGGAACCTGTGTATATTTTGGAAGATCTCCCTTGAAGGACTTCAACAAGGATATATGAAACACATTGTGAATTTTGAAGCTGAACGGTAATTGTAAGCGATACGCGACCTATCCGATCCGTTCTATCACTTTATAAGGACCAAAATATCGTGGCACAAGCTTATAGGATTCTCTTTTGGCTATCGATTTCTGCCAATAATGGTGGAGTTTTACCTATATTGAATCATCGACTTGGAACTCCAACTCCCTACCTTGCGGTCCACGACCTGTTTCATTCGATTTTAAGCATCATACAAATTCTTCTTTAACGTCCTTAGGAGCAGGGCTGTGCCTCAGGCCCCTAAATTGTTTGGGGCCCAAAATTTTTGTAGCCTTTGTATATATATATATATATATATATAAAGTCCAGCCTAAAGAATCACAATTCCACTTAATTATTTTGTAAGGCCCAATTCCCAATTAAAGAATAACAATAACAATTCCACTAACACTTTTTTGTCGGCCGCCCTTTCTTCTTTCTAATCATACAAATTTTTGAAAAACCCAAAAACCCCTCTTTTTCTAATCGCAGTCTTCTGTTTCTTCACGACTTCACTGCTTCAAGATTTTCTTTCTAGTGGCAATCACAACAACAAGAATCAAGACGACTCTTCAAATCCCTGGTAAGATTTTATTGGGTTATCAAACAACGGCTATTTTTGTTCTATTTTCACGGAAACAGCCACAAAATCGTCAAATCGAACTATAAAATCGCTTCAAATCTGAATTTTGCAATTTATCACTCATTCTACAATTCACTTGCTCTCTTTTATTTGCATTCCACACGATTTTAGGTTTGGATTTGGACTGTTGGACACAATCTGTGCAATTGGAGTATTGGACTTGCATTCTTTTTTGGCTTTGGCTTGGCATAGGAACTTGTCAAATTGACTTGGAGTCTTGGATTGTTGGACAAATTGTAGAGAGACAGCAAAGTGCAAATGGTGTATTTTTTCAATCTTACTTTGCTAAATTTTTTAGACTGTTCTGTTTGCTTTTTTAGTTTCTTTGCTAGTTGTTACTTGCTAATAATCTGTTTGGTTTCTAGTTTCTTTGCTACTTGCTATCTGTTTGCTTTCTTTGCTAGTCATATCTTCTAGTTTAAGAAAATATGACTTTGGATGTCAAAAACGTAAAAATAAAAATATGTCTTCTAGTTTAAAAGACTAATTTTATTTAAGTGAGTTTTGTATGTTACCTCACTTTTGTTAATTTTAATTTGTAGTACTTTTAATATTAATAAATGGTATGAAATTCAATATTTTGTTTATTACTTGTCTATCGATCAATAGTTTTGATATAGTCGTATAGATGTAACAGGGCCCCCAAAATGATTGGAACGACCCTGCTTAGGAGTTCGTCTCTTTTTTTCAGTAACTTGTCCAAAATGATCTCCTAGGCTGAACCCTTGGTGTACATCGGTATAAGTGGCGGTTGTCTTCCATATAAGGCCAAGAATTGACACATTTTGATACTCTGATTGTAGTGTGTGTTGTAGCTAAACTCTACCCAGCTTAATAATTGGTAGCAACTACTTGGTTTCTCTACGCAAAATGACCTTAAATACTGCTCTAGCCCTCTATTCACCACCTCAGTATGTCTGTCGGCTTGGGGATGATAAGAGGTGTTGTTCTTCAGTTTTGTACCACTTAGCTCGTTTAGTTTTTTCCAAAACTGACTCATGAAAGTAGGGTCTAGGTCAGTTATTATGAAGCTCGGGTAGTCGTGTAGTTTTACGACAATATTGACAAACAATTGGTCTACCTTCATGGTTATAAAGTTTCGTGGAAGGGCTCCAAAATGGGCGTACTTTGTTAAGGGATCGACAATCACCAATATGACCGTGTATCCCCACGAACCAGGAAAACCCACGATGTAATCCATCGGTATGTCTCACATGCCTTATTTGGAATGGGTAGGGGTTGGAGCAGTCAGGCAGGTGCTTGTGTTGAGAATATGGTCCGTTGACAGACGCTGCAACTATTCATAAAAAATTTGACATCCTCTTGCATTTTATGCCAAAAGAAGAGTTACGAGAGTCATACCAAGGTCCTTTTAACACCCCCGTGGCCGGCCATCAGTGAGGTGTGAAATTCTTCCAACAATGGTTTTTTAACTCAGAGTTTGAGCATATAAAAATGTGTCCTTTATAATACAATATGCCATCTTTGATGTCGTAGGCTGATGATCCCCCTGTTTTTAGCTTGTTATGTAGCTCATTTAAATCTGGAATTTTTTGGTTTTTGTCTTTGACAGTCAACCAGGTTGATGAGACGGGTCGACTCAACAATTTGAGCAACTCATATATGACAACATCTTCCTCTCGTCGGGAAAGGCCGTCGCCTGCCTTGTTTGTAACCCCTGTCTTATGTTCAATGGAGAATATGTAGCCCAATAAATTTTGGATGTAATATTGTTGCTCTGGGGTCTGTATTAGTTGTTAAAATAGCTCTTTTAAACATTTATGGTCTGTGCGGATGACAAAGAATCTGCCCAAGAGGTATTGTCTCCATTTTTTTACCGCTTCAGTCACCGCAAAAAGCTCTTTCAGATATGTCGACTTGATCTTCATTCAGAGCCTCATCTTCTTGCTAAAAAAATGCAACTAGTTTCCCCTCTTGCATCAAGACCGCGCCACTTCCAATATTCGAAGCATCAATTTCCACTACAAAAGGGATAGAGAAATTTGGGAGTCGTAAGACAGGGGTCATTGTCATGGACGATTTGAGTGCTTCGAATGCTTTTGTTGCTTCTTAAGACCACATAAAAGAATCCTTTCGTAATAGGTCCGTTAAGGGGGTTGTTATAGTTGTATAATGTTTAATGAAGCGCCATGGTACCCGGTGAGGACGAGGAACCCCCTAAGTTGCTTGATTGTGTGAAACACCCATCTTATCTTATGGATCGAAACGCAAGAGCAAACTTTTAGGACTCTTAAGAAGAATGTGTGAAACGCCCATCTTATACCTACCCGAGGGATCGGATGATTTTGTAGTCTATAGTGACACTTCCAAGATGGGTCTCAGGTGTGTGAATGTAAAGAGGTAAGGTGATAGCCCATGCGTGTCGGAAACTTAAGGATCACGAAAAGAATTACTCGGCCCATGACTTGGAATTGGCGGCGGTGGTGTTCGTATTGAAATTGTGGCGACACTATTTGTATGGGACGAAGTGCACCCTCTTTACTGATCATAAGAGCCTTAAGTACATATTCAACCAAAAGGAACTTAACATGCGCCAAAGGAGATGGCTCGAATTGTTGAAGAACTCCGATTGTGAATTACTCTACCATCCCGGCAAAACCAATGTTGTGGCGGATGTTTTAAGCTGAAAGAGTCATGGGAGTGGTGTTAAACTATTTCTTACTAGGATCGATTTGGTGTCAAGTTTAATGGAGAACATTAAAGCAAGTCAAGCGAAAGCGCTTCAAGAGGAAAATCTTAAGGCCGAGGTTATAGTACGACAAAGGGAACTCCTAACGGAGGATAGTCGTGACCTCAAACTTTTCCAAGGTCGGATTTGGGTGACAAAGTTAGGTGGAAACGTGAACTATTTATAGAGGAAACTCATAAGTCTAAATATTCTATTCATCCCGGTAGCACGAAGATGTATAAAGATATGAAGTTGAGCTATTGGTGGTCGGTAATGAAGCTTGATGTGGCTAATTATGTGGAAAGGTGTATCATGTGGATTCAAGTCAAGGTGGAACACCAAAAGCCATATGGAAGTTTGAAACCTTTGACAATGAGACAACATTACGATGGACTTAATGACGAAACTACTAAAGACCTTACGGGGCCATGATATGATTTGGGTGATAGCAGATCGTTTAACCAAGAGTGCACACTTTCTAGCCATGCATAAGACTTTGCCAATGGAGAAGTTGGCCAAACTCTACATCAACGAGGTAGTGTCAAGACATGGTGTACCACTATCTATCGTGTCCGATATAGATAGCTGATTTACTTACAACTTTTGGGCTAGTCTACAAAAGGAGTCGGGCATGAAAGTAAAACTAAGTATGGCTTACCATCCTCAAACGGATGGGCAAAGCGAAAGGACAATCCAAACTCTTGAAGACATGTTGAGGTCGTGTGTCATCGACTTTAGAGGAAGTTGGGATTCGCATCTACTGTTAGTAGAGTTTGCCTACAATAATAGCTACCATTCTAGCCTTTGTGCAACATCGTTCGAAGTTCTAAATGACCGAAAATGTAGAGCTCTGGTTTGTTGGCTTGAAAAGGGAGAGAAACAGTTCGTTGGGCCGAAGATCGTACAAGAAACCACAGATAAAGTGAAGTAAATTCGGGAGCGCTGAAGGAAAAGAGTTACGCGGACAAGACACGAAGACCAGTTGAATTTTAAGTAGGGGACCGAGTTATGTTGAAGGTGTCTCCATAGAAGGGATCATTCGCTTTGGAAAGCATGGGAAGCTTAGTCCTCGTTTCCTTGGACCTTTCACCATCTTTGAAAAGATTGGACTTCAAGCTTATAAGTTGGATTTACCGCTGGAAATGGATGGGATACATCCTACTTTCCACATGTGCTACTTATGAAAGTGTTTGGCAGAAGAGGAAAGTGTCATCCTGTTGTCAGAAATTCGTGTGGACAACAATCGATGCGTGGAATAACCCAAAACTATTTTGGAGAGAAAATCAAAGAGGCTTCATCACAAAGAGGTAGTTATGGTTAAGGTCCAATGGAAACACCATTGGGGGTGCAAACGTGACGTGGGAATCGAAAGAAGATATGATGAGGCAATACCCTCACTTTTTTAGTTAGCGCGAGATTTCGAGGACAAAGTCTTTTCTAAGGAGGGGAGGATTGCAACACCCCGAATTTCACTGGTAAGTAACTCAAACCTTATTTTTGTTTCTCAAACTCTAGGTGTTTAGGACTTAGACATTTTCTCATGAAAGAACCTTTCGTAAGCTAAGCCTAGTTGGGTATGGTAGAATACATTATTTAAACTATTTGAAATTTGTATATTGTTTATTCTTACTTTACACAACTGATATATATATATATATATGTGTGTGTGTGAGATTTGTGCACGCGGCTTAAGCCAGACGTCCGTGTCCACCTGGAAGTTTGCGTGTTTTCACGGAAGTAACGAAAATCCTTGCGACTCTGGTCAAGTTAAGGTCGAACATCCGCATTGCCTTCCAGTAGGACGTCCGCATCAACTCTGACGACTTTTGTACTTTTTACTTTTAAGACTTACCTATCCTCTCTGTTACTTTGACCAAACCAGACCATATCTGATTCTCACTTCTCCACTTCAGTTTTCACTCTAACCCCCCACCCCCCCCCCCCTAAACCCCTCAATTTCTCTCTACCTCAAACTCTTTCCTCATTTATTTCAAAATCAAAGGTTGTTGGGAGCATTCATTGATCATCATGACCATCCTTGGAGTATCTAGTGGAGATTTCAAAACCACCAAGTCTTCATCTCATCTTCTTCCTCAAATTCTAGCGTTTTCACCATTTTTCTAGGTTTTTATTCAAAACCTAGATTGTGAGTTTCCTAAGCCTTTTTGTCAAACTAGATACATGTCATTATATGTTTATTTGTTATTTCCTTATTTTTGGTTAAAAATCTTTATTATTGTTAAAATGCTCCTGTTTCCCTATTTGAGAAATTTATGAGTTTTGTGTTGGAAGAAGACGACATACTTGATACATTAAAGGCTTTAGACATATTGTTCATGAAATATTTTGGTGTTTAATTTCTATAAAATATTCATAAATAGGGTTTGACCTAAAATGGGAATTTAAAGTTTAAGGGGGTATAATTACCCTTAGGTGACATTTGACATGGATATTATGTTTTTTTGGTTGTATAATGTGTGGTAATATTATTTGGACATGGTTATATGATGATCTAGGCCTACTTGGCTAATTTGAGCATGTTGGAACATTTGTGAAACTATAACATGTGTATGTGGTATTTAAACCACAATTTTGCCTATGTTGGTATTATGCATCTTTCACGTGGATTAAAGTGCCTTATAGTCTAACTGTAATATTGGATTAATCAAGTCAAGTAGATACTAAGAGGATATAGTCTTGGGTGCCACCGTGTAACACCCGAATTTTTGGTACGTTTGTTTTCCGGGTCTTATAAAAATAATTATCCTAGAAATAACCCTTAGATTAAATCTTGAATGATTTGTGTTGGGTATATTGTTTTGAAAGAAATCTGAATATATATATATATATATGTTTTTACCAATTATACCTCACCTAACTCCCTCTCATCTATCATTTCACATTAACTCCCTATACCCTCTCTTTCTCTCTCTCTCTCTCTCTCTCTCTCTCTCATTTATACCTTAGACCATAACCCATTTCTCTCAATCTCTTCTTCATCTTCTCCAACCGACCTCCCCATTTCTTCTCTTCATTTTCGGTTCAATTAGATCTAGATCACCAAACCGATTTTGGCAAGCATTTAAGAGATTAAAGCTAGGAGTTCAAAGCTTGTGGATTCAAACTCAAGATCTTCATCTTCTCTAACCACCATTCCACCATTGTTAACCTAGTTTTTGGGTTTCTTCCTAAAAATGAATTGTAAGTCCATCTTGACCTTCTAAACCTTTATTCTTGTCAAAACCTTTCATTTTAACCTTCTAGAACATCTCTCTTGATGTATTTCTTATATGATGAGTTTTGACCTACTTTGGGTGTTTTGGAAGATTTGAGATTTTGACAGAGATTTGTATGTATCTAATTTTGGGAGTTACTCTTGGTGTGTTTTAGGTTTGTTGGTAACCTAGATAAGGTTTCTAGTGATGGATGTTGGTGGATCTAAAGCATACACCAAGGAAGCTCAAGATTGGAGTAAAACCTAGATTTAGCCTAAATCTAGCAAGGTGGGTTCAAGTTGCTTTGCGAAAACTATGTACATGCCAAAAATGCGTATTTTTAAAGTAATAATGTGTTTACTTGGTATTTACCAATGTGTTGAGTATTTGTCAAAGTTTTCATATTTGGTAACTTTAGATTGATAAATATTATGAAATGCTCATGTTTGGACTTTTAGATATTTTGACGAGTAAACCTCATAAATATGTTTTTAGTGATTTTTCGTACAAATGGAGTCTTTGATGATTTATGCAATTTCAGCATATTTGGCTTTATAAACTATTTGAAAAAATGCACGTTATTGAGTCATGAAGCATTTTAGAAATATAAGGGTAAGAGTTTATTTGGAAACTGATTTGATTCAACTAATGAAGAGACTTTGGGTTCATCACATTTTTGATGTATGTGTTTGCATAAACACGGCTGTAACGTCCCAAAATTTCAATAAATTTGAACTTTTAAAATACCATTTTTATTAATTTAAATCACAAGCGTTTAACTCAAAATAAACGTTTAAACAAAACCTCGTTAAGTTAAACGATCAACTCAATTAAAACAGCGGAAATGTACTAAGTTTAAAAATAAATAAATACGAAGGTCTTCTCAACGCGCCAGTGTGTACCGTCACGCCCTACTGCCACTCGCACCTGAAACAGTAATTTTATAGGGAAAGGGTAAGCACGGAGCTTAGTGAATTCAAACACCAACATAGGATAGCAATTATATACACTCCACTCCTATCCACACATAGATAGACAACCAACACAAGCATTTACGTTTTGTACAAGCAAACTCATGCAAGGACATAACAGTCCACCTCGGCCCCCGAGGTCTACATAGTCAATACAACCATCGGCCCCGCCGAACATCGGTCCAACCGAATAAATACAACCATCGGCCCCGTCGAACATCGGTCCAACCGAATGAATACAACTATCGGCCCCGCCGAACATCGGTCCAACCGAATGAATACAACTATCGTCCCCGCCGAACAGCGGTCCAACCGAATGAATACAACTAATCCACACATGTCAGTTCAAGAACATATCCTAAACAGGCAACTCATACAACAACAACTGTACATATATAAAACCATCGGTCTCCCCGATCATACAACAACAACTGTATATATATAAAACCATCGGTCTCCCCGATTATACAACACTCGTGTAGGCATCCCTCGGTCTCCCCGAGTTCATCCCACACTTGTACACAATCCCTCGGTCCCACCGAGTACTCGGTCTCCCCGAGTTCACACAATACTTGTACACGATTCCTCGGTCCCACCGAGATGTATATAACACTCATTTATACTAGGCATTAATTCAACCTAGTACTACACACCACAATTCAGCTAGTACACACAACAATTCAGCGAATACACACAAACTACCGTAATGTACATATAATCCCTATTCTACGCAGTGAGAGAACTCACCTCGATAAGCAACGCAAATATCCACAAACAGCAATACGAGCCTGCCACTCCAACTCACTTCTTTCCACCTAAAGAAGTGCTACCAAGTGTCAACACGAAGCCCCAATCCTCAATTATAAACATAAGACTAAACGAGCGATATTTCAGATTTTCGGTCTAAACTGCAGGTCTGTTCGGGACCTGCTTAACCCCCTCTAAACCCACTAATCCAGAGATTAAGACCCACAAACAGGAGGGTCTAGGTTTTAGCTTTCCAAGGACATATTATACGCGTTCTAACGATTTTCCTATAATTTAATATGAATTTTCTAAGAATGGGACGCGAGTCTGCCGCATTCAGACCTGCTGTAAAAACAGCTATTTTACACCTAGCTAGAGGCCGAACCAGACTTTCGCTAAAACACGAAAAGTGTGCCCGACACAGAATGTGAACCGTGGGCACCGGATTCGCCTCAAACCGAGCTACGACGAGAAAGTTACGGGCGAAATACGAACTGGACAGAACCCTTTTATTCACATAAAATGATAACTTTAAAGGCTAAGGTTTTCGGGTTTCGGGTTTACGCGATCGGGTCACGGATTAGAGTTTTAGGTTACTAAAGTCTGGGCTCACTCGCGCACCACCCACTGCCACCTCCGACAGTGGTGGTCGCTGGCGGCGGCGGCGGCGATCGTGGTTTATTAAATTCCGGCGAGACAAGTAAAACAACTCGAAAACTCTCTCGACCTCCCTACACCCTCGCTCAACCTCGCAATCCCGACCACGCACACACACTGCCACCACCCGCGGTGGTGCACGGCGGCGGCCACACCGCCGGCAGCCATGGATGCGGCGGCGGCGGTGGTGGTTTTTGCGTTTGAACGACGAATAGAAACGAGAAAGAAAGAGATGATCTTACCTCTATAACGAGAACGCAGCAGCAACATGTCGGCTTCTCCTTCCACTCTCACTCTCTCGCTGCTCCCCCTCTCTCTCTCTCCGGCGATGAACACACCGGCGCCGGTGGGGTGCTCTCCGGCGGCAGCAGCAAAGAAGGCGGTGGTGCTGGTGTTTTAGTGTGGCATGCGGCTGCAGGGAAGAATGAAAGGGAAAATAGGGTTTCGGTTTGGTTTCTTGCGATGGGGATACAAAAGGGACAAGAAGAAAGGGGTCGGTCCTATGGGCCGATCCCATGCCAAGCCTTTCCCAAAATTACACTTTTAGTCCCTAGGTTTTGAAGTAGTTTCAAATTCACCCCTAAAGTTTAGATTTAACAAATGGACCAACTAATACCAAAAATGATTCACTTTTGGTCTTTCCCGTCAATCCCGTTAATAGACATTTATTTAAAGAAAACATTAAACAAAATTAAAAAATCTCCAAACCGGGACACGGGCTTTACAACTCTCCCCCGCTTGAATTAGACTTCGTCCTCGAAGTCTACGTCCGCAACAGCTCCCGGTAGTTCTCCCGCATCTCAGCCTCGGGTTCCCAAGTCCACTCAGAACCCTTTCGGTGCTTCCACTGGACCTTCACTAACTGGAATCTAAATTTCTCACACCGCCTAAAAATTTCTCGAATACTTTTCTTACCAACAAAACTCCTTCAGGAACACCAAAATTTCGATCGGAAGAACACTCCAACAACTGGAATCATTCTTAGTCAACGACTTCGGTTGTCTCCCAACCTTAGATATTCCATACATCCCGATTCTAATTTCAAGCTCTAACCATTCTAAAGGTGCTCACCAATATACCCTACAGGATACTCGAATCCGATCATTCCTACCATTAATCGTCGATTAACTTCCACGAGTTCTAATAGACTCCCAAAATTTATTTCACACGAATCATCAAACCAGTAAGTTTATAATCACCCACGAAGGTCATTCCACCATAGTCATTCATCACAAGTGAGCATTCCAGGGTTACTACTACCATCACCCTGATTATTTCAAAATCGGCTACAATTCTCCAATTACACTAAAGGTGTTTGGCCTCAAGCTCAAAAGTCGACACCTAAATATACCACTTACCTCAAAAAGGTTATTGCGCATTTATTCTCTTAAGTACAAAGGGCATCTTTCCCTTAACCGATACTATTCGTCCTACCGTACCAACACGCGTGGAATACCCAACCTTCCACCGTCGACGTATCTTTCACACTCGCTCTACGAAGCCAAGTTACACCGTATCGAGGATACACCTCGACGTCTACCTCCCAGGTAACTGTTCAATACTATAGCCTCCTAGTATCTACTGGAAAGTCCAGGTCATAAAACCTAAATACTGGGGTCCCGCCCCGAGATACTCAACTGACCATTACTAACGACTGACTATAATGCCTATGGGTCCAATGCAATACAGTCTACCAACAACATGCCTCTCCCGGGATGTCTCACTCACCCAAGCATGTAAATACTCAACGTGCAATAAATGCAAAACAGTGCAACAGAAGCAACCCATCAACAAGACTCCACACCTAGCCATTAAAACCGGGCAAAAGACCCATGACTATCTCCAAGTCAAAACCGAGCAAAATGCTCCACGCTTGCTAGACCCATAGGTCGGAAAAAAATGCGTTTAAACAATGTTTAAGCAATCAATACTCTAAATCAACATTAACCCCAAAACTCAACACTGGTTAAACAAAAGAGTTTTCCCAAAGAACTCACACCCAAAATGACACATAACACTTAAAAGTGCATTTCCCAATTGGTTTACAAAAATCATTTACAAAATATTTTCAACGCCAAGATTTTTCATCTCAAAAAGATCATCTGCAATAAAACTACTATTACCAGGTCGGTAGTTACGCAAAAATGGACACGCTCGTCCCACATAGGAAAATCATGTTGAAAATCATTCCATTGCAGTTCAGTTTACCCACAAAATGCAAAGCGTAATAAATAAGTTCTTTAAAACGAACCACCACAGTTCTGGTATGGATTGACTCATGACATGCACGCAAGGTAACTGCTCAATTTAAACGGTGTGCAACAATTTTCACACGTACTTCAAAAGAAGCCCAAACGACAATTTGCTCAAAATTATTTTCTGACCATCCAACTGGCATGGAACAAAGTTTACCAATCAAAATTTGTGCGCGTCAGTTGATTATACAAAACAAGGAAACGATTCATAATTATACTTCAATCAAAACACGAAATAACTTGTGTAAGTTCCAGGTTTAAAGACAGGGCTAATTCGTTTCCACCATTTGAAAATATCGACTAAAACATCATAAAACCTTAAATCGGGGTAGGCATGCAAACTGGTAACACTTCCATAAGGAATTTTTCTAAAATCTTCATCACGAAGCATTTCCTCAACATTTCGTACTTGGGACATATAACGTCAAAACACCAAAGTTTAAAATGTATTTGTTAAAAATGCTCAAAATACTCGTTCCCTCCAAAGCAAAAGCTTTTAATTTTCCAAAACAAATGATCGGCAATTCTAAATTAACCGAAGGTCAACAATCTACGCATTTATATTTTCAAAATATAACACATCGTAAACGTATGCATGATATTCACAACACTAAAACACTCCTTCGACCAAATGGTCTTTCATTCCGACAAGAAGGAACTAAAACATTTCCATGCATGGCTCGTTTATCAAGATGTTAAGAACAAAGGTTATCCAAGTATGCATACCCCTAAGTCGATAAAGCGCATTTTTATGGAAATGATAATAAAACATTTAACTGACTAAAAGCGCACCAACAACTCGTTATAAAAAGCTACCAAAATATTCTTCCATGCATTACTTAAGTCACGTACAAGTCAATCCATACACTGAACTATTTGCAATAAAATACTTAGTAACACAAACTTCATGAATCTCAATGACTCTAAGTCAATAAAATATACATTGTGCCCCCAAAGTCAAATTGTTAAAAGCAAAATCACGTATGAGACGTCAAAATTCCAAAAATCTCTTTCCACGGCAAAACCATAAGACAACATTGTTTAACAACTCATATTAAAACAAATCACCAAAATAGTTTTATACAGATATCGTGGAATGTAACTTTCCGTCTCAACTCTAACATATGTGGATGTAAAGCCCGTATCCCGGTATGTAATTTCTTTGTATTTTATTCTTTTAAAAAGCTGTTAGTTTTAATGTGGTTTCCGTTAGCGGGGTTAGACGTTTTAGGCCTAATTATTAAATATGTCAAATTTTGGTAGTTGCGAGAAGGAATTAAGTTGAGGGGCCTTTTGTGTCAAGGGCCAAAACATGCTTTGGTCTTGGCCCATGCAAATCCATAACTGAATATATGTTTTATTTGTTTGGTGGGTTGTCGTGGTTTAGGAAACAAGAAAAGAGAAGAGGAGAGTGAGATAACCCTACGACTTCTACCCCCTCTCCCCTCTCGTTCTACTTCGTCGCCGCCGGTCACCCCAAACCCTCCCTACCATCTTCTTCTCCTTATTCACGACCGCCACAGACCACCGTGAGACCACCACCACCAGCCGGCGCCGATGGTCCTGCCGACGAGAAGAGAGAGAGAGCAGCGAGGAGTGAGAGAGAGAGCAGCAAAGAGAGAGAGAGGAGGGAGACCGCCGACCACCATCATCGCCGCCGTGATCAGCTGCCGGCGAGAGGAAGAGAGGTGTAGCGAGAGAGAGTTCAGCGAGAAAAGGTGTCGGGTTCGTGCGCCGCTGCTAGTCGTCACGAGGTAAGGTTCCGTTTCCGTTTCGTTTTCCTTTCGCCGCCTTCAACCGTTAAACCACCGCCGTCGGTGTCCGCTGCCGCCGTCTACCGCTGCCGGAGGTGGCAGTGGGTGGTGATGGTAGTAGTCCAGCCGTGACTACCTAAGACCTGAACCTGATTAGCCAAACCCAAACCCGTAACCGTAACCGTTTTATAATCGTCATTTTATGTGAAATCAGCTTTGCTGCCCTGTTTTGCGTCGGGTATAACTTTCTCGTCGTAACTCGGATTGAGGCGAATCCGGTGCCCACGCTTCATATGTTGTGTCGGGCATACTTTTCGTGTTTTAGCGAAAGTCCGGTTCGGCCTCTAGTTAGGCGAAAAACTGCTGTTTTCACAGCAGGTCGGACTTCCGACAGCTTTGTGTTCCAATCTTTGAAAATTCGTATAAAATTGTAGAAAAATCGTTAGAACGCGTATAATATGTCCCTGAAACCGTAAGAGATAGAACTCTGTATTTATGGAAAAATAATCTGGTTTTAGAAGGCCTAGAGAGGTCGTAACAGATCCCGAACATACCTGTTTGGTTAGACCGAAAAGTCGTTTAAGGGACGGTTTAAGCGTGCGTCGTATTTTAGGGTCCGGGTCTCGTGTTAATACTTTTTAACGTTCGTCTAGGTGTCGGGAAGTGATCTTGGATTTGTGGAGCTTGATTTATTAATTGTGAGCTAGGCGCGCTTACGAGGTGAGTTCTCTCACTATATTTAATATTAGTTGTTTTACATTACTGTAGCTCGTGTGCGATAGCCTATTTATTGTGATGTGGGGCTAGATAGTGGGGTGACTTGTGGACCTTTACTGACATGTATGCGCGGGTGGCGTTGACATGTATACGCGGGTGGCATTGACATGTATACGCGGGTGGCGTTGACATGTATACGCGGGTGGCGTAGGGACTCGGGCCGACGTTGTATACGCGGGTGGCGTAGAAACTCGGTGGGACCGAAGATTGTATACGCGGGTGGCGTAGAATCTCGGTGGGGCCCAAGGTGTTATACGCGGGTGGCGTAGGGGTGGGTATGCATGTTTATGATTTGTTCGTAGACTGGTATGCTTGTTTATGTGTATCTATCTGTTATAGGGGTAATGTGGAATAACTGTGTTATCTATAGTGGTTGAATTCACTAAGCTCCGTGCTTACCCTTTCCCAATAAATCATTGTTTCAGGTGCGAGTAGCTCCAAGGCGTGACGGGTACACACTGGCGCGCGGGAAGAGCTGACTATTTTATGATCTTAATTTTTAAAACAATTATTCCGCTGTTTATTGTTCGTAATAATTTTATTTAGTGGTTTGCAAATGAAACGATTGAATTATTAAATGCGTTTTTATTAATGAAGGGTTACTTTAAAAATTATAAATTCCTTGTAATTTTTTGGACGTTACAGTGGAGGAGTTCCAATGTTAAAGTCACAAGCCGTAGTCACTTGCCCAACATTTTAAACATCACAAAACACGGATATCATCTTACCCGAAAGAACCGTTGGAAAATAACGAAATGAAACAAATTCTAACAAAGTTTGCAACTCCCGTGATAAAACGGTTTCATCTACTTTCAAGACCATAATTTGAAATCTTGTGTGTGTGCTGAACATTTCCAAAAATTCCAAAACACAATCCATAAAAGGATTGGAAATACAAGAATTAGCTAATGCAATTTTATTTTCAAAATAAACTTTGTGCATGACTCAGTCGGCATTCAACGTCTCTACTCATACCCCTCCAAACCTCTCTGGTCCACAATCGTCATCCGGACATTTAAACCTCTTAGGCAAGTTGGGAAATTACGGCAAATAATCCTCAAATCGAAGTCGGCTCTATAAGCCTATGATTCTAGCACAGTCATCCATCTTGACCCGAAATGGTCTACTTAAAACAAACATCATCCTTATCGTCACTCCAAGTGATTAATACTAGAGTCGTCCTTCTATTCTAACGACTACTAGTTTAGAACCTTCATCACTACCCCAACGATCATCCCATCAAAGCAATTCAAGTACACACCTGTACTAGTAGGTTCACTATTGTTGTTCCTCCTTGTGATGGCTATTATGGGTAGTAATTACAACGAGTTATTAGTACATAATAACTCACACTAACAACGCTCACGCTCAACTCCTTGGATTCCTCGTGACTTTCCCCGACTCGAGCACAGATCCTGTGCTTCAGATAGTAGGAGCTCTACTACTACCTTCCACACCTATCCTCACTCGTTTCGAGTCCCGTCCCGAAGTGCCCAAGTGGTTCCTTGCCGATAGTTTCAACCCATATGCCCGTACCAGCATATGTAAACACTTTTCCTAGCTCCCTAGGAATTTCATTTCATCCCACTACCCTTGCTAGGACGGAATCCCCACTAGTCCTGACGAGTCGCCTCGCGAATGCACAGTCGCATACAGTGAAAACCAGATAGACATTCGAATATAAGATTCTATCCTACAACGGTTGGACTAAAACAAGAGCTGCGCAATAGAACTAAATCCAACATTCTAAGGCTATTCGGTTCCTACTGCATACAACCTATAGTGCATTCACTTAACAACCTAACAAGGCTAGCATAAATTCCTACTAGCAAGCAACAACATGCAGTACAGTGTAATAAGCACCAAGCAATCTAGCATACATACTCCTATGTTCTAGAAAGCAATAAATTAAACTAAGTACTTTACCTTTTCCATTGGCATCGGCTGACTGTACACACTGCGCCTCTGGTCACCGTTTCCCAAACGGACTTTTCCTTTCTTTTATTTCTCAACAATTTTAAAAGAAAAAGATGTTCCCGAGCCGCAAACTTGAGTTCAAACACACCGGAATGTGTTTGATTCGCTCAAGCTGTGCTCTGATACCAAGTTGTAACGTCCCAAAATTTCAATAAATTTGAACTTTTAAAATACCATTTTTATTAATTTAAATCACAAGCGTTTAACTCAAAATAAACGTTTAAACAAAACCTCGTTAAGTTAAACGATCAACTCAATTAAAACAGCGGAAATGTACTAAGTTTAAAAATAAATAAATACGAAGGTCTTCTCAACGCGCCAGTGTGTACCGTCACGCCCTACTGCCACTCGCACCTGAAACAGTAATTTTATAGGGAAAGGGTAAGCACAAAGCTTAGTGAATTTAAACACCAACATAGGATAGCAATTATATACACACCACTCCTATCCACACATAGATAGACAACCAACACAAGCAGTTACGTTTTGTACAAGCAAACTCATGCAAGGACATAACAGTCCATCTCGCCCCCCGAGGTCTACATAGTCAATACAACCATCGGCCCCGCCGAACATCGGTCCAACCGAATAAATACAACCATCGGCCCCGCCGAACATCGGTTCAACCGAATGAATACAACTATCGGCCCCGCCGAACATCGGTCCAACCGAATGAATACAACTATCGTCCCCGCCGAACATCGGTCCAACCGAATGAATACAACTAATCCACACATGTCAGTTCAAGAACATATCCTAAACAGGCAACTCATACAACAACAACTGTACATATATAAAACCATCGGTCTCCCCGATCATACAACAACAACTGTATATATATAAAACCATCGGTCTCCCCGATTATACAACACTCGTGTAGGCATCCCGAGGTCTCCCCGAGTTCATCCCACACTTGTACACAATCCCTCGGTCCCACCGAGCCCTCGGTCCCACCGAGATGTATATAACACTCATTTATACTAGGCATTAATTCAACCTAGTACTACACACCACAATTCAGCTAGTACACACAACAATGCAGTGACTACACACAAACTACCGTAATGTACATATAATCCCTATTCTACGCAGTGAGAGAACTCACCTCGATAAGCAACGCAAATATCCACAAACAGCAATACGAGCCTGCCACTCCAACTCACTTCTTTCCACCTAAATAAGTGCTACCAAGTGTCAACACGAAGCCCCAATCCTCAATTATAAACATAAGACTAAACGAGCGATATTTCAGATTTTCGGTCTAAACTGCAGGTCTGTTCGGGACCTGCTTAACCCCCTCTAGACCCACTAATCCAGAGATTAAGACCCACAAACAGGAGGGTCTAGGTTTTAGCTTTCCAAGGACATATTATACGCGTTCTAACGATTTTCCTATAATTTAATATGAATTTTCTAAGAATGGGACGCGAGTCTGCCGCATTCAGACCTGCTGTAAAAACAGCTATTTTACACCTAGCTAGAGGCCGAACCAGACTTTCGCTAAAACACGAAAAGTGTGCCCGACACAGAATGTGAACCGTGGGCACCGGATTCGCCTCAAACCAAGCTACGACGAGAAAGTTACGGGCGAAATACGAACTGGACAGAACCCTTTTATTCACATAAAATGATAACTTTAAAGGATAAGGTTTTCGGGTTTCGGGTTTACGCGATCGGGTCACGGATTAGAGTTTTAGGTTACTAAAATCTGGGCTCACTCGCGCACCACCCACTGCCACCTCCGACAGTGGTGATCGCCGGCGGCGGCGGCGATCGTGGTTTATTAAATTCCGGCGAGACAAGTAAAACAACTCGAAAACTCTCTCGACCTCCCTACACCCTCGCTCAACCTCGCAATCCCGACCACGCACACACACTGCCACCACCCACGGTGGTGCACGGCGGCGGCCACACCGCTGGCAGCCATGGCTGCGGCGGCGGCGGTGGTGGTTTTTGCGGTTGAACGACGAATAGAAATGAGAAAGAAAGAGATGATCTTACCTCTATAACGAGAACGCAGCAGCAACATGTCGGCTTCTCCTTCCACTCTCGCTCTCTCGCTGCTCCCCCTCTCTCTCTCTCTCTCCGGCGATGAACACAGCGGCGCCGGTGGGGTGCTCTCCGGCGGCAGCAGCAAAGAAGGCGGTGGTGCTGGTGTTTTAGTGTGGCATGCGGCAGCAGGGAAGAATGAAAGGGAAAATAGGGTTTCGGTTTGGTTTCTTGCGATGGGGATACAAAAGCGACAAGAAGAAAGGGGTCAGTCCTATGGGCCGATCCCATGCCAAGCCTTTCCCAAAATTACACTTTTAGTCCCTAGGTTTTGAAGTAGTTTCAAATTCACCCCTAAAGTTTAGATTTAACAAATGGACCAACTAATACCAAAAATGATTCACTTTTGGTCTTTCCCGTCAATCCCGTTAATAGACATTTATTTAAAGAAAACATTAAACAAAATAAAAAAATCTCTAAACCGGGACACGGATTGTAACACCCGTAATTTCGGATAAGTACAACTTCGATTTAGTGAGGAATCGATCTTTTAAGAAAATTATGGAAAATAGGATTTGGAGTTAAATCCTAGATTTGATAGTCTTGTTGAATGTAGAATTCAAATACGAGTCCAACGGGCCTTTTCGGAGCAAAAACGGAGCTAAAACGAAGAAGTTATGGCCAAAACAACTTTCGGTACAATCTCGGCTAAAGTGACCAGCGAAAGTGACACTTGTGTCACTCTCGCCGTGTCACTCTCGCTGGTTTTGTACCGAGGGTTTTTTTGAGGTTCAGCGAGTATGACACTCGCGAGAGTGACATGGTCACTCTCGCCGTGTCACTTTCGTCGTCGGACTCCAGAAGGTTTTAAAACCCTTTTTTTCTTCTTCCTCATTTTTCACTCTCACTCTCAAACCCTCTCGGCTCTCTCTCTAAAAATCGCCCCTCTCACCAAATCGGTTTTTCACCCCAAGTTAACCACAAATCCTCCCATCCCCTCTTCATCCTCTCCACTTGAACCAACCCACTCCACCATTGATGTTCATTTTTGGAGCTTAGAGTCGTTGGAAGTTTTGGAGCTCTCTTTTGGAGGATTCAAGTGATTAAGGTAATTTCTAGTTAGATTATCGTTATATTTCACTTTATTTCCTTATTGTAGTGTTATGGGCCGATTTTGGTGGTGATTGATTGGGAAAATCGTTATCCCCTTCATGTATAAAACTAGGGTTTGGTATGAAATGGGTATTTTGGTATGTTATGGATGGATGATGATACCTTATGGTAGGATTGTGATATTGATGGTTGGGGTTTCATAAATCTAGGTTTTGGAAGTTTTGTCTTGAGGATGCAAACTTCATCAAAGGAGCTTACGTTGGAGAAACTCTAGATTTAGCTAAATCTAGCAAGGTGAGTTCAAGTTACTTTGCGAAAACGTTGTACATGCCAAAATGAGTATTTTACAAATATGTGTGTATTTTACTTGAAAATGTATATGGTTGAATTATTTGGTAGATTTAACTCTTTTAAAATGTTATCTTCATAAATGTGTAAAACACCTATATTTGGGACTTTTGGATGTTTAGATGGTTAGAAACCATAAATTGTCTTTAAAAGATTATTTGCTCAAAATGAAGATTTTTTGATGGTTTAATAAAGTTTGTGTAAATGATTTTAATAAACCATTTGTGAAATGCACTTTTAGTGTTATGGGTCATTTGAGAATATTAAGGGTGTGAGTCCTCTTTGGAAATGAGGGTTATCCCGATCCAAGATTTTATTTCGAGTTTTCATGGATTTGAAGTACTCACCGGCAACCGGTGTGTGTTGTTGTACTTAATGACATTTTATGACTTTTATGAATTATCTTTCGAATTGGTTAAGCTTGTGGCTCAGTATTGGGCTTTATTACGACTTGAGAACAAGTGTCCGTGTCGATAGCATCAGAGTTGAGTTTTGAATTATGATTTATGTTATTTGGGAATTGCATGTTTAATTGCATTTGTTTATATGTTTGGAGTCGTGTAATGCGTTAGACCTTGTTAGCCATGGATCCATAGGCATAGTAATGGCAATAGATCTGGAGTGATTGAGTCATGTAGCACGGGATAGGCATCAGGATCCGTGATAAGTAAGGCGTAGGCCTACATGGTCGGGCGTCGTCTCACGGGCAGTAAGGTGTAATCCCAATGTGCTGTTGTGGATTTGGAGTGACCCAACGTATAGACCTGGAGTGGTTGAAGTTGGGGAGCTCCCTAGTCTCGCGGGCAATAGACCTGGAGTGATTGGGCCTAGTTTACGAGATTAGTCACGTGGGTGTTTTTATTACATAGTAAGTGACCCACTTTGGTGTTCCGTCACGTGCGATGTATACGGGTCTCCCCCGTCACCGAAAGGTGTTGTTTTGGGTATTTGTTACTACTTATGTTTTCGGTGACGTGTTCTATTTATATGAATTATTTTCCATGGTACGTAAGTGTGGTTTATATCTCATCCGTATATGATGTTTGGGTATTTGTGTTACCTCCACCTTCAACAGATACGTGTCTTCCCGTTTTATGATATTTGATATTTATTACATTTTACGGTTGTGTGAGTATTGCTTCGTTTTATGTTTAATAAAGAGTTATATTTCAGGGACGATTTCCATGTTTGGTGAGTTGGATATATATATTATCAACTGTATTTGAAGGATTTGTCTAAACTAGACTTATTCACGTATTTCAAGTTATTTGTGAAAGTAAGACAGTTTGGAAAACGTATTATAACTTTTGAGGACTTCTCGTGGAAATGTGGAAATTGAAAATGGTTGGTTGGATTTAAAGTAAACTCTTTTGAAATCATGACTATAGCTTTTACTCTTACGATTTATGTTTTATATATAGTCATGATAAAACGCTTGAACTCACTAGGCGTAAGCCTAACACTTTCTATTTCTTTTATTTTGTCGGCATGTGCAACAGGCTCAGGTTGGGGTAACTCTAGCTACACCGTGAAGTGGCGAATGCTAGTATAGTGCACGAGAGGTGAATAGCTTAAGTTATGTTCCGCAATTACCCTTGGAAAGTAGCACTGGTATTTGGAATAAGCGGTGTCCGAAGCGAGTTTAGTCTTGGTACTAAGACTTAAGTAGTATGTTTTGCTTGGAGATAACCATTATTTGTAATTGGAAGTATTTTACTTATTGTTTCAGATGTAATATAAATTTTTTTAAATTAGTTGCTCTTTCCAAATTTGGGGGTGTTACAAGTTGGTATCAGAGCATAAGTTTGAGAGATTTAGGTGTTGATTTTGGATACCTAGACTCAAACTAGTGTTTGTTTAAGTAAATGAGAGTGAAATTCACCTTTAGGAACTTTAAGATAAGATGTTTTGATGTCGATGAATGTTGTTAGAAACGAGAATCGCATCGAGGGTAACAAGGATAATCATGTATGGTGCGTTCATAGTGACACTTGGCCAGTGTCATGGTGAACCTACTAGTGCATGTGCATACTTGAATTGCTTTCATGTGATGATCGTTGGGGTAGTGAAGAAGGTTCTAAACTAGTAGTCGTTGGAAGAGATGGACGATTCTAGTAATTGTCACTTGGAGTGACGATAAGCATGATATTTGTTTTAAGTAGACCGTTTTGGGTCGAAATTGAAGGTCGAATTAGAACCATAGGCTTATTGAGCTGACTTTGATTTGAGGAAAAAAACCGTAAGGTTAATTGATGTATCACCTAACTTGCCTTAAGAAGTTTGATTATCCGGATGACAATAGTAGACATAAGAATTTTGGTGGAGTATGAGCTGAAATGTTAACTGCCGACTAGATTTTGCACCATGTTTATTTTGGAAATAAATTGTATTAAAAATTTTGTGTGTTCAAATTCTTATGAGAATTGTGTTACAAATTTTGACAAATGTTTAGCACACACAATATTTTGGATTTTTGGTTTTGGACGTACATGAACCATCTTATGTCGGGGGTTGCAAACTCCGTCAGAATTTGTTTCATGTTGTTGTTGTCCAACGTTTCTTTCGGGTATAGTGATGTTCGTGTTTTATGTTGTCTAAGATGGTAGACAAGTAACTACGGCTCATAACTTTAACATCGGATCTCCTCCACATATGTTAAAGTTTGGACGGAAAGTTAACTACCGTGGTATCTTTATGAAGCTATTTTGAGAATCTGTTTAATATGAGTTTGTTAAACGGTGTTGTGTATATAGTATCGTCCTAGAAGAGGATTTTTGAAATTTTGGCGTCTCGTTCATGATTTTGCTCTTAGCAATTTGACTTTAAGAGCACAATGTTTAGTGCTATTTTGTTGACTTGGAGTCATTGAGTTCGTTGAATTTCATAGAGTTTTGTGTACGACATTTTGTATCGTGTGAGTACAATTTTACAATGTGCATACTCTATGTGCTTGTGTGAAAGGTTTATAAGTTATGTTGGGCGTTTGGAACTTTAGTGTCGCGTAGCTTTTCTTTCAAAAGTTTGTATTACTAAGTAAGTTGTTGCATATAGTTCAGTGTATGGATTGATTTATGCATGACTTAAGTGATGCATGAAAGGATATTTTGGTAATATTCATAACAAATTGTTTGGTGCGTTTTTGGTCAGTTAAATGTTTTAGTATCATTTCATGAAAAGACGTTATATCGACTTAGGGGTATGCATAGCTTGGTAACCATTATTTCTCGTCACTTGTTGAACGAATCGTGAGTGAAATTATTTTAGTAACTCATTGTATAAATGATGACCATTCGGTCAAAGGGGTGTTTTGGTGTTATGAAAACCATGCTTAAGTTTGAAATACTTTATATTTTGAGAATATAAATGCCTGAGTCGTCGACATTTGGTTAATTTTGGTTTGCCGATTGTTTTGGAAAATGGAAAACCTTTTGGTTTGGAGGAAATGTGTACTTGGGGTATTTTTGACAAATACATTTTAGCATTTACGTTTTGACGTTTTGTGTTCCAAGTACGAAACTTTGAGGAATTGCTTCGTGATGAAGATTTTAGAAAATTGTTGTATAAAATTTTGGTGCGTATAATTTCTTATGTTTTGAACTTTGACGCGCATCGTTGGTACAATTTGGGATTTGAAAATAAGTTGAACCTTTTGGTGTCAACAAATTAGTAACACTTATTTCCTCATATGTTTTGGAATAACGCACTGTTGTGTGCAAATTTGCCAAAGACGTTTTATTCAAATGGCATTATAGGACCGGACGGGAAATTTTGAGAATTGATTTAAAGAGTTTCCTCTTTAGGAAAATTGGTCGCGAACTGTTTGATGCATGTAATTTCGTTTTAAAGAAATTTTAATGGTAATGTTACAAGCTTGCATGTCTACCCCAATGTGAAGTTGTTTAATGTTTTAGTCGATATTTTCGTGTGATGGAAACGTATGGGTTTTTGTATTAACTAAGGAAATTACACAAGTCCTTTTGTGTTTTGACTAAGAATATTGGTAAACCGTTCCATCGTTTTGTGTAATAAACTGACGCGCGCAAAATTTTGTTTGTAAACCTTGCTTCATGCCGTTTTATGGTTGACAAGGAAATTTTGGAGTCAAATGTCGTTTGGACCTCTTCTGAAATACGTGCACACCTTGTGTTGCACCCTGTTAAAGGTCGAGCAGTCACTTTACATGCACGTCGTGAGTCAATCCATACTAGAACCGTGGCGGTTCATTTCAAATAAATTGTTTATTATGCTTTTGCGTTTTGTGGGTAAATTGAACTGCAACGAAATGATTTTCAACATGATTTTCATATGAGGGACGAGCGTGTCCAGTTTTACGTAACTACCGAACTGATAATAGTAGTAGTCTTATTGCGTACGTGTATTTGAGATGAAAATCTTGATGTTGAAAATATATTGTGAATAGTTTTGATTTAATTGGCATATTTATTGAATGACGTGCTTGAAAACCTTGAACTCAACAGGACCTTGGAAAGGGTATGTAACCTAGTTAAAGGTAAGTGCGTGTAACATTTCGACGGTGGAAGGTTGAGTATTCCACGCGTGTTGGTATTAAGGGCCGAATGATATCGGTAGCAAGGTAATTGTATTGATGGTAATTGGAGGGCAGACTTGCGGTAACGCTTTTCGAGGTTGGTATAACCGTTTGATGACGACATTAATTTTGTGGAAACCCTCGGTAAACGGAACTCGTATGTTCCGAGTTTGGTGATATAATTAGGTGTCGACTTTTGGGCTTGAGGCCAAGCACCTTAGTGTACTCAGGGGACTGCAGCTCGATTTTAAAGGAATGAGGGCAATGGTAGTAGTAACCTTAAGATGCTCACCTTCGGGTGTGATTAATGAACCTGTCAGATAATGATTCATGTGAGATGAATTTTGGAGTCCAATAGAACTTGTTGGAGTTAATCGGCAGTTAATGGTAGGAATGATCGAATTTGATGATTCAGTTGGGTGCGTTAGTGAACAAACCTTGGGATGAATTAGAGTCGAAAACTAAAACCGGGAAGTATGGAACATCCTAAGGTTGGGAGACGACCGAAATCATTTGGTTGGGAGTTTCCCGATGGTGGGAATATTTATCCGAACATAAGTAATGTGTACTTGAAGGGATTTCGTTGGTAAGAAATTATTCGAGGAATTGCCTTTTATAAGACTGTGTGGGGAATTTAGATTCCGGTTAGGAATTGATTAATTATGGTCGACAGTAAGTCGGTTGGTTTTGGATTGTAAAGGATGTAGATTTCGAGGACGAAATCATCCTAAGGTTGGGAGGATTGTAACACCCGTAATTTCGGATAAGTACAACTTCGATTTAGTGAGGAATCGATCTTTTAAGAAAATTATGGAAAATAGGATTTGGAGTTAAATCCTAGATTTGACAGTCTTGTTGGATGGAGAATTCAAATACGAGTCCAACGGGCCTTTCCGGAGCAAAAACGGAGCTAAAACGAAGAAGTTATGGCCAAAACAACTTTCGGTACAATCTCGGCTAAAGTGACCAGCGAAAGTGACACTTGTGTCACTCTCGCCGTGTCACTCTCGCTGGTTTTGTACCGAGGTTTTTTTTGAGGTTCAGCGAGTATGACACTCGCGAGAGTGACATGGTCACTCTCGCCGTGTCACTTTCGCCGTCGGACTCCAGAAGGTTTTAAAACCCTTTTTCTTCTTTCTTCTTCCTCATTTTTCACTCTCACTCTCAAACCCTCTCGGCTCTCTCTCTAAAAATCGCCCCTCTCACCAAATCGGTTTCTCACCCCAAGTTAACCACAAATCCTCCCATCCCCTCTTCATCCTCTCCACTTGAACCAACCCACTCCACCATTGATGTTCATTTTTGGAGCTTAGAGTCGTTGGAAGTTTTGGAGCTCTCTTTTGGAGGATTCAAGTGATTAAGGTAATTTCTAGTTAGATTATCGTTATATTTCACTTTATTTCCTTATTGTAGTGTTATGGGCCGATTTTGGTGGTGATTGATTGGGAAAATCGTTATCCCCTTCATGTATAAAACTAGGGTTTGGTATGAAATGGGTATTTTGGTATGTTATGGATGGATGATGATACCTTATGGTAGGATTGTGATATTGATGGTTGGGGTTTCATAAATCTAGGTTTTGGAAGTTTTGGCTTGAGGATGCAAACTTCATCAAAGGAGCTTACGTTGGAGAAACTCTAGATTTAGCTAAATCTAGCAAGGTGAGTTCAAGTTACTTTGCGAAAACGTTGTACATGCCAAAATGAGTATTTTACAAATATGTGTGTATTTTACTTGAAAATATATATGGTTGAATTATTTGGTAGATTTAACTCTTTTAAAATGTTATCTTCATAAATGTGTAAAACACTCATATTTGGGACTTTTGGATGTTTAGATGGTTAGAAACCATAAATTGTCTTTAAAAGATTATTTGCTCAAAATGAAGATTTTTTGATGGTTTAATAAAGTTTGTGTAAATGATTTTAATAAACCATTTGTGAAATGCACTTTTAGTGTTATGGGTCATTTGAGAATATTAAGGGTGTGAGTCCTCTTTGGAAATGAGGGTTATCCCGATCCAAGATTTTATTTCGAGTTTTCATGGATTTGAAGTACTCACCGGCAACCGGTGTGTGTTGTTGTACTTAATGACATTTTATGACTTTTATGAATTATCTTTCGAATTGGTTGAGCTTGTGGCTCAGTATTGGGCTTTATTACGACTTGAGAACAAGTGTCCGTGTCGATAGCATCAGAGTTGAGTTTTGAATTATGATTTATGTTATTTGGGAATTGCATGTTTAATTGCATTTGTTTATATGTTTGGAGTCGTGTAATGCGTTAGACCTTGTTAGCCATGGATCCATAGGCATAGTAATGGCAATAGATCTGGAGTGATTGAGTCATGTAGCACGGGATAGGCATCAGGATCCGTGATAAGTAAGGCGTGGGCCTACATGGTCGGGCGTCGTCTCACGGGCAGTAAGGTGTAATCCCAATGTGCTGTTGTGGATTTGGAGTGACCCAACGTATAGACCTGGAGTGGTTGAAGTTGGGGAGCTCCCTAGTCTCGCGGGCAATAGACCTGGAGTGATTGAGCCTAGTTTACGAGATTAGCCACGTGGGTGTTTTTATTACATAGTATTTGACCCACTTTGGTGTTCCGTCACGTGCGATGTATACGGGTCTCCCCCGTCACCGAAAGGTGTTGTTTTGGTTATTTTTGTTACTACTCATATTTTCGGTGACGTGTTCTATTTATATGAATTATTTTCCATGGTACGTAAGTGTGGTTTATATCTCATCCGTATATGATGTTTGGGTATTTGTGTTACCTCCACCTTCAACGGATACGTGTCTTCCCGTTTTATGATATTTGATATTTATTACATTTTACGGTTGTGTGAGTATTGCTTCGTTTTATGTTTAATAAAGAGTTATATTTCAGGGACGATTTCCATGTTTGGTGAGTTGGATATATATATTATCAACTGTATTTGAAGGATTTGTCTAAACTAGACTTATTCACGTATTTCAAGTTATTTGTGAAAGTAAGACAGTTTGGAAAACGTATTATAACTTTTGAGGACTTCTCGTGGAAATGTGGAAATTGAAAATGGTTGGTTGGATTTAAAGTAAACTCTTTTGAAATCATGATTATAGCTTTTACTCTTACGATTTATGTTTTATATATAGTCATGATAAAACGCTTGAACTCACTAGGCGTAAGCCTAACACTTTCTATTTCTTTTATTTTGTCGGCATGTGCAACAGGCTCAGGTTGGGGTAACTCTAGCTACACCATGAAGTGGCGAATGCTAGTATAGTGCACGAGAGGTGAATAGCTTAAGTTATGTTCCGCAATTACCCTTGGAAAGTAGCACTGGTATTTGGAATAAGCGGTGTCCGAAGCGAGTTTAGTCTTGGTACTAAGACTTAAGTAGTATGTTTTGCTTGGAGATAACCATTATTTGTAATTGGAAGTATTTTACTTATTGTTTCAGATGTAATATAATTTTTTTTAAATTAGTTGCTCTTTCCAAATTTGGGGGTGTTACAGGCTTTACAACGGCTTAAATGCATTTTATTAATTGAAGACTGTTATTCGATGGTCAATTGAGTTTTGAGCAATTTGGCTTGGTTTTGACTTAAAGGAGTCTTATGGACATTTGTCCGATTTTAATAGCTCAATATGGGGCACTTTTTTTGATTTGCATTTTATTGCATCTTATTTGAGAATTACATGTTTGAGTGCATTCGTCATTCATTTGGAATCATGTCATTTAGACTGTGTTGCATTGGATCCATAGGCACGTAAGTCAGTCTTTTGGTGATGGTCGATTGGGTATCTCGGGGTTGGACCTCGGGACCTATGTTTTATGACATTTACTTGCAAGGGTACACTAGGAGGGCTGAGTCCGGTTGTGCTATCATGAGTGATGGGCGTTTATGAACCCTTCCATATCGGGCAATGCCATAGTTGTAACCCCGCTTGGATGGGCCTTTGGTGGTATTCATGGTAATACTTACTAAGGTCATCTGTCTCTTGAGGTGTAACTTGTAAGGAGTCGTAGGGACACTTGGGCTTTTATGTCGTGAGGTGTCATACGATTAACGTTGTATGAGTGGCATACTTTTGTGTTCCTCCACTCTCAACTGGTACGGGTCTCCCCCATTGTTGTCAAACATTATTTTCGGATATTGTAATATTCATGCTTTATTATCATTGGTCTCGTATGAGTAATTGCAGTTGATGGCTTTAATGCTGGATCCCCTCCACATGTATTAAGGCTTGAATGATGCACCTACTTCCATGTATTTGGTAATTGGATTTCTATCTTATTTATGCTTTGCGTGAGTGTGGGGTTAGTTCCATGTTTTGGTATATTTCTATCTAAACGTTTATTACAAAGGTGGGACTTTTGGAAAAGACATCACTATACATTCTAAATTGTTACTTATTGACAATCGTGATTTGAGAAATATTTCTTCTGTTTTATTTATTGTATAGTGATGAAAACTCTTGAACTCACTAGGCGTTAGCCTAACCTTTTTATTTTTCGGCATGTGCATCAGGTTCCGATTGGGGAATAGCGTTAGCGACACTGTGAAGAGTTTGAGTGCTAGTTGTGTGCTCGAGGAACGTTTAGCTTGGTGAAGTCTTCCGCATTTATGTTTGGGAATAGCAATTTATAGTTGGGTTAAGTAACACCCGACCTTACTTAGTTTGGTGTGATTTAAGTTATTGATTGTTGGGTTAAATTTTTATGTTTTTAAAGTTGAGGTATTTCCATTGATGGTTTGGTAGAAGGAAATTTATTGAAGTTTTTATTTAGTTGATATTTCCAAACTTGAGGGTGTTACACACCGTGCGGGTATGTGCCCAGATCTCCGTCATTCAGGGAAATGCAATGGATGTAGTCTTCGTATGTGTCTGGCCTTTTGGTGTCGCTCGTGGTAGCTTGACGCTAAGGTATATTGACTCTTTGGGTGAAACTTGATTGGTGTTATGGGTCTCCCCATTGACTCCGATTATGGGATTGTTTATTGGTAAAATGACTTATGCACAGGGCCGACCCATGTGCTGGGCAAAGTGGGCGGTGGCCCAGGGCAGCAAATCCCAAGAGGGCATCAAAGCCCAACATCCATTAGTCCATTACTAGGTTCAGTTTGTACTTTTTTTTAAAACAAAATTTGTAGCCGGCGCCTCCTCTTGCTATCTGATCGATTTTCTAATTAACAAATAACAACACACAGACAAATCGACCGACGTTTCTTCTTCTCCTTCTCTCATCTCTCGATCAGACCGCTCGGCTCGACGTTTCTTCTTCTCTCGTCGGCGCCGGACGCTGGAGACCGCCGGTGCTGGTGACCTGGTGTGGTGGGCTGGTGGCAGTCGTTCAATTCCTCTCTCTTGATTAGTCGATTGTGTAAGGGCACTGGGGCAGCAGGGCAGTGGGTTTCATTTCAGACGATTGCTTTTCAGATTTTGCTACAAATCAGGTGTTTTCCTTCTAGTTCTCACTTCTCATTGATTACTATTTCAATTTGATTTTGAATATTTGATGTTATTCACTTAATCACTTATTTGCATAATCTGAGAAGTGAGAATCTGAGATTTCTGATTTCTGAATATTTGGTACTTGATAGTTGTTAATTGTTATTTGCATAATCTGAGTTGTTATTTGCCTATTTCTGAGAATCTGTTATTTGCCTATTTGGTACTTGTCTACTTGATAATTGGTTAAAAATGTTTCCTAGATCACAACCATTTTTAGTCAATATTTGGGTTCTTGTTTGATGCATCGAAGTTGGTTAAATTGAAAGATGATGAATTAAAGGAATGTTGTTTGAATCTTAAGGTTGCTTTGACACATGGTGACGATGTTGATATTGATGGAAAATACTTGTTTACGGAGTTACAAATTTTGCAGGGCATGATACCATCTGAAGCATACGAGAAAGAAAAGCCCTGGACGTCTATTCAAGTTATGGAGTTTGTACGGAAGGTAGATATGTTCCCACACGTGTTGGTTGCCTACAAGATATTGTTGACCGTACCAGTCACGGTAGCATCCGCCGAAAGAAGTTTTTCAAAATTAAAGCTATTGAAGTCATATTTGCGGAGTACCATGAGTCAAGAGAGGCTTAACGGAATAGCAATTTTGAGCATCGAAAGTAAGTTTTTAGCAAATCTTGACTATGATAGATTAATTGATGATTTTGCTTCACGAAATGCACGAAGACAACGTTTTAGGTGATATTGTATTTGTTTTGTTGTTCGGGGTTTTGGTTTATGTCCCCCCCGTTGTAACTTTCTTTTTTTAATAATAATCGGCGTGGGGATGAGCCGCCTAGCTTGACTAGGTTCCAAACCCCTTTAAAAAATCGTGTTCTTAGTTTATTAATTATTATATTAGGGGCATATTTTTTGCAATTCGCCCAGGGCATCCAAAACCATTGGACCGACCTTGCTTATGCACATTATATATATTGTTTGTTTATACTTGTTCAAACTCACTAGGCTTTTTAGCCTAACACTTGTTTGGTGTCGACATGTACATCAGATTCTAGCGGCGCCGTCCCTAAGAAGATTTAGACGAGATTAGTGTGAGCTTGGGGAATGTTATTTTTGAGACACCAAACCGTTGAAGGTTATTGTCGGAGTAGAGACGACACCCTTTTGTAATCTTATTTCTGCTTAGAAAATAGATTAGTTGGTTGTCGTTTATTTCTGTTAGATTGCAAACTTGTAATTAAACAGGTGTTTGTTATTTTCACCATTTTTGGGAGGCTCATGCTATGACAATATATACCACATATCCGTTTAATGAAAGTTTTTGTTTGTCCTAATTTTTGAGGTGTTACCATTTCTAACCTTTTGTCCAAAATGGAGAAATAAAACAAGTTTATGAAGTTTTTTAAGCTTTTTAAGCTTTTTGGTGCTCCGACATTTTTTCAAAAATCTTATTTAAATGGAGAAAATAGGAGAGAGTCCAAATATGGAAAATTCTCTAAAAACTATTTTGTTATTCCCAAAAATTTATCTACCAATGAAATTAAATGTAGGACGATAAAGAAAATACTTTTATTATATTATTAAATATTTTAGTAATATAATTATTGTTAAAATCTTTAAAATGAAGAAAGTGTTGAGGTTAAATGTATTTTTTAAAGATTTTGACTTTTTCTTTTAACTTTGGAGAAATTGGATATAAACCGCTAGAGAGATGTAGAGATGCTTTTACATTAAAAATGTTGAACTGAATATACCAGTCAACAACTATTTTAAACCTCTGTACATTAATCAACTGTTAAAACTCTGTGGTGTTAATTCAATCTTGACATTGTTTCAATAATCTTGTTAAATTTGGGTTGTTTGTTGTTTGTAGACTTCAGGGTTCAGCAAGTCACTTCTCTAACGCTTAAGGGGCTGTTTGGATATCTGTTGGAAGTAGAGGGTTAGCGGAGCTATTTCACGGAAGTTGGAGTACTGAAGCTGTAAAGTTGTAAAGCTATATAAAGGAGCTATGTATTGAAGAAATAACATCAGATCTTATTTTGTATTTTACTTTAGAGAATCAGTTTCTTCTCTCTTCAATATTTTAGGGTTTCAAATTTGTATGTAGTTTAGAATATGTACATGAGTATTGATTGCATAATAATAGAGTTATACCTTTCAAGATGGTATCCGAGCTACTTGGTTAGTTCCTTGAAGATACTTTTTCGTCAATCTCAGGTACGTTTCTTGTGTTTGTAAACCCTCTTCTTTCTTTGTTAAACTCGTTGCAAAAAAAGGGGACGATGATGCTTCATACTGTTGACGAAAAGAAACCCTAGTGGTACTGCTTGTTTACGTCGGTTTGCTAGTCCTCTCATCGAGTTTTTTTCCAGATCTGTTCGTTTCAAACCTGTTTAGATCTGATCCGTTCGAGAATATCCAAGTTCTTTGGTATTTTCGTGTGGATCTGAGATCTGGGTATTTTCATCGTATTCACTTGAATCTGTTCGTTCAAACCTGTTTAGATCTAATCCGTTCGAGAATATCCAAGTTCTTTGGTATTTTCGCGTGGATCTGAGATCTAGGTTGTTGCTTTTGTGGCTCGTTGAATAGGAGAACAATGACGCGTTCAATCGACTAGTCTCCTAATCGAGTCCCTGTTTAGATCCTCTCCTTTCGAGACTTTGACCTTGCTTTGATCATCTTGTTTTTGTTCTCGAATGCAATCTGTCCCCTCGACTCATCGATAGAAGAGCAAGTTCAGATCTGTTGTTCGTGGTTTTGCTGTCGGTTTTAACACCGATCTATTTCTTTTATTTTGATCTGTTCATATCTGTTGGCTGTGATCTGCTCTCGGTTTTCATACCGATCTGTTGTGTATATTGTTTCTGATCTGTGCTCTCCACTCTTCAATAGTGGAACGAGTTCAGATCTGGTCATTTCTTATCCTGTTACCCTCGGTTGTGTCTAAATCCACTGGCACGACTCAGCAACCAAGAACGATGAAGTTCCTGCACTATCTCAAATGAAACCCAATCGGTTTAGTTGAGAAAACATGGAACGAGTTCCTTTCATGGTTTCCTTTTGCTTGTGATGTTCCTTCAGTATATAATTTTTTGTGTAGCTTATCTAGACTAGGTTGAATTTATCTAGACTAGGTTGCTCTTCTCGGATCTGTTTCTACTTTATAGTATAAAGTTTTAATTCAGATTAGTGGTTTTGAGGTTAGTTCTTTACATATGCATTGTGAATCGATGATGCTCATAAATTGACGATCTAATGAATTCTTAAATTCTGTTGACATCGATCATAGCTAGATTCTTTTCTTATCCTTTCTTTTTTGTTGTGTTCTCGTATTCAGATTCAGGTAGTTAGTTTGTCTTGACTAACTTTCTGTATATTTTGTTTCCTCTCAGATCTAGTCCAAAGTCTGAGATCTGGTCCTTTTGTTTCCTCTAAGATCTAGTCCAAATCTGAGATCTGGTCCTTTTCTTTTACTGCATTTTTTTATTATTTAGATCAGGTCCTAATTCTATCAGATCTCTCTATCTATATTTGAGGTTTTTTCCTTTGCAATATTGTTAGCCTGGTGCATAGGTCTTGTTATTTGTTCAGGTATCTAAGACATCACTTTTGTGATCTCTACTTAGACGGTTGGGGATCATCTTTACAAGACGCGCTGTAAGTATTTTTTCTTTTATTTTTTCCGCTGTGCCTCCCCCCCTTTTTTCTGGCAAGGAGCGTTCTGTAAGTCCTCCTCTCTCTTAAACTCTCTTAAGCTGTAATGTTTGTTGCAGTTGTTTTCTGTTATTGTAAGAAGTCACTGAGGTAAGGCTTGACCTAGCACCTTTGAGTGTTTTAGGAATCCTACTGTTGTTTATCTCAGTTTCTTCTTTGTGTAGTTTTCTTTGTCTTCTTTTTCAGTATGCCTAAAGCTGAGGTAATCCCTCATTCTAGTTCCACTGAGCAGTCTCAGATCACCAAACTTGACTTTGGTGATCCGTTGTATCTGCATCCTAGTGACACTAGCGGGGTGTCTATCCTGAATTTTAAGCTGAGTGGAACTGAAAATTACAAGGTTTGGTCATGTGCTATGATCATTGCCCTTGAAACTAAAAACAAAGTTGGCTTTATTAACGGTTCTTGCACTAGACCTAACAATGATCCTGTCCTCGCTAAGCAATGGGATAGATGTAATTTTGTGGTTTTGTCCTGTATATTAAGCTCTCTTACTGAGGAATTATTTTTAGGACATGTTTTTGCAAAACTATCATCTGATGTATGGGAGGAATTGAAAGAAACTTATGATAAGACAGATGTGTTTGCTATTTTTAATCTTCATCAAAAAATAAACTCATTTAGTCAAAATGGAACTCCTGTATTTGACTATTATAATAAGCTCAACGCCTTGTGGAAACAATTCGATGCTCTTGTTAAGTTTTCTCCTTGCAACTGCAATGCTTCAAATAAGTTTTTTCAACATAATTAGTTAATAAGACTTTTGCAATTCTTGATGGGCCTTGATGATGTTTATCAACCCATTAGGAGTAGCATTCTTACAAGAGATCCCTTACCCTCAGTCAAAACTAGGGGTGACAAAAAGTGACCCAACCCTAACCCAACCCAATAGTAGTAGGTTGGGTTGAGATTTTCAACCCATTTAAGTTAAATGGGTCAACCCACCTAACCCAACTAATAAATGGGTTGGGCTGGGTTGAAATTTTCGACCTGTTTCCAATCTGATTTCAACCCATTTATAACCTGATTTTAACCCATTTACAACCTATTTTTAACCCATTTACAACCTGCTTTCAACCCATTTATGACTTGTTTTAATTTATTATCATTATTTAATTATAATTAATAATTAAAAAGTTAATAAAAAACTAAATATGATTCCACTGAAGTCTAAACATAACTCCTCGGTCCTTCCATTTCAATATTCCATCATTCAAACTTTCAAAGTCTAAACTCTCTAAACCCTAGCCGACACTTCCTTCCTGTTCCAGCCAAGAGATCGACACCAATCCTAGAAACTTATTTGTTTGACTTTAGTGTTGTGTTATTGAAACTTTGAACAATTTATTTCACTTTATGGTTGTGTTTTATTGAAACTTTGAACAATTTATTTGGTTTTGTGGTTGTGACTTGTGTATTTGTCATGGAATTATGTTTTAGTCTTTTTTTATTTTATTTAAAGTTTTAAATTTAAATGGGTCAACCCAGGTTCAACCCATTTATTAAACAGGTTGGGTTGAGAAAATCATAAACAGGTCAACCCGCTACCAAGCCATTTAAGTACCAGGTTGGGTTGGGTTGAAAATCTCAACCCATTTACTTAAACGGGTTGGGTTGGGTTGAAGTTTTCAACCCAATTGATAAATGGGTTGAACCCGAACCCAACCCAACCTGACCTATTTACACCTCTAGTCAAAACTGCCTTTTCCTTAGTTTCTAGGGAGGAATCTCATATCAAGTATTGCATTGCCATGTCTGTTTCCAAATCCCAACAAGCTAATTTTTCCAGTAAGAGTTTTGAAACTAAGAGAAGTGTTCCCAAATCCTCAATTCTGATTTGTCAGCATTGTGGTAATACTGGACACACTATTGAATGGTGCTACAATATTGTTGGGTTTCCAAATGATTTTCAAAATAGACAAGGAACCGTAAATCAAAATTTAAAATCGTTGTCCAACAATGTTTTTTATCCCAAGTCTTCTGAAGTATCTCAAGTCACTAGATCAATGTCTCATGCTCATAATGCTCATAATGAAGATCAAATCACCAACTTACTCGAACGTCTTGAGTTACCAACTGACAACATGGTAGGTGTGTCAAAACTTGAAAGTCATGGATGTATCATAGACTTTTGTGCAACTCAATATATGACATCTATAGTTACTGCTAATAATTCTATATCCTCTTTAGCTTCTAGCCTTCTTTGCCACAATAAGCTTGGTCATCCGACTGACCAAGGTCCGAGTGTTTTAAAGAAAACCATGAATTTAAATTCTGAGAGAAGTGGTCATTGCAAAGTTTGTCATAAGGTACAACAGTCTTATAAAAGGTTTGACTATATTCAAAAGAAGAACAGTGTTGGTGAGTTGATGCATTTAGACATATTTGGTCCTTATAAGGTTTCTAGTAAGGATGGTTTTAAATACTTCTTGACTATTGTGGATGATTTTTCTAGTGATGTGTGGGTTTATCTTTTAAAAGAAAAATATGAGGTATTTGATAATATTGTTGCTTTCTGTAATACGTTAGGAACTCAATTTGGGAAATCTGTTAAGATTTTTAGGAGTGATAATGGTAACGAGTTTGGTAACTCTAATCTGGATAAATACTTTAAAGCCAAAAGTATTATTCACCAAACAACTTCTCAACATACTCCTAAACAAGATGGAGTTGTTGAGTGTAAACGTCATTTAATGAATGTTGCCAGATCACTAATGTTTCAAAGTGGAGTTCCTCTACATATGTGGAATGAATGCATTTTAACTGCCACATATTTGATTAATTAAACACCTTCCTCTATTCAAAATGAAAAATGTCCGTATGAGTTGATATATGGTTTTCGTCATGTTCTATCTCAACTTAAACCATTTGGGTGTTTGTGTTTTTCAGTAAAACAAAATGTCTCTAATAAGTTGGGAACCAAGTCTGAGAAATGTATCTTTCTAGGTTATGCTAATTCTCAGATAGGGTACCGACTATTTAGTCTGGATTCAAAAAGGGTGATTGTTTCTCGTGAAGTTCAATTTTATGAAAGTGTTTTCCCTTTTAAGTTGAGTTCTAACAGCTCAAGTGATTCTTGTTTGACAGATGATATTTTTCTGAATTCCTTTGATGGTATTCCAAGTTATTATACTGATTCGGTTGATTCTTTGCTCAATAATGAATTATTAAGTGACCCGTCTCAAAACAATGTTATTAATAGTGATGTAAATGACCAACAAAATCTGGGTAGTCTGTTCAAAGCTGCTAGTAACAAGTCACTAGGTGGTTAGATTCATCTGAAAGGGGTGCTAGTAAACAGTTACTTGGTAGTACTGGAATTTCTATCAGTAATTGTTCTCTTATCAGTACTCAGTGTTTAACTCACAATAGGAGACAAGGGGATGTTCAGTTTACTGGTCTCAATCTTGGGAACTCTCTTTCACATTTTCCTAACTATTCTCAAAGTGTGAGGAGAAATTATTCTATGTTTACCAAGGTTTTTAGTTTTGACTTCATGGTTATTGAATATTTGGACTTTAAGTCAATAAATACTCGAAAAGATATGAACTTAATTGTAACTGACTTGACAGAGTCTGTATCTGATGAACCACCTTTATCAAAATTTTCAATGTTTCAAAGGGTAGTTGGTAGATTCAGTTATCTGGTTGATATGATATTTGATATAGTTTTTGTTGTTCAATGGTTGAGGCAGTATATGCGTCTTAAATTGTTTTTGAAGGTGCTTAGGTACTTCAAACCTTCTTCTATAAGTTTTACCAGGTTGGATTCTTCTGATTTAGCTGTTCATGTAGATGCAATCTAGGGTAAGTGTATTTCTTCTCAATGTTCTGTTAAGTGTCTTCTTTCTCAATGTTCAGTTTTAGGGTACTGGTTGTTTTTGTACATCTCAAAGATTTCTTGGGAAAGTAAAATTTAGAATACTGTCTCTAGATCTTCAGCTGAGTATGAATATCGAACCTTGGCAGCAGCATTTTGTGAGCTAATTTGGTTTCTTAAAATTTTAATTGTTTTGAAGCTTGATAATTCACTTCTTGTAAATTTGTTTTGCAAAATAAATCTGTTTTTCAAATAGCAAATAATCTAGTTTTTCATTTGACATCTATGTTCATCAAATTCTAGATGAAATTTCTTCAGGAAATATTAGAATTATAAAACTATTAGCATATTAGTTTCATTTGTAAAATTGTTTCTTTGGAACTTGCTGCAAATAGTTTTACAAAGTGTCTTGATGCATATTAGCATGATTAGTTGTGCTCCAAAAATAAACGTGGTTGGTTTGTTTAGATGTCAAGATTGAGGGCGGGTGTTAAAACTCTATGGTGTTAATTCAATCTTGACATTGTTTCAATAATCTTGTTAAATTTGGGTTGTTTGTTGTTTGTAGACTTCATGGTTCAGCAAGTCACTTCTCTAACGCTTAAGGGGCTGTTTGGATATCTGTTGGAAGTAGAGGGTTAGCGGAGCTATTTCACTGAAGTTGGAGTGCTGAAGCTGTAAAGTTGTAAAGCTATATAAATGAGCTATGTATTGAAGAAATAACATCAGATCTTATTTTGTATTTTACTTTAGAGAATCAGTTTCTTCTCTCTTCAATATTTTAGGGTTTCAAATTTGTATGTAGTTTAGAATATGTACATGAGTATTTATTGCATAATAATAGAGTTATACCTTTCAAGATCAACAATAACGGTTTTGTGCTTTTTCCAAATGAGAGATGATTTAAATTTGGATTTAGCGATTCGATTTCATAGGTTGGGTTGGGTTGATTTAGATTTAACCCTAAGAGCATCCACACCCATCTTGCACAAGGCCTTGCAAGATAACATGGCATGCCATGTGGCTTGCAAGGTCTTGCAAGTTTATCAAATCCTTTCATATTTAGAAAAACCCTTCACAAATAAAAATATATAAAACAAATATATTTAATTTAATTTAATTTATTTATTAGTTTGTTTAAACATTAATTATTAATATGTTTATTAAATTTAATTCATTTATTAACTTATTTGAACATTATTTTTCATTATTTTTATTAAAATTTCTTACCCACAATTTATTTTAAATAAATGATATTTTTTTATGCAATGTTTTTTATTTAAACTACTAAAATAAAAGTACATTAATATAAAAATTAAGAAAATACAAATACTAATAAAAAATTACGAAGATTCAATATATCCATGTATTTTATTTGTTAATTAAATTATATTTACACAAAGTATAGTAAAATAAAACAAAAGTAAAATTTTAGTTATCTATATTTTATAATTAATTTATTATTTATATTATATTTATCTATATTATTTATATTATGATTTATTACTTTCGAAATGAGTTTAGTTTTGTATGGATGTGGAAGGTGTAATTGCAATTGATGTGACACTTTAGAAATGAGCTTGGTCTTGCAGAGGTGCAGATGGTCTAACCTAGACCTGGCAAACGTGTCGTGTCGTGTCGAGTTCATGTCGGGTTCAAAGTTAAACGGGTTGAGAATGCCTAACCCTAACCCGACCCGTTTATTAAACGGGTCAGAAAATCCCAACCCTAATCCGACCCGCCTAACCCGCCACTACCCGCCAAACCCGTTTAACATTTAGAATACTAAAAATTAAAAATCGAAAATTCACAAATAATTTACAAATCCAAAATTCAAATGAAAGCATTAGAAATCTAAATTTTATAGTTCAAATTTATAAGTTCTAACCAAATCCAAAACACTAAAAATCCAAAGCATTAAAAACAAAACTTATAATATATATATATATATATATATGTATATATATGTATATATATATATATATGTATATATAAACGGGTTATTCGAGTCATTTTCGAGTTGAAATTTTTGACCCTGACTTCATCCGTTTAATTTTTGTGTCGTGTCGTGTGTTTACTTAAACGGGTTGAAATGTATTATCCAAACCCGTTTATTTTGTGGAACTTGTGTCGGGCTAGCATGTCGTATCAGTTTTTGTCAGGTCTAGTCTAGCCAACCCACCTCAACTATCCCAATTTATATATTTAATGTATTATTAGGTTAAAGTAGGATTTTGATAGAAGAAAAAATAATCATTTTAGTTTAAGAGTTTAAGATTTAACTTAACCTAAAAAATGAAATAATTTATTTATTCAAAATAGTCAATTTAGTACAAAAAACAACAATTTATATATTTATTCAAATCAATACATATAACTTTTAATTCATATATAACTAACTAATAAAAGAAAACACTATTTTAGACTTTTAGCTCTATTTATTTTGTTAAAGTAAGTATTTATAATTAAAAAATATATAATTTTAAAGATATGTAATTAATATATTTTTTTAATCAAGCCATGTTGAATAAACATAAAATAACTTATTATATAAATTTATAAGGTATTCATTCGTAGTCACGATATTAATTCAAGTTTTTTTTATTTTATATTTAATGTATTTAATGGTGAAAAAACAAATATAATAAATTTTAAAATGTTCCCTTAAATAACTTAGAGATTAAAGTTATTTTTTTGTTTCATAAATAGTAAATCTTTAATGCATATTTTAATAAAATATTTCATTTATGTTATTATATTTAGAAGTTATTAAGGGTGCGTTTGGCATGCAGACATGATAGAACAGGACATGACGAGACATGACAGAACAGAACATGACATAATAGTTGTTCAACATTTGGTAGACAGATCTGGACATAACAGAACAGATAACATTGGACAAAATACAAATAAATAAAACTTAAAGAATGAATAAAATATAAAATATAACCTGTATTTGATGTTTTAGAAGAGAATTTGATTTTATTTTGAGGTTATACTGGTAAAACATAAGTCTGTTCCACCTTGTTCCATGGGGTGGGGGTGGAACATGCCTGTTCCAACTTGTTCTACTTTGTTCCTGTCTATTCCACATAAAAGTTCTGCCAAACATGAGACAGTGATCTCTGTTCTGTTCTGCCCTGTCCTGTCCTGTCCTGTCCTGTCCAGTGTACCAAACGCACCCTAATTAGTGAAAATATGTAAGATAGATCAACTTTACTTTTATTTCTATTATAGTTATTTAAAATTATCATTTAGTGTATATATTTTCTAAAATTTGTATTTGATAATATAAATCCAAAATTATAATATTATATACAAAATAAATCAAATTAAAATTCTATGAGCTAACATAATTTATTATTACAAATTTTCTTATAAATCGGTTTGTATTAATTAACATATTATATATTATTAATAGTTTATTTTAAATATATTATGATATATTAAAATTTGCTAATTTTTTAACATTTCGTTTAGATGGGAATGGACCCCGACCCGTCGGGAAACTCGGTCCACCCGTCCCGTCCTCGTTATATATTTAAATTAATAAATTAAAAATATATTATTTATTTAAACTAAATCGGTAATTCATAATTTCTTATTTTCTAACTAGATTTAGAATATAAAATTGTTATTTTTTCGGATGTTAGTATGTATTTTGAACGTCAAATCAAAATATAATTACTCAATATGGTTTTTGGATATTAGTCGATACTATAGGATGCTGTAATTTTTTTTGGTATTAAAATAACTTTTTTTTGTATTAAAATAATTTTTTTCGATCGAGAAAAAAATATCTGTTTCCCTATTGGGGATCCCCGTTCCCCGGTGAGGATGGGATATGATACGATCATATTCCCCGACGGGGACGAGACGAAGATGAGGATTGGGGATGGGGTTTGAGGTCCGCCCCATTCCAATGCCTAAATTTCGTTTATTATCACTTTACATTTTTCAACTAGTTTTTTAAAAAATAATTAATTTCTTAATTATCTATTATCTGATCAATTAGTTTATTAAACAAAGTTTAAATGACAATTATAATGTTAATAATAATAAAAGAATTCTCAAAAAGATATAATTGAAAATACACTTTCCTCTTAAAATTGGGAAATTAATTAAAATGCCACAAGTTTGAAGCGGACTTATCAAAATACCTCAAATTTTGAAAAGTTTATCAAAATGCCATAAATTCTTGCGGTGGGAGCCCTCTATAGCGGGCAGGGACCAAATGTGTAAAATTTTGTAAGATTATTTACACTTTCAGTCCCCACCGCAGGACCATCGCGGGACCACCGCGGGCCGCGATCGCGGGACTCCCCACGGACAGGGACTGAAAGTGTAAATATGAAGCACATAAAATTTCAAAAATGGTCCCTGCTCGCGATCGCGGGACTCCACCGCGGAAATTTATGGCATTTTGATAAATTTTTCAAAATTTAAGGTATTTTGATAAGTCCACTTCAAACTTGTGACATTTTAATTAATTTCCCTTAAAATTCCATACCTACATCTATTTTGCAAAAAAGTAAATGGTAAAACAACAAAAAGGAAAATCCTAGACACACATCAAAAACATTAAAAAAAACAAATAAAGAGAGTTCTTCATCCTTTATGCCACGCGCGAATAACGCGCGTCTCCTACAACAAACAGGGTGTTGTTCAAGAAACGTATGAAATCATCTGACAATTCCAACCCTTGATATAAAAAAAGAAGAAAAAAAAAACCCTTTTCTTTCTTTCTTTCTTTCTTTCTTTCTTTGTTTATGGTGGTTGGTTCTGTGTTCCCTATGAATCTACGTGAACAGAAATTCTCTTTCCCACTACCCGTTACGGTTTCTCGATAAAAGAAACAAGAAATTCAGAAATTAAAAAGAGTTTTTAGAGAGAGAATGGGAGAGATTAGAGCGAGAAAGACTGTTTTTGGTGTTCATTCTCACAAAAAATCCCAATTTTCAAATTCATACGCCCAAGAACAAATACTATTGCTGTTAATAGTTTTAATTATTATTAATACACTCACTCTCCACACATTTACTTTTGTTTTTATACATTTATTATTATTATCACAATTCGTCAATCTTCAAATCTCACCGCACATCTCTATCATGATGATAATATTATGTTAGAGACAAGATCATAGATGGAAAGAGAGAGAGAAAGAAAGGGGTTGTAGTGAGAGAAAGTTTAATTTCTTTACTTTTTCGTCAACAATACCCTAATTTCAGATGTCTACCGCTCTCCCTGCAAACCCTATTTGTAGAGAGAAAAACTTCGATTTGGTGCACACCAACTGTTTGATGTTTTGATTCACCCAGTTTCTGTGTTGGGTTCGATCTCAATTTCAATACCCAGTTGCCGATTTCGATTTTCTTAAGCAAATGGATGGGGCTAGTGGCCATGGCGGCGGCGGTGGTTCGCAAGGGGAGGACAAGAATTCAGGGGAAGGAGGAGAGCCAAAGGTGAAGAGGAAGATGAAGACTGCTTTTCAGTTGGAGGTTTTGGAGAAAACTTATGCTGGTTTGTACTTGTTTTGTTTCAACTCTTGAATCTATTTGTTGCAATTGTTTTTCTTTTATATCGATTTGCTTTCAATTTAGTAACTTTAATTGGTTGATCGAATCTTCAGTGGAGACATATCCATCGGAGTCTCTTCGGGCTCAGTTGTCAGTGCAGTTGGGGTTAACAGATCGCCAGTTGCAGATGTGGTTTTGCCATAGGAGGTTAAAAGATAGGAAAACTCCACCGGTGAAACGGCCAAAGAAGGAAATGTCTGGTGGGGTTGGGGATGACATGGTGGCATCTGGGGAGGGCTTAGGTGGAAATGAGCCTGGTGGGTCTGGTGGGTCAGGTTCTGGGTCGAGTCCATTTGGGCATACGGACCGAGTTGTGGCTCGACCTGGTCCAACTGTTAGTGGGAGTGGGAGGGTTGCAGTTGCAGCTGCAGCTGCAACAACTACTGAGATGCCATCTGTGAAGAGGTATTATGAGCCTCCACATGCGGTTTCTGAGGTTCGAGCAATTGCTTTCGTTGAGGCACAGTTAGGAGAACGGTTACGTGAGGACGGCCCTATTCTTGGAATGGAGTTTGACCCATTGCCACCGGGCGCATTTGGTGCACCTATAGGTAATATAATCAATCTCTTGGGCTTGCTTTCAATAGTTTTTTATGCTTTTCAATCGATTGAAATGTTTGTATGTCTTTGTACTTCTATAGGGAGTTGAGTTTAGCCGAGTTTAATTCAAGTAACTGCCTTTAATTCGCCTTAATTTATATTTATTTTAATATCCATTTTTTGCTGATCAAAGTGTTCTTAGTATTTTTCTTCGACCTTGATTTTACTTACCTGTTTTTCTTATTAATTAACGTTAGTGCATAATGGATGAAATTGTGAATGAGTTTTGGTGACCATTTGTTGCAGTTCAGCAGAAGTCAGCTGTTCGACCTTATGAAGCCAAACCATATGAGCGCCCTGATGCAAAACCGGTGAAGGTTGGTCTATTTCTTTTTCCTTTCTTTCTTATAATTCTTTATGAATTTTATAAATTCTCATCGTGATTGTTTCCCCATACACTTGCTCTACACTTTCAAATGGTGGGGTGTTGCAACTTTCACTCATGCGATTAGTTCTAACTCGGTGCCTTCATACTAATAAGATGATATGGAGTTATTCTTGATTTTCTTATGGTTTGGTTGTGTCTAACTAGACTAAATATGGTTCGACTTAATTAAAGAAGTTGATGAGACCCCACCATCTCATAAAGCAACGGTTTGACTCGACTAAAAAGGTTTTTGACCAAATTTGCTTGAGTTAAGCTATGTCTCATTATGCGAAATCCGGAAGTTACAATTATGGGCTACTAAATAGAATTCCATCCGTTTACCAAGGTTTAAAAAATTCATCATTTACCAAGATTAAAAAATGTGGCAACTTAATGGGGACTCCTCGAAAAAGGAGGAGAATGCACACGATATTTCTGAACTCTTTTAGCATGATTGAAACATTAAATAATCATCAATTGAGGATTACAAAAACTTAATTTCACGTGGAAAATAATGTGGTTCTTACTCACGGATTACTAAATGAAGCGCAATTATTTATCATTGTTTCCTTTGAGTGTGAACATTTATAGAAATTTAGAATTGTAGTTATGTAAATATGCATTTATGTTTGCTTGTCCTTCTAAGTTACTGAACTTTTGTAGTATACAACTGATAGTGGTTTTCAATACTTCCCTGTCCTGAAACTGAACTCGCACTATTAATTTTAGGAGTGAAGTGAATTGGATTCTTACGCTTTTTTTAACTAAATGATAATTGTATTCTTAATAATAGAGGGTGCAATGGATTTTTCTATTTCATAATTAAGGGTAGAACTGGAAAGTAGACACTTTTACTTTTGAAAGTGGACACATGTTTTGGGGCAGAGGGGGAGTACTATACAATGCTACATAACTACTTGACAGATACATTTCGAGTGGAAACTAAGGGGCTGATTGTTTACTTTTTAATGGTTCCATTAAGAGGCAGCATCTGAATTGCTAAGAGGTGAATCTTGTTTGGCGAAAAAAAGTTGGCCTCTTAATGGTTCTAAAACCCTCTGAATGATTTTGTATCTTGGACCTCCCTTAGTCATTCAGCGCCCTAATTTCATTCTGAACAATCACCAAACAATCATATTTTATTTTGCACTATATCATAAGAGCCTCTTGTTGTTCTTTTCAGGGTGCTGTGAAGGCTGTCCATGAATATCAGTTTCTTCCAGAACAACCATCTGTTCGAAGCGATTCCTATGAAAGAGCAACCCCGTCTCGGTATTATGGCTCACCATCTGACGTTGGAGGTAGTCGGACACCTATAACCACCGCGCGTTCTTTTAGTCACGGAAACGATCCAATAGCAGCCTCTGGATACGGTTTTCAAGGACCCGTTGCAGGTACGAGTCTTGTACCTCAGCAAGCAAGGCAGGGCCACCTTTTGCTGCCTCCTCCTCTGCCTGAAGAATTTGATAATGCTGTACGCAAAAGCTCCACCGTAGGCCCTGGAATGGACCCTCACCCGATAACTGGAATAGAGAATCCATTTGCTACACCATCTGAAAAGCGAATTACCCATGAGGAGGATGTTGCACGAATGGAAAGAAAACGGAAGGTTGACTTTTTGAAGTATATAGAATCTTTATATAATTATTTTAACTATTTATTGGCGTACTTATTGTATGGGTTCATGTATCTTGGACAGAGTGAAGAAGCTAGAATAGCAAAGGAGGTTGAAGCCCATGAGAAAAAGATCAGAAAAGAGCTTGAAAAGCAAGATATGTTGAGACGAAAGGTATTTTTTTACTTTATCTATAAGTTCTTTTCTTGAAAAGTTCGATAGTTTGAACTAATTGTATTAAGTTCTGCTTTTATTGAAGAGAGAGGAACAAATGAGGAAAGAAATGGAGAGGCAAGATCGCGAACGACGGAAAGAGGAAGAACGGTTGTTGCGTGAGAAGCAACGGGAGGAGGAGAGATACCAAAGAGAACAAAGACGTGAAATGGAGCGGAGGGTGAAGTTTTTACAGAAGGAATCCATGAGAGTAAGTAGTCTTTGAGCTTACTTTTCAAATATATAATTATATTCTTATATTTACGTACCATTGCTTTGTTTCAGGCTGAAAAATTACGACTTAAAGAAGATATGCGTAAGGAGAAGGAGGCTGCAAGGCTGAAAGCAGCTAATGATAGGGCGGCTGCTCGAAGAATTGCGAAAGAATCGATGGAATTAATTGACGATGAGCGTTTGGAATTGATGGAGATAGCTGTGGCAAGTAAAGGGTTGCCTTCTATGCTGTCTCTTGATAGTGAGACATTGGAAAGCCTCGAGTCGCTAAGAGGTATTCTTTCTTTAATTGACGTAGATGATGTGATTGTGGTTGTACTTAATTAGATGCTCTACGTTTTTACTGTGTTCCATTTATGGGAAAGAACAAAATTTGAATAATATTCGATATTCTTGCTCAATTTTTGGTGTATATATGTTTTTTAAATTAGATTATAGCGATTGAACCATGTAAAATTGCTTTTTGGGTCTTTCTTTTGCCTATTTTAGTAGGTTTTGTCAAAGAAGATGTCCTAGAGTTTTGGGCTTGAAAATGCTTACATTATCCTAAAGGTGTCTTCACGGGTTCCTTTGGATTAGGTTTGTAGTATTTTTCTTCGTTCCAAATAAATGTCCAGGATAAAAAATGCAGTATTAAGAAATGTGTATTTATTACAGTTGTTAATTAACTGAATGACAATTTTACCCTTTAATGATAGAGGCAACCTATCTCTCCCTCTCTCTCTATATATATATATATATCAGCAACACTTTAACTTTAGTGTGTAATTAAGGGTAAAATTGAATATTTAGTAAATTATAACCATTTATCTTTGAAAGTGGACACTTATTTTGGGACATTTGGAATATATACTAGTTATTTGTGCCATTCTTTGTGACATTACGTTTATAATGTTTAATATCTCTTTCTTTGTATTCTTTTATACGTTTATGTAACTCTTCATTGCTTTAGATATGCTCCCTGAATTTCCACCCAAGTCCGTGCACTTGAAGAAGCCGTTTAAAATCCAACCATGGACTGATTCCGAGAAGAACATCGGCAATCTCCTTATGGTGAATATTATTTTACTCTTTTGTGCTTTAGTCTGTTTCACTCTCAATCTTCATTTTATGTTTTTTAGATACATGGATTTATTTGAATTACGTATTTCTCAGGTTTGGAAATTTCTGATTACTTTTGCTGATGTTCTTGGACTTTGGCCTTTTACCCTTGATGAATTTGTGCAAGCTTTTCATGATCATGTAAGTTTTCCTAAAACAATATCCGGGAATTCCATCATTTTGCTTCTGTTAGATGTTCGGTATTGGAATTATTTTCTAAACACCCTCTTCTGGAAACTTCTAGGATCCTAGATTGTTGGGAGAAATTCACGTGGCACTTCTGAAATCCATTGTTAAAGATATTGAAGATGTAGCAAGGGCGCCCTCATCCTGTTTAGGAGCAAATCAAACAAGTGCTCCTAATCCTGGAGGTGGCCATCCGCATATTGTTGAAGGGGTAATCCCGCTTTCATGCTTATGTTTTTATCTGGGTGGGATATACTGGGCTCGTTTGATTTGGTTTGGTTTATTTTTAGTTGACTTTGTGAAACGTTTCTTGACTTCTTTTGCAGGCATTTTCTTGGGGTTTTGATATACGTAGCTGGCAGCGTCACTTAAATCCCTCGACATGGCCAGAGATATTGCGTCAATTTGCTCTTGCTGCAGGATTTGGACCAAAATTGAAAAAGAAGAATGTCGATCAAGCACATCCTCGTGAAGAAACTGAGGTGCTTTTATCCTTCCACCTTACCATCTTTACTCACGAAATCTAAGAGTTGATGATATATATATATATATATATAGACAGACGGAGAGGAGACGAAATCGTATTTATGTTCTAACATCCCCGAATAAATGCAAACTCTCTTTTTGGTAGTTTCAGTTTTGCATTGGTAGCCATTAGAAAAGGGACCTGCAAATTGGTATTTTTTTGTTCGTTGTTTATCACAAGTTCATATATAAGCTTTTCTGATGATCTATATTTTAGGGTATTGATGGCGGAGATATCATTTCGAATTTACGTAGTGGAGTGGCGGCTGAAAACGCATTGGCCATCATGCAAGAGAGGGGTTTCTCCAATCGGAGATCTAGGCATCGGTTGACACCAGGAACTGTTAAATATGCTGCGTTTCATGTTCTTTCACTCGAGGGCAGCAGGGGACTTTCCATATTAGATGTTGCTGACAAGATTCAGGTACCTTTAGATTCTTGATCATAGAGTTATTGTTAATTTTAGGGCAAAATAGGAAATTTGTTACCGGTCAAAGCGGGTACAAAATAGGAAATTTGTTATATTGATTGAGAAAAAAGAATACTTTCGTGCATTTTGCCCTTATATTTATTGTCTCTTTTCTAAATTTATAACAATTTTTTGTAGAAATCTGGACTTAGGGACCTCACCACGAGCAAAACACCAGAAGCGTCGATTGCTGCTGCTTTGTCCAGAGATACAAAGCTTTTCGAAAGAACAGCCCCTTCAACGTATTGCTTACGCAGTCCTTACCGGAAGGATCCTGCTGACGGTGATGCGATCATTAATGCCGCAAGAGAAAAGATTCATATATTTAAAAACGGTTATTTTGATGGAGAAGAGGCTTATGACGCCGAAAGGGATGATGCTGAAAAAGACGATGATTCCGAAAGTGATGTTCCGGAAGATCCGGAGGTTGATGATATTGCAGTCGATTCGAAGATAAACGAAATATCTCCTCTTTCTTCTCATGATCAGCTCTTTAGAGAAACTTCAATTGGCGGCATTGGGAATTCCGCTATAAAATCTGAAATTCCAGAAGATATGAAGGTTGACTCTTCCGTTGACCAATCTAACATTGTTGGTGGGACCACTGATCCAGCCGAAGATACTGTAGTGGACGAAAGTATCTCCGGTGAGCCTTGGGTGCAAGGACTTATGGAAGGGGAGTATTCTGATTTGACCGTTGAAGAACGACTCAATGCTCTTGTTGCCTTAATAGCCATTGCCAATGAAGGAAATTCAATTCGTGTTGTTCTTGAGGTACCTTCGTATTTCTTGTGTAGGGGAAATTTTATTTAGGAATCGTAAATATTTTGAAAAACAAAGGAACCAATATAATCATGAATAGTCGTTCATTCATAATGAATATTCATGATATTCATCATGAATATATGATTTTCTAGGTTATCAAAATATTTACGGTTCTCGATCTGCTCTTTCCTCCATCCGAAATTAAGTGCCCATATTTCTATTACAGTTTCTCTTAAAATAAGCGTCCGATTTCAAAGGTAAGTGCCTACTTTCCAATTGTACCCTTAATTATGGTATAGAGATTCTTTACACCCACTATTATTAAGGGTAAAATCGTCACATTTGTAAAACTGTCTTTTTCATTATGGACATTTATTTTTGGACGAAAGGGAGTATATCATTAACTATATTTCAGCCAGAATCGTTTGGATATAAATTATGAAAACTTTGGCAGGATCGCTTGGAAGCAGCCATGGCATTAAAGAAGCAGATGTGGGCAGAGGCACAAATTGATAAACGACGAATGAAAGAAGACTTCATGATAAAAATACAATATCCGTCTGTTGATGACCGAAGTGATTTAGCATCAAACAACCATCAAGAAATCTTGGGTGACCCACAGAACGATTTGAGTAATCCGAATGAAGTTCCGGATGGTTTTCAGCTTCAGCAACCTGCATATGCTGCTGAAAAGTCGAGGTCACAATTAAAAGCGTTTATTGGTCATAAAGCGGAGGAGATGTATGTATACAGATCGTTGCCACTTGGGCATGACCGAAGAAGGAACCGCTACTGGCAGTTTATAACTTCCGCTTCACGTAATGATCCTGGCTCCGGCAGAATCTTTGTTGAGTTGCGTGATGGCTGTTGGAGGCTTATCGACACTGAGGAGGTAATATGTCGTTCTTTTCGAGTCCAAATACCATCTGTTTACTTCCTTATTAAAAATGTTTATTTTAAGTACCAAGAAATTTCTAAATCCTCTATAAAAGTTGAAACGTTATATGGTTTGACATATGCAGGGGTTCAACAGTCTTTTGGCATCTTTAGATGTTCGTGGGAATCGGGAGGCACAATTGCATTCTATGTTGCAAAGGATCGAAACCCGTTTTAAAGAATCCATTAATAAGATGCATGTGTCCGCTTCTGGCTCCAATAGCCCAAGTAGCACTGTATCGATTCCGAATACAAATATTTTGGAATTCTCATCCTCCTTTGCAATCGAGTTGGGACAAAGCGGAAAAGAGATAACTAATGCCTTGAGAAGATACCAAGATTTCGAAAAATGGATGTGGGCTGAATGCTTGACTTTACGGGCAATGAAGTTTGGGAACGCTAGATGCCAACACCTGCTACGAATTTGCGATAATTGCCGTGATTTATCCTTCATTGAGGATAATCACTGCTCTTCTTGCCATAAGCAATGCGAGACGTTTCTCGGAAGCAATTTAGCGTTTTCTAAACATATATCTCAGTTCATGGAAAAGTTGAGACGGGAATCTCCGTTGTATTTTCACAATGGGGAATTCAGCAGTCCCGTGAGGTTCAGATTGATTAAAGCTCAATTAGCATTAATTGAGGTGAGAACTTTATTTTCGAGGGGCTTCTATTTCGGCATTGTTTGGCAAAAAAAAGCTAGCTTATTTTTGGGGTACATGTTTGGATGACCATAAGCTAGCTTTTTAAAAAGCTAGCTTGGAGTAGCTTATGAGTAGCTTTTTGTAAATATTCCAATTATGCCCTCATTAATATTAATTATTATTTATTAACTATTTTTTTAATATGTCCTTTTTGGTCATTTAAATGTTTATAAGCTACTTTTTGCCAAACGTGATTTTTTCATCAGCTAGCTTATCAGTCAACAGCTAGCTTATCAGCTACCAGCTAGCTTATAAGTCATAAGCTAGCTTATCAGCTAGTTTGCCAAACATAGCCTTCATGTTTTTTCAATTCTTTATTTCGCATTTTTAATATCGTTATCTTTTTATAGGCTTCTATTCCACTGGAAGCTCTTCAGCCTTCGTGGTCAGACGAGTGCAGAAAATCTTGGAGTGTGAAGCTGGTTAATGCGGGAACAGCTGAAGCCCTTCTCGAGGTGCGTGTTGCCGTACTTTTTGCTTATATTGATTATGTTTTGGCAATCTAGCTGATAAATTAGTTGTTATTTAATAAATGAATGCGTGAATTTGTCAGGCTTTGACGTTGTTGGAGAGCGCTATAAGAAGGGACTTTTTGTCGCTGGATTTCGAAACGACAGATGAGTTGTTGGGTTCTAATAACTCGGTAACTTTACAAGCTACCGGTGTCTGCTCAACAGTTTCCGTGCTTCCTTGGCTGCCGGAAACAACGGCATGTGTCGCGTTAAGGCTCATGGAACTCGACACCTCCATTCATTACTTGCTCAGTCAGAAAGAGGATGCCGAAAAAGACAAAGGACCAACCAATTTTCTGGTATGTTCCCGCCAAGTTAACGATCAAAATCGTTATGTTATTGAAAAAAGTGCTTTAATTCCTATTTAGTTTAACAAAGAATGTTTTTTTTTCTATGTTACAAGATCAGCAGGTTATCTGTCAAAATGGGTATGAAATAGAACTTTTTGAAACTGTGTTAAAAAAAAGAGTAAATTACACGATTGGTCCCTGTGGTTTACACAAAATTGCACTGTTGGTCCCTAAAATGAAATAATTACGTGTTTGGTCCCTGTGGTTTACATTTTCTCACCTCTTTGGTCTTTCTGCCCTAACCCCGTCAATATAGTTCGTTAATGTACACATATGAGACGCACGTGATGGGGGCAAAATCGTCATATTATGTTTGGTGATTTTGAGCGATGTAATTCTGTATCTTTGATGTTTGGTGCAGCCTTTGGCGCCGAAATACGCGATGATGAGGAACGGGGATGAGGGCGAGCATGGTGACACAATATTCGGATCTGGGAACTTTCAAGACCCGTGGGCTGATCCAGGCACCTCGGGGCGGGGGCGAGGGCGTGGAAGGGGGCGGGGGCGGACCCGTGGTGGTGGCAGATCTCAAAGAAGTGTCGGCGCCGTTGGTTCCAGATCAAGAGCTAAAACAGCCGACATGGGTCGGTCCGGTGGGCAATTAGGCGGCTGGAAAGGGCGGACACGTGGCGGTGGTCGTGGAGGCCGTAAGCGTGGCCGCCGTGGCGTCCGGACTAAACCGCAAAAGATGGCAAAGATAGGTAACGATGGTGAAAGGGACGTTGATCAAGACTTTTTATACGAGGAAAGTCCGGTCGTCGGTTTCCAGGAGTGGAACGCCGAAGAAACCGCCGATCTACGAGTTGCTGAGAACGCTAGTAGTTCGGAATACGAGATTGAAAACGACAATAATGGGCAAGCGTCGGTTGATGAATACGATGACGATATTTTGGTGGACGATGGGTATCGGAACGTTTATGATGACGTGGCGTCTCGGGGGTATATTGGGGAATTCGGTTTGGAAGGGGAAGAAGAGTATGTTGGAGAGGAAGATGAGGATGTTGAGGATGAAGAGGAGGAAGAAGATGAACAGGGCGGTGTAGATGTTGACGGATTCTTCAATGATGATTCAGATGAGAACCGGGACGTGGGTGGAGGGCAAATTGGTAATAATCCAGATGACGAGACGGAATCGTCTTCATCCGGTTATAGCGATTAAATTAACAAACTAGTGTAGTAGTATGTAATGTAATGTATCAAGTATAGTGAAGCCCCAAATGTAAATTTTGGGGATGGATTGTGCTTTATGTTATAGATTTTGGAATAGGTAAAAAGAGATGTATGATGAAATGATGCATTCCACCTCAATTTTATGTTATAGATTTTGGGGATGTAATTTATTAAATATTAATATTAATATTAATAAAATAATATAGAAAGTATATAAAAGAAATTGAAACTACAAAAAACCTTTTATTTTGGTGTGATGAACAGAAGGGGTGACATCGGTCTTCTGGTTCCGTGGCTCCTGACCTTGGAAGATGGGATTCCGAGACCAGGACCTCATAACTTTCGTAACTTTAGCCCTATCCTGACAAGGAGGGGAACTTATGAAGAAGACTGATTGTGCTCTTCCTGTAATCTGCCTTTACTATGAATCGAAGATAGGATTGAAAGAAGAAACTGGACATTCAGTAACGAAATCAACCGTTCGAGAAGAAGCTCTTTGAAAGAGTAGGCTCTTTTCTTTGGGTCAACGCCTGTTTACAACAACCTTAACCGCACAAGCTTGGGTTGGGCCTACCTCCATCCTTATTGGAGCCGTATGAGGCAGAAGCTCCACGTACGATTTTGAAGCCGAGCCTTTCTAGCAATGGGGAAGGAGTAGGAGGCTCAACTATGGTCTAAGCTACTAGAGTGAACGACACATTTCCGCTTAAGTAGTTTCATTCCTTGGTACCACAATCTAAGTTGCTTCCTAGGCTGCTATATCTTCTTGTTTGCCCGCTTTGATTAGGCTTCCTTTAACTGATTTGATCGGCATAGTTGGCTAATAGTACCCCGAGGGTCATCAGGTGATCATATATCTTTGCGCCGCCAATATGTCCTGGGGCATGGGCTTCCTCGAGAACCTGCTGCACATCCTCTCTCGAGGGATGGGGAGAATGGCCATTATAGCCCTTCCTGTAAAGTTCTCCTTGCTTAGCAAAGACGCGAAATTAAAACCTTTAATGATATATTTTGTTATAAAAATATTTATTTTATTATAATCTAACAAATAACTTAAATTAATCAAAATATATTAAAAGATATAAACAATTTATTATGGGTGCATTGGTCATTTTATCAGATCTAGTTCTGTTCTATCAAACAATGAATAATTCCAATACTAGAAAAACAATCGATTTAACTTGATCAAACTAATCTCATGGTATGTAAACAATCGATTGCAACTACAACGTTGCTCTCGGTTCCAATTATTAGATTTTCATACCATCGACCATTTCTACGTAAAACCCAAAACCCACCCTTCAAAACCCGATATAACAACTTAAATATGCACAAAGGTACTTGGATCTCCAATCTCGGCCCATCTTAACCGTTGAGTAGTTCTTTAATCTTGCTCTTCTGAGATGTATTTAACCTCGATGGAAACTTGATATTAAACTTGATCCTCAAGTTCCCTTTCTTTGTCGGATCTTTTGAAATCGGCATACCTTCTCTAGGGACCACCTCCTCGTAGTCCGGATGGATCACGTTATTGACGGGAATGGTGAGGTTCCTGCCGTCAAGCGTGGTCAACTGGACCGTGTAACCGGTCAACGCTTCAGCCAAACTTATACGTCGCGTTAGAACCAAGTCGTTTCCATCACGACTGAAAGTGGTGTGCGGTTTTTCGTCGATGATGAAGATGAGATCGGAGGGTATCATGTTCGGCTGCTCATTTCCTTTCTCTGGGAATGTGATTTTGGTGCCCTTTTTCCATCCAGGCTTTATGCTGATGTTTAGTATCTCCTCCACTGTCATTGTCTTCCTGGAATTAATCAAAGTTCAATGAGCTTAATGAGACTTGCAACTTATTCGGACAGCTATATACGATTCTTTGGTAGTAGCTTAATTATATAGAAAGTAGTTTATTCACTAAGCTTCTATGAGAGCTTTATGCAGAAAGCCAAGTACACTCCTCCTATCTATGAAAAAGCCATCACAAGAAAAAGTTTTCCCAATCTTAATCTATACATACAAATTAATACACACAAACAGCCATATCCATACATAACTTAATAAGCACTTTTACATAAAAGCATAAGTTGTATTAAATAAGCAATTCCCATACACTCCCAAATAGCTCCTAAGGCCCATTTGCAAGCAGTTTAATAAGCTTAACGAGCCACACATCTTATTCAGTCATATGAATGTTTAGTAGTGGCTTAATAAATATAGAAAGTATCTTATTCAACTTTATGCAGAAAGCAAGCTTCTTTCCAAACCTTTCCTTCCCAAAAAAGGCTAAAAACCCACATACATATTTATCCGTACAGACTGTTTATTCAGCTCAACAACCGAACAACAACTTATCTGTTACCATACTGACAGCTATATCAATACAGATAGCTATATTCATTCAGGTCTTACCGAACAACACCTTAACGGAACGAACGAATACCAGAAACAAAAATTGGAAAAAGGAAACTTACCCACTAATGTCAGCAATCTCTCTTGAGATCTTCATCTTCTTTGTAGTACCCTTGTAAAGCTCTTCAAGGGTACATGGAAGACTCCTCTCAATCGGGGAGGCTTTCCGCGTACCTGATCCAACTCCACCGCCGCTGCCAAAAGCTCCACCACCACCGCCGCCGCCGCCAAAGGAGCTGAAAATGTTATCAAATCCTCCCATATTATCACCAAACGCATTGCTGGAAAACCTTGTTCCTCTCACCCCAGTCCCACCACCATCTCCACCACTCCCCATTCCCTTGAACCCGAAAAACTCTGCAAATATATCATCGGCGTTTCTGGGGTTGAAGGAGAACGGCGTGCCTCCGCCGGTGGAGAAGTAGGTGGCTCCGCCAGGACCACCTGCCGCGGCATCAGGTGGTGGCACTTGACCCTTGAGACCTTCTTCACCATATTGATCATATACTGCTCTCTTCTGAGGATCACTTAGAACCTGAAGATGAATTGAAGAACAAAAACAGTTCAAAAGAAGATTCAAAAACAGGTAAAAATGTTTTCAATTGCATAGAAACTTTCGAGATCTAAAGGGCTGTTTGACAGTTGCTGAATGGTTTGGTGCAGAATGATTAAGTGGTCAGAATGATTATGAGGCTCTTATGATATAGTGCAAAATGAAATATGGTACTTTGGTAACTGTTTAGGATGAAATTTGGATGCTGAATGGTTAAGGGAGGCTCAAGATACAAAATTTTAGAACCATTAAGAGGCAGAATTTGTTTTGCCAAACAAGATTCACCTCTTAACGATTCAGAGGTTGCCTTTTAATGGAACTATTAAGAGGTAAACAAACAGCCTCTAAGGCTCTCTGATCGAACAAGGTGAAAAACTAGATATTGATATCACGATTTCTCATCCAATTTCAAAATTCAATCAATTTGTGAGCCAAACAGGACATGATCAACATGAAAAGGAAAATCAATTTCATCAAACAAAATTGCAATCAAAATCCGAAAACAAAGAAGCAAATCGAATTAAAGAACTCCAATCCAAATACTTATACCGGATTTTAGATGTTTTCTACCGAAGATTCTGAATTAATCTACATAAAATCGACAAACACCCAATTAAATTCACATTAACAAACTTCAAAAAATACGATAAACACATCATAGAAGATAGAGAGAGAATGAGATAAATATATAAACATACATCATAGGCTTCAGATATCTGCTTAAACTTGGCTTCTGCATCCTTCTTGTTATTAGGGTTCTTATCAGGATGCCACTTCATTGCGAGCTTTCTGTAAGCCTTCTTCAAATCTTCATCTTTAGCATTCTTGTCAACTTGCAAAATTTTGTAATAATCCACACCCATACTCCCTTAGTCCCTTGTTGTTCTCTTGTAACAATTGATTTGATTACTACTCCTTTGTTCTCGAATTTCTTCTAAAATCTCCATTACAGAGAGAGAGATTATATAGTTGCAGAATTTGTATGATAATTGGGGAAAGTTTGATGGAGATCACGAAACATGTGGAAGGTTCGGGAACTGTCCGGAAACGCCAATGATTTTTTTTTAATCGCCATGAACAACAAAATTCTAAATTCCTTTATTTTGAGATTAAAATAATCCTTAAATTTAAAATAGATTTGGTTTCTTTGTTTTAAATATTTTTTAATTAAGGTTATTATGATATTTTTATGGGAAATTAATTAAAATACCTAAAGTTTGACTTTGACTTACCAAAATATCCATAATTTCAACACTTTTATAAAAATACCCATTTTTTCCACGATGGGGTCCGTGATCGCAGAACAGGAAAAATTGTTAAAATTAAAACTAATTTTAGTTAATAAACGATATATGTGTTAATATGATGAAGGTATAAAATTAAAATTAGGAAAATAAAAGGTATAAAGTAAACTAAGTAAATAATTATAGGGGTATAAAGTATAAATTTCAAATCAAAATCACCAAATTGAATGTGTCGCGGGTGACTAGTCTCCTAAACGCGGGACTCATTATTTTCAAATTGAACCCTGGTCTACGATTGCGAACCCCATCGTGAAAAAATGGGTATTTTAGTAATTTAAAGTCAAACTTTGAGTATTTTAATTAATTTCTCTATTTTTATTGTAAATTTGATTCTTAGACCATCCACATCCCTGCAATTCATTTACACTTTCAATTGTGCCACATCAGCTTTTGCAATTACCTTCCACACACATGCAATCCACCTACACTTTCAAAAGTGGTCCCCACTATAACATTTATTAATTACTTTATAAATTATTATATATATTTTATTTTTTAATTAATATAACATAATATATAAAATAATTAAAAATAAATTCATATTAATAATTTATTTTAATTTAATGTTAATTAAAATAAAAAATAAATTCATATTAATAATTTATTTTAATTTAATGTTAATTAAAATAAAAAATAAATTTATATTAATATTTATAAAGTTTATTATTTTTAATAACCATTTAATATACTATTTATTAAATATTATAATTTAATGTATTTAAATCAATAGAAAATGAATATATTAGGTGATGTGGCTTGCAATAGCAATTGCAAATATTGCAATTGCTTTCATACGTGGCATGCACTATTTCATTTGCAATTCAATTTGCAATTCAATTTGCAAGGCTATGTGTGTGCTCTTATAATATTTAATTTGTTTTGGTCATAGTTTATTTGACTAATGTTTTCAATAAATTCGTTGAATCAAAAGTCATTTTAGTATATATATATATTTTTTTGTTAATTCTATAAAAATGTAACAACAATATTTTTCTACCCATACAGTATAATATTTTAATATTTATAATATTTTTCAAACGAGAATGTTAACTATTTAAAAAATTACGAGAAAAATAAATCATGTACAGAATCACATGTGATTTAAATCGACGACAAAAAGTTGGACACGACGACTTTGGTCCGATAATGGAACCATGTAAATTCCGTAAATTTATTTGTTTTGAACTTGCTATATTTATAGATAATAACATTTTTGTTATTATCTACATTTTGTAGGTTGTTTGTCTACGATAGAGTATTTTTGTGCAACATCTAGATTATTGTTATCCACATTTGTTATTGGGTTAGTTGAGCACTTGGATTTCTACAAGTTGAGGACCGAGCCGACCCTGGAGGTGTGCCGGTGGTGCCGGCACACAGGACCTCCGATTGTCAAGTGAGTGTCGTTTGTAGACATAGGGAAAGTGCGAGATGAATCCTTTCATTCTCTTTACCTATTTATTTATTTATTTTTAACTTCGAGATTATTAAAGTAACTTTAGTGGTATTTTTTTATAGGTTTTTGTTCACTATTTTCTTTTTATTAACTTAAGTAATTGTTTCTCAATAATTTTTGATTTTTGAGCTCGAAGTTATATGTATTTTCTAATTTTTTTGTTCTCTAGTGTTTTTTATTAACTTGGAGTAATTATTTTTTAATAATCTTTTTTATATTTATTTTTAAACCGGAAATTCCAAATCTTAATCATCTAATTTTTTTTATTAATAGTGTTTTTCTTATTTTCTATTTCTAATAATTACTTATTTAATTTATATAAGTTTCTTTACTTATTTAATGAAATTTAGAACTTCTTATTTTATTTTTGTTGTTTATTTTATATGTTTCTTAGAATTTTTTATATTAGTGTTTTTAAGGACGGTAAATTTATTAGCTTTTGTTTGATATGTGTTTTTGAAATTATCCACAATTGATTGATCTATATTAGATGCGACATTTTCAATTAGGAGATTTTAATCAAGTTACTATAAACATAAAAAGAAAGATGAACAATTTTTCAACGTCAACGAGGAACCATCAATCAATTTATTGTCAAAATGTTGAATTAAAGTAAAAAATAATAATATAACTAAAACAATCAAAGGCCACATCTAATTCATCGCACGGGGCCTCCCAAATGTCAGGAACGACCGTGGTTGGGGATTTTAGAAATCATTTGCTAGCATTGTTTGTATGACACACATTTTCCCAAAAATGTCAGGACCGACCGTGGTCGGTTTTAATAACCAAGGTTCTTAATGGGAAAAATAAGAGTTTGTGGGGGATATTTTAAGTTTGCAATTTTAAGAGGGCTAAATCGTAAATTTGGAATAAGGGTATAAGACCCTCAATGATTGCACAAAACCATAGGCTTTTACCATTTCTCTTGTGTCGGCTGTGTGTGTGGAAGTAGAGAGAAGGAGAACCAAGCTACTACCTGCATTCTTGGAGAAGAGGAGAAGGAATTTCATCATCAAGCAATTTTAGGTAATCCTTAACCCTACCTCTTGTTACCTTGTGTGATTGTTGGATTTTATTGGGAATTTGAAGCTTTGCTGGGAACCTTATTCTTGATTTGAGCAATCAGATCAATGAGTTAAAATGGTAAGAAAACGAGCCTTGCATGTCAACCAATTTATGTTTATGCACTGATTTATCGCCTTGTGAATTGGGGTCCCAGCCTATCTGTGAAATCCTTCTTGGTAATCGATGGTTGTAGTTGTTCGGCAAAACCCTCGTAACCGGAATCGTCCTGATGGGCGAAGTTATCCGGAATAGCAATCTGGAAGAGGAGTCCAGAGGTTATCCGAAATAGCAATCCGGAAGAGGGAATCCGGATGGGTTCAGAATCGTGGGATATTTCCCTTAGTTGAGATGTTGTTTAGAAATAATCTTCGGGTGAAGGCAATCTTACGACTCTTGTTCCCTTTAATTTTAGGTGTTCCGCCTAGAGATTTGGGAGCGTAAGTGAGAAGTAGCAAGCAAGATCAGGTGAGTTTTTCTAACTAAATACGTATCTTTTAAACGTGATTTCAGAAGTGAGAAATGAATATGAATCGATATGTTTATATTACATGAAAGCATGTGTTCGGAAAGTTAATTTAAAGTGTATGCATACATTTGTTGATAGATGTGTAATGGCTAAGTCGGGGGGTGTGTCCCGCCAATGCTCATACCAGAGGGTGTGTCCCGTTTATGCCATGGGAGGAGTGACCCAGTAAGGCAGTGTGAGACTGACACGTTGTCGCCATCGCGGGACTTCAGTGTGCCATTTACATGTGAAGTTTATGTGAAAGCTTATTGTTTAAAGTTGTTGTTTATAATGGTTATGAATGTTTTATACTTGTTGATGAAACTGTTGCCACTAGAGGGAGCTCACTAGACCTCATGGTCTAACCCTCGCTTTTCAAAACTAAACCATATTTTAGGAAAACGCTTAGTAGGGAATACTGGTAAGAGCAAGGAGAAGGCGTGAGCGTGAAGCTTGGGACTAGAAGGAAGTCAACATAGTATAGTATGTCAGACTTAGTATTATAGAAATCTCAGATGTGTATTGGGTTGTTTCCGCAAACCTTGTTATGTACTCGTATGTTTATGATTGTATTCCGGAGCCTTTTCGGCGAGTTGTTTAATTCTTGTTGTTCAAGCGTTATCATTGAGTTGGGTTGTTACATCGGTCCCTTAAACCAATCCCAAAAATTAATTTATTTGGGGCTGAGATTCGTACGAACTTGGAATGGGGATGCTGACTTTGGTAAATGACAGTTCACAACATCTGCTGCACTTAATAAAAATGGAGTCCATCCAGTAGTATTTGCTGAAAACAAATTAGACCTTATTTGTCTGGCCTTAAAGCTAAAGAAATGGAAGCATGAGCATCTACTACTTTGCATATGGCTATGAGAGAAAATGTTATATCTGAGACTGTGTCTGAAAAGACAACTGGAGGTATTTAGAGCAAGCTTGATAATTTATATTTCAAAAAAACTTTGATCAACAGATTGTTACTGATGCGGTTGTGTCTCTTCTTCAAAATGAAGGAAGACACAACAATTAAAGCTCATATGACAGAATTTGAAGATATCATTATGAAGTTGAAGCAACAAATGCGCTTCTTGCTAAAGATGAAGAAGCACTTGTAAAGAGATATATCCTACATATTTCTGGACAAAAGCTGTAAACACTACATGTTTTACTCAAAATAGATTTATCATCGTAAAGAGACATAAGAAAACTCCTTATAAACTTTTTCATGTGAGAAAACCTAACATCAATTTCTTTCACATCTTTGGATGTGTGTGGTACATTCTCAATGATAGAGATCATCTTGGGAAATATGATCCCAAATCAGAGGAAGGAATTTTTGTTGCTTACTCCACTATTTCAAAAGCCTTCAGAGCCTACAACCAGAGAAGAAAATATATTGATGAATCTATGCATGTACACTTTGATAAAAAGGCGAATCACCTTCGTCATCATTTGACACCTTCAATGAAGAAGAACTAAATGAACGGATCTCCTTACAACTACTAAGATCTAATTCTTCTTCCCTATCAAATTCTTCTTCTGATTCCCTTCAAAATAACCCCGTTAATGTTTCTCCAGAGTCTCCCAATCTTGATCCACCTCTTCTCTCAGCAAATCATTCCACCTTACCCTTTGTTCATGAAAACCCCTCTTCTCCACTAAATGAGTCTCATCAAGTTGAAGATACTTCTCCTATATATGACTCCTCAGATAATGAGACAGACTCCATTCAACCTCTTCCTCCAGCAACTAAATGTACAAAAAGCCACCCCATTGATCAAATTATTGGATCATCAATCTGGAGTTAAAACCAGAACATCAACCGCCATTATCTGCCTATACCATCATCTTTCTCTCTCTCTCCTTGAACCTAAGAAGATTGAAGAAGTCATCCAAGATCCAAGTTGGATAAGTGCCATTCAAGAATAACTTCTTCTATTTGAACAACACAAAGTTTGGAACCTTGTTCCAAAGCCTGTTGCGAAATCCATTATCGGTACAAAATGGATTTTCCGAAACAAGATGGACGAAGATGGTATTGTGATAAGAAACAAAGCAAGACTAGTAGCACATGGTTACTATCATGAAGAAGAAAGTGACTATAAGGGAATATAGAAGAAATGATTTTGTAGATAAGATAATCAAGGTTTGTTTTTACTTCATCGATTTGAAAGTTGTAATGAAAATACCCCTTCTTTTGCTTACTTGATTTGCATATGCCATGCTACATTATGACACATTGATCAATTTTACACCAAGAAAAATGCAAACCTTCCGTTTAATTTCCAACAATAGCAGTGCTAATCCAAACAAGTGTGAAACATAAGTTAAACTTGAAATGACAAAGATATCAATACGATCTGAATTACTTGGCATAACTTGTTAGAGAATCTCCAACAACATTGCTAAAATAAAAAAATGTGTTTTTGTTTGCTATTATTCTCCAACAACATTGCTATCTTGTTTGTTAAAATAGAGATTAATGGAGAAATCTATAAATATAGAGAATTCTCTATAATTCTGTAAATAGGAAAGAGAAATAATTATTTTATTCAACCCACCAATAACATAATTCCTTTAGGGAAATTAATTAAAATACCCTAAGTTTGACACTTGCATAAATGCCCCTTCTCTCTCGCGTTTTGCAAAAATACCCCATTATTCCGCGATTTGAGCCGCGATCACGGACCCGACCCATGTGGCCCGCGATATTGGTCTGTGATTCCACACATTTGTCCCCGATTTTTAATTTTTGATTTAAATGTTACATTTCACACCCTTATACTTATTTAGTTAATTTTCTTTATACCTTTTAGTTTTCAATTTTTCATTTTACACTTTTATTATATTAACACATATAATCGTATATTAACTAAAATACGTTAAAAATAATTTTAATTTTAACAAGTTACATCATTATAATCGTCTCGTCGATACCTTCGAAATGAGCCCAATATAGATTATTTTTTGATTTAATTATATTATACTTATTTAGTTAATTTACTTTATACCTTTTAGTTTTTTATTTTTCATTTAGTTAATATAAGATTATTATGTTAATGTGATAAGAGTGTAAAACGAAAATTAAAAAAGTAAGAGATGTACCATAAATTAAATAATTAACTATAAGAGCATGAATTGTAAATATTAAAAATATTTGTATGTAGTATATATGATATATAATAAAATAATTAAATCAAAAAATATTCAATATTGGGCTCATTTCGAATGTATTGAAGAGATGATTATAACAGTGTAACTTGTTAAAGTTAAAACGTATTTTTTAACGTATTTTAGTTAATATACAATTATATGTGTTAATATAATGAAGATATAAAATGAAAATTAGAAAAATAAAAGGTATACAGTAAACTAATTAAATAATTATAGGGGTATGAAATGAAATTATATATGAAACTCATTTCCACGTACACACATTTAGTCCGCGATCCACATTTTGAAATGTAAATTTTCATTGCAGACCAGGGGGTAAAATGTAAATTTCATCGTGGATCAGGGGGTATCGCGGGCATCGCGGGTCAAATTCGAGGGGTGTTTGGTCAGGGTCCGGGATCGAGAGGTAAATCGCGGGATTAAGGGGTATTTCGGCCAAATGGGAGAGATTTGGGGCATTTCGGTAACAGATTTATGAACTTGGGGCATTTTAATTAATTTCCCATTCTGTTATCATTTTTATATTAAGTTTTTCTTTTAAAGTGTATGGGGAATATGAATTAGAGAATGTTATATTAATATAATTTGTGTTAAAATCTCTAAAATAGCAAAACTGTTGGAGATTAATGTAACTCTTTTTAAAAATTTTAACTTTTGATTCTCTATTTTATAAAAATTATAGCAAACCTGTTGGTGATGCTCTTAAGTAGGGGTGTTAACGAGTCGAGCTTTTAACGAACTACTCGAGCTCGAGCTTCGAAGTTCTTGAGCTCGAGCCGATCTCGAACGTAAAATAATGCTCGTTTAAGTTAACGAGTCGATCTCGATAAAGCCAACACTCGACTCGGCTCGTTCGAAAACTCGATTAACTTTTTCGAGTCGAGCCGAATATACATATAATTTTTGAGTTATATTATTCTTAAACATTATAGTTAAAAATTAAACAGGATATTAATCAAGCCGAATATACATTACTCTTCGTTCCTCTTTTTGTAGCAATTAAACAGGAATTAATCCCGTGGAAGCAAAACAAACAACCAATAATCACTGTTCTTAATGTCAAAATTAAGAATATGAATCATGAAGATGAATTACCAAATCCAAATTGTTTATTTGCTTTCACGATACCCAAGGATAAAAACAACTAAAATGAAGTTTTCATTAAGTATTCTTTTCATCTTGCTAATTATTTGCTTTCATCTGGGTACCGGACAAAAAACTATCTTTGAAAGCAAATATATATATATATATATATAGAGGGGTGGGTTCAAATGAAAACTTAAATTCAATTGTAAACGTGAGGACAAACCACAGCCGTTGATTAATAATCTGGTGAAGAGATCAATGGCAAAAAAAACACGGTGGCAATTTTGTAAATAAGTTGAAAACTTTGTCCATGGCTTAATGAATATTTAGCGCGCAGGGGTAAAATTGGAAAGATGAGAATCAGCGCCTATTTTTGTTGAATTTTTATTTTCTTTTTTAATTAAAAAACTTTTACCCCCTTAAATTTTAAAATAAATTATCTCAAAAATTACTAACATTTTAATCAAACAAATTACATCAAAAAAACGAGAATTTCGTGCTCTTCGATATGACATCCATCATGATATAGTTTTTTTTCTCGATTTAACCGTTTTTTACGTGAAATCGTGTATATATGTTATATTCAGACTGAATATAACACATATACACGATTTCACGTTATAACACATATTCAGACTGAATATAACACATATTCAGACTGAATATAACACATATTCAGACTGAATATAACACATATTCAGACTGAATATAACACATATTCAGACTGAATATAACACATATTCAGACTGAATATAACACATATTCAGTCTGAATATAACACATATTCATCACTCACGTCTTCTTTTGTTCACATCTATTGCTGCATTCTTTTACATTGCATATACATGCCACGCATGCATACTAAGTCCATTCTCCCTTAACCATCTGTGTTGTTCATCGAATATTGTTGCTGTTATTATCCATCTTTGGTTTTCTTGGTGACATACATATCAATACATCGCATGAATTTTTTTGATTTGGTTATTGTTCAACTACCACTAGCCTCATATTTTTCAGCTACATCTCGGTTTGAAGAACTTGATCATCACGTGATATCATATACCACATATTAGGTTTTACCACACAATTATTGGTCGTGTTTATCGCATGGTTTTATGTGTTATATTCAGTCTGATAATGTGTTATATTCAGACTGAATATGTGTTATATTCAGTCTGAATATGTGTTATATTCAGACTGAATATGTGTTATATTCAGACTGAATATGTGTTATATTCAGTCTGAATATGTGTTATAACGTGAAATCGTGTATATGTGTTATATTCAGTCTGAATATAACACATATACACGATTTCACGTAAAAACGGTTAAATCGAAAAAAAACTATATCATGATGGATGTCATATCGAATAGCACGAAATTCTCGTTTTTTGATGTAATTTGTTTGATTAAAATGTTAGTAATTTTTGAGATAATTTATTTTAAAATTTAAGGGGGTAAAAGTTTTTTAATTAAAAAAGAAAATAAAAATTCAACAAAAATAGGCGCTGATTCTAATTTGACGAAAATACCCCTAAAGCTGAATTTTAGGAATGGCTTAAATATGGCTGCGATCAATGGACGAGATTTGTCCTCATGTTTACAATTGAATTTGAGTTTTCATTTGAACTTTCCTCTCTCTCTCTCTCTCTCTATATATATATATATATATATATATATATATTATATAGAGGGGTGAGTTCAAATGAAAACTCATTTTCAATTGTGAACATGAGGACAAGTCACAATAATTGATCAAGATTTGGAAAACTAATCAATGGTTAAAATTTAATGAAACCAATTGTGAAGTGATTAGAGACAAATATGGAAATTTGAATCAACGTCTACCATCTTTGACTTTTTATTTTTATTTTTAATTAAAAACTTTTACCCCCTTAAAGTTTAAAATAAATTATCTTAAAAATTAATAATATTTTAATCAAACAAATTACATCAAAAAACGAGAATTTCGTGCTCTTCGATATGACATCCATCTCGATATAGTTTTTTCTTCATTTTAACCATTTTTACGTGAAATGCTATGTATGTGTTATATTCGGTATGAATATGTATGCACGTTTCCTGCTGTCCATATTCAGTATGAATAACAAAGGGGAACGTTCATTCACTATTCATGACGAATACACAATATTCAAAATGAATAATACAACATTTAGGATGAATAATACACGAATTCCTGATTCATGTATTATTAAACATGAATTATGTATTATTCACCTTGAATGTTGTATTATTCATCCTGAATGATACATTATTCATGATGAATAATATATGAATGACATGTGAAAGTGTGAACACATGACGCACTCTCTTTTGTTTTTCGATTCACAACCGCGACTTGGTTTTATTCTTTATGAATATGTATGCACATCTCCAGGTGTTCACATTCAATATGAATAACAAAAGTGAACGTTCATTCACTATTCATGATGAACAATACAATATTCAGGATGAATAATACAATATTCAGTATAAATAATACATCATTCAGGGTGAATAATACACGATTCATGAATCGTGTATTATTCACCCTGAATGATGTATTATTTATACTGAATGATACATTATTCATGAAGAATAATACACGAGTGACTCGTGAAGGTGTGGAGACGTGACACACTCACTTTCGTTTCTCGGTTCACAATCGAAACTCGATAGGTTCCCGATTCATCTCGATGGGTGTTGGTTTACGGTAATGAAGAACACGATGCCTTAGGACGTTGAAGAAAGTGTTGTAGAAGGTGATGTCGAGTTACGGACTTACGGTGTCGAGATGTTATAAACACTTGAATACATAAATATTCATAATGAATATAACACATATATGACATTTCACGTAAAAACGGTTGAAACAACAAAAAAACTATATCGAGATGGATGTCATATCAAAGAGCACGGAATTCTCGTTTTTTGATGTAATTTGTTTGATTAAAATATTAATAATTTTTAAGATAATTTATTTTAAACTTTAAGGGGGTAAAAGTTTTTAATTAAAAAAGAAAATAAAAAGTCAAATATGGTAGGCGTGAGTTTAAATTATCTTCCATTTTTATCCCTAATCATCTTAATTAATAATTTCAATTAAAAACTCTATTTAATATGAGTCATTGGATCAATAGAGATGGAAGGGTCAAGATTCGTCCTCACGTTCACAATTGAACTTGAGTTTTAATTTGAACTTTTCTCTCTCTCGCTCTCTATATATATAGATAGATAGTATGTCTATTGTTTTCACCACCGGTTGTTTCATTGTTACATTAATTGAAATGGAGAGTTGAAAGGAAAGTTCCAGCAGGCTGTCTTTTTTTTGGCTTTGCTTGGTACTAGAGAAAACTAATTACATTTTTCAATTATAATTTGGATTATTTATGCAAAAACAATGTACAATAGTTGTTGATTAAGTAACTGTATATTGAAGCAGATGGTTTCAGACAATCATGCTGAGGTTGATTCACCTTCTAACCAAAATTAAGTTGAAATTGATTCAACTCCAAACCAAAATGCCGAGGAGGAACATCAGCTCAATAAAAGGAAAAAAGTTAAAAAGTCTGCAGTTTGGAAAGATATGATTCAAGTGACGATAGAAAACGGAAAAAAATAAGTGCATACATTGTAAAGAGTTTTTTGCTGTTAGTTCTACAGCGACTACAACGACATTAAAGAGGCATTTGGAAACTTGCAAAGTCAAGAGGATTGCTATGAATAAACAACGACTACTTAATTTTCAGCCGGTCTCCGATACAGGTGAGCTTCAAGAAACTTTTCTCCCAATTCTTAGTAATGGTAAATATGATCCCGCTGTTACTAGAGAATTGATTGCTCATTGGGTTCTTATGCATGAACACCCTTTCACTATTGTTGAAGAAGAAGGTCTGAACTTAGATTTCAAAAGTATGATAACTCAGTATGAAAAAGTAAGTAGGCATACTGTGAAGAATGATTGTATGTCTGTTTATGAGCTTGAGAAAAAAAATAAAGAGTCTTTTAGAAGGGGTTAACAAAGTTAGTTTGACCACAGATTTATGGAAGTCTAAAAACCAAGATACAGAGTACATGGTCATTACATGCCATTTTGTTGACTCTAATCGAAAGCTACAAAAAAGAGTTTTGAGTTTTGTGCATATTCCTCCACCTAGACGTGACATTGATATTGCTGATTCTCTATTGAAATGTCTAAGGGAATGGGAAATAGAGGGCAAAGTTATGACAATCTCTGTAGATAATGTTTCAGCAAATGATTCTGCTATAAAAGTGTTAAGAGAACATTTTTCTAGACCTGAAAAGTTGTCTTGTAGGGGTAAGTTTTTTCATGTTAGGTGTTGTGCACATATTAATTTTGAATCTTATGGTGCAAGATGGGTTATTAGAAATCAAAGCTATAGTAGATAAGATCCGTGCTAGTGTGAACTTTATTTTGAGACATTGTATTGGATCTGCATCTTTTAGACAATTTCAGTATTATTGTATTTTAATTTCAATCTACTTTATTTTTGATATGCACCTTTTCAGAAATGTTAAAGTGTTTTATTTTTTGTTATTTTATTTGTGTTGAATAGACATTTTTGAGGTGTTAAACGAGCTAATCGAGCTCGTCAAAACACGAATATTTCGAGCTGTTAAACGAGCTCATAAACGAGCTTATAAAAATCGAATCTTTGGACGAAATAAACGAGCTTAAACAAGCATCGAGTTCGAGTTCGAACAATACAAAAATAATCGAGTTCGAGCTCGGACACAATTTAGGAAAAAAAATCGAGCTCGAGCTTAACATTATTTTCGCGAGCCGAGCTTAAACACTCTACAACTCGACTTGACTCGACTCGTTAACACCCCTACTCTTAAGGCCACCACCGTACACTGTTGTTATCATAACCACCACCATTTAATATTATTATAGAGTAATTAATTATAATTTAAACAATAAAATATAAAATGTTATAAAACGGGGTTTTGGCATGATAATTTTATCACAGTTCCGATTATATTCAACGAACTAAATAGATATATTTCATTTTAATTCCTCGTAACTAAACACATAGTCAAACTTGAAATTGCACTTCAAATCATTTAAATTTCAATTCTTTTGACATATTCCAATTCGAATTCCAATAGATATCTGTTAACCAAACGCCACCTAACGTTGTGTTCTCGGGTCCTTGTTTTTGAAAGAAAGAGAGGGAAAGCAAAGAAACGTAGGGGGAGAAATAAAATATATTGTGCTTTTTTTTTCCAGGTAACCGTGAGTTTTTCAGACAATCTTATGCACATTGTCCAATCCTTCTGGCAACGACGAACGACCTATTAAACTTTATAGCCACTAGAACTTTGATAGCATCTAGAATCGATCCCGTGACTGCACCCCTAAGTCTTAACCGTGCACCACGACCCACTTAATTAAAATATATACATTTAAAAAATAATGTTGATTTTACTCGTATAACTTTCCTCCCAAACGTAACAGAAAATGATAGATTTTTTTTATTATAAAAACTAAAATCAAAACATTATAATTGCATATCTATCTATTAATTATTAAGGATATATTTAAAAAAATGACAATATTTTTGTCCAAATGGTTCGACAAATTTGGATGTTTTTGTGCAAATTGATTCAATCCTTTATATAATTTAATGCATTATAAACCAAAAATTGTCTCTAGCGTATAGCTCAGTTGACAAAGGGGTGGAGTGACTTTTTCCAATACATAACAGGTCCTGGGTTCGATCCCAGACCCATCCACTAGCCTCAGCCGCTGAGTGAGCCAAAAAATGCCTCCTCACATTAGTGTCCTTGAAGGCAGGTTCGTATGGGACCAGTTAGGGTTGCCGATAATCAACTTTTTGCCCAATTATGAACAAAAAATTACGTATATACTCAAGATTAGATGTCCAACGAAAACAACATTCAAATATTTATCTAATATCTAAAATACAATCCAACAAATTAAATAAATGTAATATAAAAAAATCCCACAAATTCTTTTAAATATCTTTTCAACAACCAAACAAGAACATGTCTTAAATCTGCAAATATACAGATTTGAACACATGTTCTTATTTGGTTGCTAATTAACAAAACATTTAGAAAAATTTAAAACTAACAAGGGATCTGATGAGTAAACCATCGAAGAATTTTAATGGGAAGTTTGATGAGATCCACTGCTAAATTTGCAAGTCCAGCAAAACAACAGCAACAAGGGCACAAACAGCTCACCACCGATCCAATGATCCAAATCACGGCACCTACCACCGAGAAAACCAAAGCGATCAACGCAAAAGGCAATCCGATCAGAAACCCTAACGGCCTGCAATCACCGTCTCCCATTCTTCCGATTCAAGATCTGAATTGTTTGGCAGTTGCTGAATGGTTTGGTGGCTCTTATGATATAGTGCAAAATGAAATGTGGTTGTTTGGTAATTGTTTAGAATGAAAAATAGGGTGCTGAATGGTTAAGGAAGGCCTAAGATGCTATATCATTCAGAGGGTTTTAGAACCAATAAGAGGTAGACTTTTTTTTTGCCAAACAAGATTCACCTCTGAACGATTCAGAGATTGCCTCTTAATGGAACTCTTAGTGCGTGTTCTTGGTGTTGTGTGTGTAGAAATGAGAGTTCTCAAAATCTGAAATCTCGATTTACTGCGGGTTTTTGGTGTTGTGTGTGTGGAGGAGTGGAGGGGTTTATGTAGGATTAGTAGGGGGATGTGGTTTCATGGCGGTTTCCTCAAGGAGTTGACCGAAATGGCCCTTGAAGGTGTGCTTGGAGAGGACGGGTTCGTCGGAAAGTTCAGGGCGATTTTAGTAAATTTGGTTGGGTTTGGGTGGTTTAGTCGTTGTTCGATAAGGAGACTTTTCTGAAAACGTGGGTGTGAAAACTGTGCATGTTTCCATGTGTAGTGCGGTGCAGGAATTAATATTTTATTTTTATTTTTATGTAATTTTAAAAAGTGGCATAAAATAAGTAGGGTTGACAATGGGAAATGGTAAACCCGTTACCCGTTATGTTTCGATCATTTGGATAAGGGTATGGATAAATAAATTTTTATCCGTTACCCGAAAATTTAGTAGGTAGAATATGGATAAATTGTTTTTTTTTCGTTATCCATTACGAAGAAAGTTCAAATGAAAACTCATTTTTCATTGTGCATAGAACGGATCTCGACCCTTCCATCTCTATTGATCCAACAACTCATATTAAATAAAGTTTTTAATTAAGGTGATTAGGGTAAAAATAAAGATAATTTCAATCCAATGCCTACCATATTTGATTTTTTATTTTCTTTTTTAATTAAAAAACTTTTATCTCTTAAAGTATAAAATAAATTATCTTAAACATTATTAATATTTTAATCAAACAAGTTATATAAAAAAACGAAAATTTCGTGCCCTTCGATATGACATCCATCTCGATATAGTTTTTTTTGTTTTAACCGTTTTTACGTGAAATGCCATATATGTGTTACATTCATTATGAATATTTATGTACGTTCATGTGTGTACAACACCTAGACACTGTAAGTCCTTAACTCAACACCACCTTTTTCGACACTTTCTTCAACGTCGTAAGGCATCACATTATTCATCACCGTAACCCAACACAGCAACACCCATCGAGACGAATCGATAACCCATCGAGTTTCGGTTGTGAATCGGGGAACAAAAGAGAGTGTGCCACTCTCCACACCTTCACGGGTCATTCATGTATTATTCATCATGAATAATGTATCATTTAGAATGAATAATATAACATTCAAGGTGAATAATACACGATTCATGAATCTGTGAATTATTCATCCAGAATATTGTATTATTCATTCTGGATACTATATTATTCATCATGACTAGTGAATGAACATTTACACTTGTTACTAATACTGAATGTGCTGGGTATGCACATACATATTCATAATGAATAAAACCAAGTTTTGGTTGTGAATCGGAGAACAAAAGAGAGTGCGTCATGTGTCCACACCTTCACGGGTCATTCATGTATTATTTATCATGAATAATGTATCATTTAGGATGAATAATATAACATTCAGAGTGAATAATACACGATTCATGATGAATAATGCAAGTCATGAACTCGTGTATTATTCATTCTGAATGTTGTATTATTCATCCTGAATACCGTATTATGCATACTGAATACCGTATTATTCATCCTGAATACTATATTATTCATACTGAATACTGAATTAATTATCATGAATAGTGAATGAGCGTTCACCTTTGTTATTCATACTGAATGTAGACACCCGGAGACGTGCATACATATTCATGATGAATATAACACATAAATAACATTTCACGTAAAAACGGTTAAAACTAAAAAAAACTATATCGAGATGGATGTCATATCGAAGAGCACGAAATTCTTGTTTTTTGATGTAATTTGTTTGATTAAAATTAGTAATTTTTATAATAATTTATTTTAAAGATTAAGGGGGTAAAAGTTTTTTAATTAAAAAAGAAAATAAAAATAAAATAATGTAGACGCTGATTCAAATTTTCATTTTTGTCCCTAATCACTTATCAATTAATCTTATTTTGTTTTAACCATTGATTAGTTTTCTAAATTTTGATCAATGACTGTGATTTGTCCTCATGTGCACAATGAAAAATGAGTTTTCATTTGAATCCAACCATACCCGTTACCCGTTACGATATAATATATATAATTAAATATTAGTGTGTATATATATACATAATTATATATTATTAATATTCTTTATAATGTTGTCGTATATTAATATGTATTTTAATTTATTTTTTTATATTTATCGAGTAAAAGATTTCATGATGATTAAACGAGAAACAAGACGGGTTCAAGAAAATAAATACAACGAAAAGTGTTAGTCTTGTAATTTTTATATATATATATATTTTTTAATATTATACTATGATTATTCTTTGAAAATAATTTAGTATACATATTAGATATAAAATAATAACTATATTTATGAGCTTATGTTTTACTTATATATTTGAGATTTAATGATATCAACTATAGTTTAAAATAAAATTTTGTTTAATCATTTGTCCATTACCCATTTTGTTACCTGGTATTTTTAACGGGTAGGGTAGGATATGGGTAAGGATTTTATGAGATGGATAATTACCCGTTTCGCTACCCGCTATTTTAAATGGATTGGATAACGGATTAACCCTTACCCTATCCATACCCTACTCGTTGTCCGCCCTAAAAATAAGGGTGGTTTAAAATTTAAATGCACCTTGTTATATGGTTAATTATCCCTACTACTAATTTTTTTATAATGTTTAATTTTTACATTTTCAATACATAAATTGACTTAATTTTGACATAAAAATATTTGCGTGTAGCATCACCTTATATCCCTCCCTATATTTTTGATTCCTTTGTGACCCCCTTCCCGTTCCCCTTTCCATACCTAAAGGGCACCACCACTAACACCACCGATGGACCAAGACATCCATTTTTGTGTCTCTCCGTTTCGATGCATAGTTGTTTCCCCCTTCTTCTTTGATGAACATCTATGTTCCTCCTTTAGTTGCTCATAACTCACACATAGTTTTTTTTAGTTAGGTTTTTATTTGAGTTTTAAGATGGTCATGTTATTTATGAACAATGTTGAAGATCAATACATAAAATAAAGTTGAAATACATTACCTTGATCCGGTAATATATAGATGGATGAATGAATAAATGTTGATGCATCATTTGATTGTTTCTTTCTAGTTCGTCTACAATTTACTATCGTCTTGTTGGGCTTCTTTGATCCGAGAGATTAGAGTTGGCTCTACTGTTAAACTAGATAGGATTTCAGTTTGTGAACTCTGATAGATTTCTAGACCGAATCGTTTGATCTCCAAAGCCAACTAGTTAGAAACAATTTAAAGAAGAAACTTGTTACACAACTTTATGACTTAAGGCATCGGCGACTACGTTAGCCTTGCCCGGATGATACTGTATCTGAACATCATAATCTTTTAGAAGTTTGAGCCATCTCCGTTCACGCATATTTTATTCTTTTCGAGTAAATATGTATTTAAGGTTCTTGTGGTCGGTGAAAACTTCACATGTCTCACCGTACAAATAATGACGCCGGGGGCTTTCTCCCTAAAGAGATTCGACACTGATTGAGAGTGAGACATGTAAGTAAATCTTGAAAAATAGTGATCACCTTAAACGCCCTATTTTTCCATGTTGTGACTAGTTTTAAACCGAACCATGACTTTGAGGGTATGTAATGGTTATAGGGTTTCAAACTTGATCCTCTCAAAAAAAATATCTCTAGCTTGATCCTCTTCAATAAGCTCTTTTTTTACAATGGTGGGTGCCCGAGCAGGTTGTGCACATCTCAACTAATGTTACAGAGCTCTGAAGCTAACAACCAAGAAAACTGTAACTAAAAACACTCAAACTAGCATCCTATGAGAAGGAGTCTTAAGACCAACTTTTATTTAACAGTTATGACAGCCCTCAAGGTTCCCCGATGATGTTTTTGATAGGTTACTTTATTAGGGTTAAGAGAAAGAAAAGTTAATAAAGAAAAAAATAAACTTAAGTTTGATTGTTGCCATTTTGGGCATCGGATTACAAGAATAAAAGTTTCCGTTATTTACAAGGGTTGTGACGTACTGGTTAAGGCCCTGAGGGATGTGGCGGAATAACCCATCTGCCCAGAGAGCAAATCCAGGTGTACACAACTTGTGGCCACTGAGGTTTAATCTCATGGCTGATGTCTTACAGTCATAATATACCAAAAGATTAGTCTAGGCATAGCCTAAGACACCGTTTCCAAAAAAACGTTTCCGTTATTTTATATCAAACACAATTTATTTAAATTAAATTGTTAAAACCATCTCTAATCCAACACAGCATCACATTCCTTGCTCCATTTGCTCAAACCCAACACCAAATCTTACACCATTTTGATGTTGGTGAGTAGTATAACAACATATTTGGTCTCTAGTCTCTACTATTCATTTATGCAAATTTGGTGTTTAACTATGTTAATTACAAAACGATCCTTCTAGTTTGATATGTTGTCTAATTTTAATTTATTTGATTGTAATTAAATGATATTTTGACTATTATAATATAAATCATGTTAAAATCAGTTTATGATATATTATTTATTGCACTTTTATATTTTAAACTATTTAAAAAGTTAATAACTCATAACATAATAACATATTTAAAATAAAAGACACTATATATAAGAGAATAATTAAATACAAACCAAATAGATGTTACAAACTTGTAAAAACCAATTCAGACCATTCAATAAGCCTTTGTTGTTAAAAAAAAACTCTTATCATCATTTTATGTCTGATTCAGTAAGAGATAGGGTCTTTCAGACTGTTTGTTTTTTCCTAGATTTTCAGAGGCACTTATTTCTTATCATTCTCGTATTTGGTATGAGGTAAGTCAACCCCTTATTTTTCTCATATTGTTCACATGGATCAACCTTAATAGATCATTTCTCTCAATCAATGCATTTGAATTATAATGAAACTTAATTTACAATAATTAGGTGAATTTCTAGTTTAAATATGTTATTATCTTTCAATAAATTAACCTTATTTGTTTACATGAATATTAATTTTAAAATTTATATGTAAATTTCGTAATGATGATGAAATATGTAAAACTGTATAAATCTATAAAAAACAAATTTTAATATAAGTCTAATTTATAAAAATTAGCAAATTTAATAAAAGTTTTAATTTATAACCATTGTTAGCTTACAAATGAAAGTACATACAATTAAATAAAGATTAAGTCATTTAACAAAAGTATTACTTATAAGCATTGTTAGTTACTACAAAAAGTTTAAAAATAAGGTCATAAATTTAGTGTATCTTATTGATTAAAAAATAATAAGTTTATAAATTTAAATAAGAAATGTTGGGTTTATTGAATAATTAGAAATACAATGTTAAAAATAATAGATATATATATTAAATTAATGGTTTTTAATTAAATTAATAAAGAAAATGAAAAGTTATAGCATTGAATTGAATGTGTTGAAATAATTTAAAAATAAATCAAAATTATGAGAAAAAAGATAAATATGAAAGAAGTCTTCTCCTTAACTCTCTCTCATACATTCTCCTATATATATATATATATATATATATATATATATTGATATATTGATAAATTAAAAAAGAAAATGAAAAGTTCTAGCATTGAATGTGTTGAAATAATTTAAAAATAAATCAAAATTATGAGAAAAAAGATAAATATGAGAGAAATATTCTTCTTAACTTTCTCTCCTACATTCTCATATATATATATATATATATATATATATATATTGATTGATTCAACACTATAATATTCTAATGATAAGATACATAATTTTAAAAAAATTCAGATATCTATCATTTTACAAAAATAAACAATCTTATCACTACAAAACAACAGAGCATCACCGACGGAAAAATTCATCGGTGAAAGTTGGATTCGTCATAAATCTGTCGGTGAAAGTCTGTCGCAATAAAAGTCGTGGGCGATTGAATCTCCGACAAATATTACGACGGATTACCGACGACTAGTTATAGGACAAATCACCGACGATTCACTGACGACCATCAATTTCGACGGATTAGCGACGATCGAGTTCACCGACAGTTTTCCGACGACCACCTTTTCCGATGGATTGCCGACGATTCACCGAAGCATTTTTATTTGTTAAAACAATTAAAATTAAAAAAAATAGCGACGATCCATCGGTAATATGTTGGTAGTTAGTTCTTAGTTAAAAATAATAATTAAAAAACAGAATTTGTTGGACAAAACTTGCCCATTTTTCATTCAATATCCAAAAGCATTAATCCTAATTTCAAAACGAAATATTATCCAAAATACAATATCCAAACATCCTAAACTGGGGGAGGATGAGGGTTTCCAGCTTGCCACCGTTTCATGAAGGATTCAAACTGCTGCTGCATTTGCTGCTCCAAGACCTTCCTCGCTTCTCTCTCTTCCTATAGTTGCCAATCATAGGATGACACATACTCTTTTAGCGCATCTGACTGGACTTAACGAAAAAAGTTAATGACCGTTAGGAGGAGGGGCCAAAATCTATTTTTTCATATTGGAGGAGTCACTGCTGATTTACCTCATGTGCCCGTCATATAAGGGGAAATTTAGTTTTTTTTTTACCATTCCTACATTTTCAACCCCCCAGCAAAGTTGCCACCCCTCCCTTTCTCCATCCGTTTACCACCATCGACACTCTTTACATTCTACACGATGACCACCACCCTCTCCAACTAGCATCGACCACACCTAATGCAACAACCACCACCACCTTGCATCCCTTCTTATCCCAGCTGTGTAGTCCCCCTCTAGCCACTTTTACGATGCTCTCTTCTTCAAGCACTGATGTTCTACCATCGAGACCCCAAACGCTTACCACCATTTCCACCAACGTTGCTATCCACCACTGAGACCCAAAGATCTAAGCAAACCCTCCCCTCTAGTAGTGAACACTTTCAAGATTTGAAGCCCCCACAAGAAGAAGACCAAATCCAAATATATGAACCACCCATGATACGAATTCAAGACCAAGTCCAGGTTTGTAAACAAAGACAAAGTCGAAATCCAGACCTGATTAGGGTTTGAAGTCGAAATTCAATATGTATAGGCTTTTGATTTAGACATTTAATTTGTTTAGCGTTTTGATTCAATGATGGATTTGTATAGGGTTTTGAATTTTTGGTTTATAGAGATATGATTTAGGATTTTGCTTGTTTATACTTTTATATATCACAAATCTCATAAATGAATAAGATATTCCTTAATGTTATTTTTGTATGAATATGATGTTTTGGGTTTGAATATTTTTGTGTTTGAATCAAATCTTAGGTTTTGGGTTTGAATGTTTAATTGATGGTTTGTGGTGGTGATTGTTATTCAAGAAAGAAGAAAATGGGGTAAACAGACTAAATTGAAAGCCTCGCGTGAGGGGTACAATACATGATGTATTTAATGGGGCTTCAACTTCAAGTATGACAACCACAAGGGTTGTGGTCCACTTTGGGGGATGTGGTGGAATATCCCATCTGCCTAGGGTTCTAATCCAGACGTACACAACAATTGTGGTCACTCAGGTTTAATCAGAGCTGACGTCTTATAGTCATAATTTGCCAAGGGATTAGTATAGGCATAGCCTAGGACATTCTTAAAAAAAACTTCAAGTATGACAAATGAACCCCGATGTACTTAATAAATTTAAGGGACCAAAATCAAAATACAAACATAGATAAGAGACCAAAAACGTAATTATTGTTAATCATATAAATTTAAATATTATTAAAATATTTAAATTTAAGGTAGCTAAATTATTGGTGAGAATATAATCAATTTTATATTTTTTATGGTAATTATTTTTAAAAGTATCTTCAAATTTGAAGAAAATATTCACTCTTTATCGTACTTTTTCCTTTTGGAGAACACTTTAAGAAATATGTTGAAATATAAAACTTGTTTAAAATCCAAAATATTTTATTTCCTCTTTTCGAAAAATATATTGTAATTGGTATATGAGAGCATCTTCAATAGGTTCTCTAAAATAGAGAAATTAGAAAAAACTCCAAACTTAGAGAATTCTCTAAAACTTGTTAGATGGAGAGAGAAATTACTTTTTTTATTTATTTCCATCAATATGATTGAGTTATCATTATTTAAAAAAATGTATTAGAATGATAAATTTATATAATATTTTAATAATATAATTGATGTTGAGTTCTCTAAAAATAGAGAATCTGTTGAAGCTATTTAGAGATTTTAACTTTCAAGTTTATATTTTAAAAAAATTATAAAGAATCTGTTCGAGATGTTTTAGTAGAGTCTATGTATGAATAAGGTGTAAATTTGATGTAGAAGTCAAAACAAATTGGAGGGATTTTAAGTTGACGACAATCTTGTTCCGATCATTGCGCCACGACAAACTAAAGTGCGAACCCATTGTATCTCATTATTTATATATTCGAGACCTCTTTTCTCTAATATATATATAGAATATAGTATAATTTTTTCCTTTTCTATTTTTAGACTAAACTACATATTTGGTCCCTGATGTTTACCTAAAAATACAAAAATCGTCCCTAAACTTTAATAAGTGCAGAAATCATCCTTTTTGTTTGGATTTCGCTTTGAAAGTGGTCCGTGCTCACTAACTCCGTTAAAATTATCCGTTAGTATCAGAGGTATTTTCGTCAAACCATGCTTTTGTCCTCTCTTTTTGTAATTTTTATTTGTTTTATCTTATTCTTGTAAAAAGCATAAAATATTAAGGACCTAATTGTAATTTCCTTGAGTTATATTGATAATATATATATATATATATATGTGTGTGTGTGTGTGTGTGCGCATATATATCTTTGTAGGGGGTCATTCAAGTGAGAACTAGTTATTTTGTGGTAACTGTGAGAACCAATGTGAGCCACATAATAAGCTATAAATTAGGAAATTATTAATTTTGGTAATTTTGTTTGAAATTTAAATAAAAGGGCATTTTAGGTATTTTTAAAATCTCCTCTGTCCTCTGTCCTTTCTTTTTGATAATGATATCACAAGTGATACCAGTTGTGATGCCATTGTGATACCCTGAAACAACGATGCAAACCTTCAATATCCAAAATACATGCTAAGACTAAATGTGATACCATTGTGATACCAGTTGTGATGCCATTGTGATACCCTGAAACAACGATGCAGACCTTCAATATCCAAAATAGATACTAAGACCAAATGTGATACCATTGTGATACCAAAAATACATACAAAAAACAAACATCTATCCTCAATGTGATACCCAACAATACATAGAAAACACACACCTTTTTCCGCAGTGTGATACCCATAATACATACAAGAACAAATGTGATATCACTGTGATACCCAGAAAAAACGATACAAACCTTTGATATCCAAAATTTTCTTTGATGCAGAAACTTCGATTTTTTCAAATCTGGGTTTAATGGAGCTATAGGGTTTTCTGTTTTAGGTATGATGCATACCTTCAATCGGTACACTTTGATGCGGAACCTTCAGTATCGGTAAATTTGTAGATGAAGATGGAGTCTAAACAATGGTAGTCGGTTCGATGTGATATAGATCTGGAGTTTTAATACATGGTTTTGATGGAGATGGAGATGGAGATGAAGACTTAAGAACGGTAGGTGGCTTCGATGGGGATACATATTTGGTGTTTGTTTTCATACCTGGTTTCGATTTCGATGGATAAGGAGATATGGGGTTTGTTTTCATACCTGGTTTCGATTTTGATGGAGAAGGCGATCTAGGGTCACATGGAGGCACATTCTTGAAGAAAGAAAGAAAAAAACATTTTAGGGTTTATCTATATGGTAGGAGAGAGGAGAGAGGTGAGAGGTGAGAGGAGATAGGAGATAGGAGACGTATAAGATCAAGAAAAGAAAGATTTTAGTATTTATTATTTTAATTAGATATTCAATTTTATTTTTACTAAAATACCCTTTTGTATTTATTTAAATTTTATATTAGTTATTTTAAATGTGTGGCTCACATTGGTTCTTACGGTTACCACAAACTAATCAATTCTCATTTGATTAGGCCCCTATCTTTGTATATGTGTATATATCTCCATGAAAGTGACCAACTGACCATTGCACCAAACATCTCCGGCGACCATGACCTTCACAACACCCACGTTGTTAATCCCCATCGTGATCCCTAAACCCAGAAACAAATAACATTATCATCTCCGACCAACCTACAACTCCGGCCCACCTGCAACTCCGACCACCCCAGCACCACCACCGTCACCTATTGGCCGTCCCTCCCCCGCCCCCATGAAACTCACATAATCACCACCACGACAGCATATATACATACCCACAGTCCCACACGACAACATATATCTCTGACGGTCTACTCCGACACCCTCCTCCGGTGACCACATCACCACCTTAGGCACTCTCCAACCATTCCCGTCCAAACCTGCAACTCCGGCCAACACCCTACCGTCCCAACCTGCAATTATATCCTCTTCATGTGAGCTTCGTCTGTAAAGACAGTTTTTTCATGGTACTCCAAGAGTCCAGGTGAAGTTGGGGATGAGGGTCTGGGTGGTGCTTGTTAGAATTGGAGAGTCGATTGATAGATTGAGATACACACTTGAGATAGCTGAATCGGCCGGCTTTCATATATTGAGAGAGAGTTACAAATGAAGTGTCTAACCTAATAACAAACCCTAAGCTATCTATTTATACAAGGGGAGATACACATAATTACAGAAAGGACCCTGAACTATACATATTAACAATAATACTCTAACACCCCCCTCAAACTCAAGTAGGGGAAGAATGAGCCAAATTGAGTTTGGAAACAAGATCCCGAAAACGTCCTGGGAGATGAACTTTGGTGAAGATATCTGCAGTCTGATCAATGGTTGAGATTGGAAGAAGTTTAACCGTCTTGCGAAGAACATGTTGTCGAGTGAAATGACAGTCAATCTCGATGTGCTTGCTACGCTCATGAAATACATCATTGTGAGCATTCTGAATAGCACTGTTGTTGTCACACCATAATGGTGTTGGGGAAAATTGATGAGCACCCATATCAGATAGTAGACAACGTAGCCATACGAGTTCCTGAGTAGTGTCAGCTAAGGCTCTATATTCCGCTTCAGTGCTGGACCGAGCTGTCAGCGATTGTTTCTTGCTGCGCCAGGAGATAAGAGAGTCACCAAGGAAGAAACAATAGCCTGTGGTGGAACGACGGTCGGTTATGTCACCATCCCAGTCAGCATCTGAGAAGGCACGGAGCTGTAAGGATGAAGTGGATGAGAAATGAAGCCCATGAAACATTGTCCCTTTGAGGTACCGAAGTATACGAACAACAGCGGCATAGTGGTCTGAGCACGGGGCAACCATGAATTGGCTAACTATATGAACTGCATAGGCAAGATCTGGTCTAGTAACTGTTGGGTCATCAAGATTTGAAGATGACCTCATGATCTCCTTTTATACTTTGAAAAACATTTTATACTTAGAGAAATTTTGGATGCATGGTTCTTTGTAATGACTTGTACAAGATATCAAATGTTTGGCGAAGTCAAAGATCAACCAAAGTCAAGATTAAAGATATCAAATGAGGAAGTCTTGTGCAAGTTCATGGATTGTCTTCCAGATTTTTGGGAAAATATATGTACTTGCATCAAAACTACCAAGGACCTTGAGTTCATGCCCTTAACTGTTCTTTATGGAACTCTTTTCAACTATGAGCAGACGAAACTGCATAAGTTTATAAAGAATTCTTCTCTAGCTCTCCTAAGTGATTCTTCCAAAAAGACTAAGTGTTTTCCAAAAATCACCTACCCATCTGACTCTGACCATGATAGTCAAGAAGATCCAAATGATCATTCAGAGGAAAATCTCAGTGATGCTGAGGATGAATGTGAAGAAACTTCTGTTAATATTTTATCTGATAAAATGGCCATGTTGGATGGGTATTCTAAATCCAAATCTCATCTCTCTTCTCAAAAATCTAAGTTTGATAGAAATTCATCCTCTTCTCTCTCCAAACACTCTCCTTTGGATAAATCTAATGAGGAATGTTTTAACTGTGGTAAAAATGGTCATTTTGCTTCTGAGTGTAAGAGTAAACAGTTTGAAAGACCCAGAACTGCTTCCTCAGGCCGATTTTCCTCAAAATCGGAAAGATCCAAATATGATTCCCAAAAGTTCAGCCAACACCTCTCTTCTGCAAATTTTGACCGGGCTGAAAGATACAAGGAAAAATACAAGAGAGAAAAGGAAAGAAATGAAAGACTTATCAGAAGAGGAAAGGGTCTGCCTGCTAAATCTTATGATTTGGCAGATGAACCCACATCTGAAAGCGAATGACTCCTCAACTGCTCTTGTATCAGCTAAGTGCTTCTTCTACTCTTCACAGGTACATACTATGTGTTTTATCTATCTTTTATGAATTCTCTTATTTCAAACTCTTTTGCTATGTGTCCATAATTTCTGCCATCACATCTGAAAACATAAATTTTGGAAATTTTATTTGGCCAGTCTCTGGGTGTTATTTCTTTCTTAAAAAGAAATCCTCCAAAATTTTTCCAAAAATAACTTTATGACTTCTCATACCGTTTTTCTTCTTAAATCTGTGAGTTTCAAAATGTCCAATTCAAAAGAAAGGATTTATGTACTCCCAATTTTTGAAATATGAATTCTATGTGATGCACCCCCATTCTTTGTTATCTCTTCAAAATCTTTGAGCAAAAGTTAGGAAAAATATCAAGTTTCTAAAAGGAACTCTCTTTATAGAAAATGCTATATCTGTGGTGATATTTCTCATTTTGCCAAAGACTGTGTGAAATAAAGAATTATTCTGAGTGATATAAATTCTTTTCATTCTTTTTCTTCTAACCCAAAAGGACCCACCTTCAAAATGGGTACCTGGAAATTAAATTCTTTGTGATTGCAGATTTTGAGCTGGGCAGATGGATCTATGTGAACAAGTGAGAAAGTTGACAAAACCTTAGAATTCTTTACTCTCATGACATCATAAGCATGTTGATGTCATTCTCATGACATCACCATCTCCAATCTCTTAAAATTCCATTTCTTTTCTAAACCTCACCACCGAAATTTTCCTTAACCACCAAACCAAAACCATATCCCACCATACTTTACTTCCCATTATATGTTTTGCCTCCTCGATCGGTGGTACCCCTCAAATTCGGTGGAACCCTTCAAATTCGGTGGTGAAACCCTTCTAAATTCGGTACAATCCTTCAAACTCCTCGGTGGAATCCTCACACCGATCCACCACCGAGTCTACACCGACCCACACCGATTCCACACCGAATCTCCACCGATCCACCACCTCAAATCCCTCCACCGATCCACCACCTCAAATCCCTCCACCGATCCACCACCTCAAATCCCTCCACCAATCTACCCACTACAAACTCTTCTACAGATGTCACCCCAAATCCTCAAACTCAATCTTTTTGGGTCATCAAATTGGAAGATGAAATTCCAATCTTTTCTTCACTTTGAAGATTTTCTCCATAATGTCTTAGAAGTTTTACTACTGATTTTCCACCGAAAATCCTACCGAAAATAGCCAATTTTCGGTGGATTCTCCTTCATTTTCGGTGAAAAAGTAAAAAAAAAAAAAAAAAATCCTACCAATTTTCCACCGAAAATCCTACCGAAAATAGCCTATTTTCGGTGGATTTTGCTCAATTTTCGGTGGAAAGGTAAAAAAAAAAAAAAAAAAAAAATCCTACCGATTTTCCACCGAAAATCCTACCGAAAATAGCCTATTTTCGATGGATTTTCCTAAATTTTCGGTGGAAAGGTAAAAAAAAAAAAAAAAAAAAATCCTACCGATTTTCCACCGAAAATCCTACCGAAAATAGTCTATTTTCGGTGGATTTTGTTCAATTTTCGGTGGAAAGGTAAAAAAAAAAAAAAATACACTGATTTTCCACCGAAAATCCTACCGAAAATAGCCAATTTTCGGTGGATTTTCCTCAATTTTCGGTGGAAAGGCAAAAAAAAAAAAAAAAAAATAAAAAAAATTTGGTCTTGGTTCTGGCCGATCTTTTCATTTTCTCTTGGTGTTTTTCCTACGTCGGCCACTGAGGGGGAGAATTCATCTGAGGGGGAGCAACATAAACCCTCAGTACTCATATACAGCGACCAACTTGAAAAAATGAGGAAATCGACGGACCGGTCAAGGGGGAGCACTTCAGTCCGGGCGGATCTAACTGAGGGGGAGAAACACAAAGACCGTCTGATCTAACTGAGGGGGAGCAAAACAAAGACAAAGGATGCTGATGCTAAACATGAAAAGATGCCAAGATGCAACAGTTGGGCAGAAGTATCCTAAGGCTGCTGATCAAAATGAAGAATCCTCAAGCCAGACACAAGTTTCAACTCGCCCTCCAAAGATGCAAGTAATATTCATTCTGTTTATACTGTTTATACTTCTTTCCTTTTCCTTTCGATTATTTGTACAGCTATACCTTTTTATTTTTTCTTATATGTAAATATCATATATACATACACACAAAAAAAAAAAAAAATGGACTGTGTGAAAAAGAACCCAAAAGAGTAAAGAAGGGTCAACTTGCATTATTCACTGTCTTACTCATGTTTTTCTAAGTATGGATGTCATCATCAAATAGGGGGAGATTGTTGGGTCATCAAGATTTGAAGATGACCTCATGATCTCCTTTTATACTTTGAAAAACATTTTATACTTAGAGAAATTTTGGATGCATGGTTCTTTGTAATGACTTGTACAAGATATCAAATGTTTGGCGAAGTCAAAGATCAACCAAAGTCAAGATTAAAGATTCTCTCATTGTGGAAGTGAAAGATCTTTTCTCAAACATACAAGTCATTGTTCACCGAAATTGTTCTCACAATTTCGGTGGTATCTCCACCGAAACTTCTCTCTATTTCGGCCAAGTCTCAAAGAAGCTTTTCCCAAAGATGATGTCATATATCTCAAAGATGATGTCACATATCTCAAAGATGTGTCACATATCCCAAATGACATTTCGGTGGGACCTCAAAGAAGCTTCAAAGATGTTTTCTCCAAAGATGTGTCACATATCCCAAGTTTCCATCGGTGGTGCTTTTCTTGAAAGAAAATCTGAGAAGCAAAAGAAGACAAAAATGAGAGACATAATAAGACAAAATGAGAAGCAAATTCATTTTGTCTTGGAAGAAATCTTACAACCTTTCTTCGGTGGTGCATTTGTTGAAAGAGATTTTGAGAAGCAAAAGAAGACAAAAATGAGAGACATAATAAGACAAAATGAGAAAGAAATTTGTTTTGTGACAAAACAAATTTGTCAAGATTTCTACCGAAGATATTTGTTTAAATTCGGTGGACTTGTTTGTCAAATGCTTTCTTTGAAGAAATATTTCAAGTCTCAAGAAACTTTGTCTTGGAAGACACATCAAGAAAGATCAGCTATTATGGGAAAATATCCATTGCCAGATAAAAGTGACCATCTGTCATTTTATCTATATTCAGCTAAAGTCTTCCTCAGCATGGTTTCCATACCTTATTTCAAGGAAAAGGTGATAGTGACAGATCAACTTTTCAGAAGTCAACAAATATGGTGATGACAAGTGTCCCAAGCATTTAATGCTTGGTACACCCATTATCACTATATAAAGAAGAAGAAGACTTCTTGCAAAGTAGACTTTTGGGTGATCTCTCTAAGTGCAGACGTTATACCTGGAATCCCTTGAATCTCTTGAAGACATCTATGTGTTCAAGATATTCTGTTCATCTCTCTCTTTAAACTTTACAGCTTTCTATCTTTGTGTTTTAGAAGTTATTTAGTTTTCAGTATTACTTTGTGAAGATTGTTAGAATAGATTTTATCTGTTCTTTTCCGCAACAGTCTTAAGTTTCTATGTGTAATTCTTGTTGAAAGTTTTTCAATATAAAGAATTAAAATTGTGAAAATTTTGAGTATTGTATTCAACCCCCCCCCCCCTTCTACAATACTTGTTATAGCCATCTGGGACTAACAGTAACAGTCAGGTAGACCAGAGATCCAACTAGTTGACGATACCGTGTAGGGTCTTTCAACGGGGTTCCGGCATTCGGAGCAAGGTGCAGGTTTTGCTCAATGGGTGTAGATGCAACTTTGTTGTCCGTGATCCCAGCTTTGGACAACAGATCTGAAATGTACTTGGCTTGACAGAGATAGATGCCGAAAGAGTCTGATAGAACTTCAAGTCCAAGAAAGTAGTGTAGTTTGCCAAGATCTTTCATCTCAAAACATGAGCTGAGAGACTTTTTGAGATGGGTGATACCTGTAGAATCACTGCCGGTAATGATCATATCATCAACGTACAACAGAAGTAAGATAGTACTTGCAGCAGTAGTTCGAGTAAACAATGCTGAATCATAATTATTCGGAGAAAACCCCAATGAGATAACAGTATTGCTGATTTTTTCAAACCAAGCACGAGGAGCTTGTTTGAGGCCATAGAGGGCTTTTCGAAGTCGACATACATGACCTTGACGAGAGGTCACACCTGGAGGGAGTCTCATGTAGACTTCTTCTTCGAGATCGCCATTTAGAAAGGCATTCTTGACATCCATCTGGTAAAGTGGCCATCGTTTGGTAGCTGCTATGGCGAGAAGACTACGAACTGATGTGACACGAGCCACAGGAGCAAACGTTTCCTCATAGTCAATGCCATATTCTTGATTGAAGCCTTTTGCCACAAGGCGTGCTTTGTATCGATCAATGGATCCATCAGACTTGGTTTTGATTTTGAAGACCCATTTGCAACCAATGGGTGACTTGCCCGGTGGGAGAGGAACAAACTCCCATGTATTGGCTTTGTCAAGTGCCTGAAGTTCCTCTGTCATAGCTTGCTTCCAAACAGGGTTAGAAGCGGCTTCCTTGAAGGAAGTGGGTTCGTGGGTGGACAGTAAAGTAGCATAACAATGAAAATCACGTAGGTGAGAGGGAACCTACCTTACCTGATCGGAGCGTCGTACATCATCTTGTGGTTGAGAGGAGCTAGGATCCATAGACTCAGCAGATGGCTCAGAAGTAGTCCTTTGAGGTGGTGCGGATGGTTGATCATGATCAGATGGCACAGATGGGACAGGTGAAGGCCCAGATGAGGTAGGTGAATTCTTAGGTTGAGAAGAGACGGCATGAGGTGAAACAGATGGTGGGGAGAGTATGGGATCTAATTGGAGTGAGTCCAATGAGATAGATGTGTTTGTGAAGAAAGAAGTAGATGGAGTGGGTGTGTCCTGAAATTTTGACACTGTAGAGAAGGGAAGATGTTCCCAGAAGGTGACATGACGGGATATACGAAGTCTCTTAGAGACTGGATCCCAACAACGATAACCTTTATGTTTAATGCCATAGCCAAGGAAGCAGCATAATCGAGAACGAGGTTCGAGTTTGGTGTGTTCATGAGACTGCAGCTGAACAAAGCAAGCACAACCCCACACTTTGAGGAGTTCATATGCAGGGGAGACTCCATAAAGTACTTCATACGGAGACGTTTGATTGAGAATGGGAGTCAGGTGTCGGTTGATGGTGTAGACAGCCTTCACCCCAAAAGCGTTCTGGACACTTGGCTGAGATTAACAGAGTACGAACAGTGTCAAGGATGTGACGGTGTTTGCGTTCTGCACGACCATTTTGTGGAGAGGTGCCGGGACAGGAGTACTGAGAAAGAGTACCCTGAGATTGAAGAAAAGAGAGGAGAGACGATTCTTTGTATTCCATAGCATTATCTGCTCGAAGAACCTTTATAGGCTTGGAAAACTGGGTTAAAATCATACGGGCGAAGGTAATATAAATTTTAGGTAGCTCTGAGCGGTTTTTCATGAGATAAATCCATGTAAAACGTGTGTGATCATCGATAAAAATGACAAAATAACGAGCACCTCCCATAGACGGGTGTGGTGCTGGTCCCCATACATCAGAATGAATAAGATCGAACGGAGAAGCAGATTTAAAGTCATTATTTTGAAAAGGTAAAGCATGATGTTTGCCAAGTTGACAAGATAGACACGAAACATATTCAGAGGAAGTGTTTCCTAACAGTCCTGAGCTAGCTAAAACTTTTATTCTAGCTAAGGATAAATGGCCTAAGCGCGCATGCCATAGTTCAAACGAAGAAGTACTGGAAACTGAAGCAGCAAGATTTGATGAAGGTAAGGGAAGGCGGAGATAGACCACTTCAACCATCCGACCAACTTTACGGCCTACTTCAAGGATCTGCTTGGTCTTTGGATCCTGCACAACACAGCCAGAAGGGTGAAATAAAACGATTAGACCGGTTTCCATAAGCTGAGTGATTGAAATCAGACTTAGAGATAAGTTAGGTATATGTAGCACATCAGGTAATTGAATATTGGGGGTAGATACAGTCCCACTGAAGGATACCGGTAAACGAGTATCATCAGCAGTACGGACGGATGAAAACATGCTGGAAGTTTGTTTAGAGACAAACCCATCAGCCTTAGGTGTCATGTGATTACAACATCCAGAGTCAAATAGCCAAGGGTTACCTGATGTAGTGGCATTGCATTGAGAATTCATACCCATAGAACCTGTCATTAGTTGCTCAATGAGCTCTTGATTTTGGCGTATGAGTTCCATGAGGTCAGGCATTGAGTGGTTGTTATGCTGTGCCGGAGCTGCTGGCGATGGGGAATCTTGAGTGATGGAGCCAACAATTGGTTGAGGCCTGGACTGTTGCCTTTGATGACCAGAGTTCTTTGGGTGTTTTGGACAGTCAGACCCATAGTGACGTGGTTGTGTGATCCCACACCAACGACATTTTCGAGTTGGGCAGGTGAGGAGAAGATGGGAAGTAGAGTGACAAAAGGTGCATTCACTATTTTTCCCCTTGCCCGCAGATCTAGACTGATCATTCGTGCCCCATTTACCTTTTGATTTTCCTGAGCTGGAAGTATAGAGCACAGTATCAGAGGGCAGTGGAAATCGTTGTTGAAGACGGGTTTCTTCACTTAGGAGTTCAGTGATGGCTTATTCAAGAGTAGGTAAAGGATGTCTATGGAGAAGTGAGGCTCTAACGTTCTCAAAACGATCAGTGAGACCCATGAGAATAGTGATCAAATGCAATTGGCTAAAGTAAGCAGTAAACTTTCGAGCAGTTTCATCAAAGATTTGAGGTGCACCCAGGCTCAGGTGATCTCTAAGAGCTTGCATCTCAAAGATGTAGGAGTTGATAGATTGATCAGGCAGTTCGCCTTTTGTTCTGGAAGGTAGTCCACAACTGAAATTGATGAGATAAGCCTGTAGAAGTGTACCTGTTGGCAAGAAAATCCCATAGACCTTTTGCTGTGATATAACCGAGGAATTGCTGGTTGATCTCAGTAGTGGTAGAAGCGTTTATGAATCCGAGCATGCGAGCATTTGCGATATCCCAATCATTCATACGTTTTGCAAAGTCGACTGCAGTTTCCTTTTCTTCTTGAACAGGAATGGTAGACGTACCAGTGACATAGGTATAGAGTCCATGAGACTTGAAGATAATGGACATATGGTGATGCCACATGACGTAGTTGTTCCCATTGAGAACGACTGAGATGGAATTGGAGTGACTGAGATTGAGAGCCATTCAAAATTGCGATAAAACAGATTCTTGTCGCAACTAACTGATGTCGCAAAAGAGGGTTGCAATAGTAAGGCTTGTCGCAATAGAGAGTTGCGATAGTATGGCTTGTCGCAATAGAGGGTTGCGATAGTATGGCTTGTCGCAATAGAGGGTTGCGATGCTAAGGGTTGTCGCAAGTGATAGTTGCGACAATTATGATTCTGAGAGTCGCAACAAAGTGTTGCGATAGTTATGAGTCCGTGGGTTGCGATAGTTATGAGACGTAAGGTGTTCTTGAGTCGAGTTTTCAAAACAGATCGGTTTTGGCTGAAAATTGGTACGAAGGTTCGTGACAATATTCTGGACAACTTTAATATTTGAAGTTGTGTCCAATAAACAACAGAAAAAGGATTTTCGGAGCAAAACATAGTGCAGCAAGAAATAGATAAAAGAAATAGAAATGGAATGCATATATGAAATGTAGGTGTTGTGGGATACTTACCTACAGCTCTGATACCATGTTAGAATTGGAGAGTCGATTGATAGATTGAGAGACACACTTGAGATGGCTGAATCGGCCGGCTTTCATATATTGAGAGAGAGTTACAAATGAAGTGTCTAACGTAATAACAAACCCTAAGCTATCTATTTATACAAGGGGAGATACACATAATTACAGAAAGGATCATGAACTATACATATTAACAATAATACTCTAACAGTGCTGAAGCCTCATTATGAGCGGCACCCTGGTGCAAATTCCTTGAGCTCGTTTTGGAGATGAAGAGAAATGGGGGTGTGCAACTGAAAAGAAAGAAATGAAAAAGTGTTGGTGGGATGGAAAGTTGGGTGAAATTTAGGGTTGAGAGTGTGTGGTGAGTAAGGGTGATGGAGATAATGAGATCAGGGATGAAGGTTGAAGACGGTGAAGGAGACCAAATGCACAACAACACATAAAATGTTGTCCGACTAATATGGCCAAAATTTGCACACACCTCAACTTTTCTATTATTTTCCCGGCAGGTCATAAATCTTCCGTTTTTACTGAGAATCAAGAAAAGTTTTAAGATTTTGGAGTTTATAGTTGATATTTTGGTTCACTAGATTAAAGAATGAATTGGATCTCATTCAAGGTAGATCCATGGAGGAAGAAAGAGTTTTAGGAAGACGTTGAAGAAGGGGAGCTAGGAAAGAGAGAGACAGACAAGAAAAGGACAAAATAAGGAAAGACAAAAAATGTATAAAAAGACGAAAATACTCCTCATTTATCTGGCTTTTTAACACCGTCAACGATGAGGGACGATTTTCAAAGCAAAATGCAAACAGTAGGGATGTTTACTGCACTTATTGAAGTTTAGGGACGATTTTTGTATTTTTAGGTAAACCACGGAGACGAAAATTGTAGTTTACTCTTATTTTTAAAAGTGAAAGAAGGTCAAAGATCTTTTTAGTTTTTTATTTCTTCTTTAGACTTCTAGTCTCTCTTTCATTTCTCTTTCATTTTACAACAATTTTTATTTCAAGAAAATATTTTTTATATTTTACCTACAAACTTTAAGTACATTTACCACTATTATCAACACTGTCATATTTTTATTTACAAAATTTAAGAAAATTTATTACTACTATCAATATCTTCATCAAATTCATCATGATTGATATAATAATAATTAAAAGAGTTGCAGCCCAGTGGCAAGGTAACATCCCTGGGGGTTAGTGCTGGAAGGCCTGACTACCAGGGGTGTGTGCTCTGGCGATATCCGGACTTTGGGCCTGATCCTTTGGGGCCGGGTCCGGGGCCGGTTGTAGCGGTCCAGTGGGTCGTGTCCGGTCGGGTCACTTCATAGGGCTGGTCGGGTCGACGGAGATTAGTCGGGTTGCTCTTCGGAAACCCGGATACCCCGGGAAACGTGTGTGTTAAATGTCGTTTAAAAAAAAATAAAAAAAATAAAAAAAATTTATATGCTTTATGGTAGAAATAAAGAGCATAAATTGAACAAAACTAAAAACACTTATTTCTGTTTCTGTTTTGCTAACATATTTTTATAACACCCTTATGGATTGGGAAATTAATTAAAATACCCTAAGTTTGACCAAGTGTTACCAAAATACCACAAATCTCTCCCACTTTGCAAAAATACCCTAAAAATCCGCGATGGGAGCCCGCGATCGCGGACCAGGGACCATTTCTGACACTTTTTTAAACTTACAGGGACCATTTTTGAAAAATGGAATCCCGCGATCGCGGGCTAATCCCGCGATGGTATTTTTTTTGTGACTTTTCAATTGCAAGGGACCATTTTTGAAAAATTCAATGGACCATTTTTGAAAATTTGAACCGCGTTTGACCATTTTTGACCACTGTTCACCCGCTTTTCGTCAAATTTAATGAATTTAAAATGAAATGTTACACTTTCAATCCCTATACTTATTTACTAAATTTACTTTATACCTTTTAGTTTCATTATTTTAATTTTACATTTAACACATATAATCGTTTATTAACTAAAATACGTTAAAAAAATACGTTTTAATTTTAATAAATTACACCATTATAATCGTCTCTTCGATACGTTCGAAATGAGCTCAATCTTGAATTTTTTTGGATTTATATATTTTAATATATATCATATATAGTTATACACTACATAAAAAAATATTTTTTATATTTAAAATTCATACCTTTATAGTTAATTATTTAATTTATGGTACATCTCTTATTTTTTTTCACTTTTGTTTTACACTCCTATCGCATTAACATAATAATCATATATTAACTAATTCATTAAATCGTTTTAAATTATTATTATTTTAATGTGTTTATAGATATCGTGAATGGCAATAGGAGAAAGTTTCACGAGAAGAATATTAAATGGGGTTTTGACAAGTTGGTATCACTGGACTCATTTAAGAATTGTGAAAATGAGTATTTGGCGAATGATGATTCATGTGTGTTTGGAGCTGAAGTATTTGCAGTTACAGAGTATGCACAAAATGATCGATGTATTTCCAACGTAACTTAGATTAAAATTATCTCCTTCAGTTCAGTCCCGTCCCGTCTCATCCAGTTCAGTCCCGTCCAGTTCCGTCCCGTCCCATCTAGTATGCGTACCAAACGCTACCTAAAAGTACCGTAAATTAAATAATTAACTATAAAAGTATAAATTGTAAATATTAAAAATATTTTGATGTAGTGTATATGATATATATTAAAATATATAAATCCAAAAAAAATTCAAGATTGGGCTCATTTCGAACGTATCGAAGAGACGATTATAATGGTATAATTTGTTAAAATTAAAACGTATTTTTTTAACGTATTTTAGTTAATAAACGATTATATGTGTTAAATGTAAAATTAAAATAATGAAACTAAAAGGTATAAAGTAAATTTAGTAAATAAGTATAGGGGTTGAAAGTGTAACATTCCAAATCAAATTCATCAAATTGGACGAACGCGGGTGCTACAGTGGACTACGCGGGGGTGCTACAGTGTCTACGCGGGTCATATTTTCAAAAATGGTCCCTGGAATTTTTCAAAAATGGTCCCTTGCAATTGAAAAGTCACAAAAATAATCTCATCGCGGGATTAGCCCCCGATCGCGGGATTCCATTTTTCAAAAATGGTCCCTGCAAGTTTAAAAAAGTTTCAGAAATGGTCCCTGGCCCGCGATCGCGGGCTCCCATCGCGGATTTTTAGGGTATTTTTGCAAAGTGAGAGAGATTTGTGGTATTTTGGTAACACTTGGTTTGACTTAGGGTATTTTAATTAATTTCCCTTATGGATTTATATCTTGATAACTATTCGTTCTAATATTCAATGTTGATATCATGTACCAAAGGGCCTTTGGCCTAACGGTATATGAGCCTCTTTCCTCCTAGGAGGTCAGGGGTTCAAACCTCACCAAATGTGAGGAGGGTGTGTGAGTTTATTTGTTGCAATTGCTGTATATAAATATTATATACTTAAAAAAAAATTAGGCTATACTTGACAAACTAATTTAATTAGTTGTAAGTTGATAAGCTAATTATTAGCTGAAAAATTAGTTGAAGGCGTGCTGAATAAGATAGACTTAAGTTGAAAAGTTAACTATTGGTTAATAATAGTTGGAGTAAATTACAACTTTCGTCCCTGTGGTTATATGAGAATTTGGATCGAGCTATTGTGTACTTAACCAATGTTTACAGGTTAGTCGGATCAATACTTTGATACATCAAAATATTGTTCTGACATTGAATATGTTGTTTTTTCTACTTATAATTCATTTTTTATCATCAATTATTTTGTACAACTTATCCTCCCTAAATCTTAAGTATATCATACTCTACTCATTTTTCTAAAATTGTATATATATCTTCATTGTTACTGAACATATATATTGTAACACCCCATGTTTCAATTTTCGTGTGGTGCTTGTGAATAAATAAGAATTTGGGGGCTAATGTTTGAAACTTGAAAACTTAAGTGGCTAAGAGGTGAATAGAAGAAGTTGTGGAGATGAAAAACCCTCAAAACCCTCATTTTGTGCATATTGTCGGCTGAGAAAGTGTGGAGAGGAAGGCGTCTCAAGGAATTCATCAATTGAAGGCTTGGAGAAGAAGAATTCTGCAAGTATTGAAGGAAATTATCTTTGAGGTATAATACTCATCTTATCTCTTTTATTTTCTAGTTGATTGGAAGTCTAGAGGTATTTTCCTTTGATACATTCTTCTTCTTCTAAGTATATGGGAAGAAACCACTTGGAAGGGTGAGGTTAAGGAATCTCTTTGGGAACTTGTGAAATCTTGATGAGATTGCACCCTTCCAATGGAGGTTTCTAGGTTTTGTTCAACTTTGGGTTGTTTGATTTGAAGAAATTGAATTAAGTGAATCATTGAATGAGTTTTGAGTTCATTAGATGTTTTGGGTTGAGGAATTGTAGGAAAGGATTGGTTAACCATTTATGTCACTTAGGAAACCCAAAAATCGAATTTGGATTGAAATGGGTGTGAGTTTTGGCCATTTTCGGAGGAACGAAGAGAGCAGGGGGCTGCGCGGCTCATGACGCAGATGAAGGCGCGTAGAGAGGCGCGCTGAAGTCTGTCCAGTGACCGGCGCGGATCACGGCGCGGATGGAGGCGCGCGGCCATCCACACAGGGCTCTGTCTCGTTTTTCCGACTTTTGTTTCGCGCACTGTTTAGGGGCTAGATTCATGGCATTATTTAAGGGTTGTCTTAGGAGTATTTTGGGGCATAATTAAGGAGTTTAATACCACCTTTATTACCCCAATTCAGGTGTTCGGTGGGTGACAAAGTGAGCTTTGGTTAAGGTTCCGCTTAGCCGAGTATCAGGTGAGTTCCCTTACATCCTAATTGCATGTTAAATGATTTGTGAAGGCTTTACATAACTGAATGTGGTTTATGAAATGATTTAATCCTAAGTTACTATTGACATGAAAATGTATCATTTTTCTAGTTGATGGAGTTATATCCTCGAGTGCGTTTAAATGCATGTTTTTATGGTTATTGCTATGTGTGGAGTTGGGTTGCACAATGGGGAACTATTATTGATGCCCCGAATGCCGTGCCTGGCTTTGTAAGGTGATGATGAATGTCGTGCCTGGCTTTGTAAGGTGATGATAGTCGGTTCCACTGTGCATACCCTTGTTGAGTACATGACTTGAAATGTTACTGCTTTTTGGAACGACATGATATTTCTTTAAATGACTAGTGAACACGTTTTCAAAGGGAATTCACTAGACCTCATGGTCTAACCCTCGCTTTCAAAAACTTAAAACCATTTTCAGGTAATGATGATCTAGGTGCTGCATCTAAGGGGGAGGCGAAAGCTTAGAGCTCGTTGGGACGGGGATAGAGACCGCCAGTATTTATGCTATGCTAGTTAGACATCTCGGTTGTCTTTATTTTTGTGAACCGTAGACTATGAGAATGTTACTAAATCTTTTGATGTAATTGGGACCCTTATGGGCTTTTGTTTATATTATTTATGTTGGTTATTTTGGGTTGTTACAAATGGTATCAGAGCCATAGTTTAAGGGATTTAGGTGACCGGATGGGCCTAAACTTAAACTTTGCGGATAGGGACACAACCGAGATATAGGATGGCTATAGGAAAAGACCTAGGAGGGATACATAGGACGGGACGTCGAGGATCATCATGTGAGGTAAATTGGGGATTATATCTGGCCAATATAATTTCGAATTTACAGGCACGTGGGGATGCTTAATTTGTCCCATAGTGTGATGTTGGCATTAAACGTTTGTTTTGTGTGATTTGTTTCAGTGTCGCCATGTCTGCAAGATCATTAAGGAGCAGGTCGGTACCCAGTGTGAGGGTAGTCGCGTCGGAGGATGTCCTTGCCGACGAACCTGTGGACTCTCCGAGACAACCGGCTACTCGTGGAAGGGGAAGAGGCCGTGGTAGGGGGCGAAAAATCGCACCTCAAAAGGCTACCACCGCAGTGGGGGGTACTCGACCAAAGAAAAAGACTCCGACTGTTCGCCGAGCAAAAAGTGTTGAGGTTGAGCGAGAAAAGTGTCACCAAGAGAGTTCGGCAACGGGGGGTCATGCATTTGTGACACAAGATGCCTTTGCCACTGAGATGGAGAAACTCCAGAAGAAGTTGGACCGTTGGATGAACCATCACGATACGTCAGCGTCGGAAAGTAAGGAGAAAAGTGAGAGTAAGGCGGTCACGGAATTGTCTAGTCCACCCGTGACGGAGATCGGTAGTCATAAGCAATCTACGACGTTGGTGGTGAATGAATCGGCTGCTAGAGGATGTACTTACAAAGCATTCTCATCTTGCAAACCTCCTACTTTCAAGGGGGAATGCGATCCGATTCTAGCAATGAAGTGGATTCGGGAGATGGAGTTGGTATTTGAGACATGCAAGTGTGCCGCGGGGGATAAGGTGATTTATGCCTTATCAATGTTGAAATCGGATGCCATCTTTTGGTGGGATGCCGAAACTGGAGGAATGGGATCAGTAACGGCAAAGACTATGAAATGGCAGGATTTTGTGAGCAAATTCAAGGCTCAGTTTTGCCCTCTGGCGGCAATCAAGAGGTTAGAAGAAGAATTTTTGAACCTATCACAAGGATACATGACCGTAAGGGAGTACCCTTCCAAATTCTTAGAGAAGGCTCGCTTTGCAGAATTGTATGTACCGACTGAAGAGCGCCGAATCGAGAGGTATCTCTATGGATTGAAGAGTAGCATCCGCGAGTTAGTGTTGGCAAGAAACCCTACCACATTCCAATCGGCTATAAATGCGGCCGAACTAACCGAGAAGGAAAAAGATCGCCAGCGAACTGAGAGAGTCGGAGAAAAGAGAAGGTGGGAAGGATCGGGGAATGATAACCGGAAAGGGAAGGTCTCTAGGCCGGAGCTGCGGGGAAATCGGGGATTTGGCGACAAGCCGTGTGAGAAGTGTCATCGAACTCATAGGGGGGAATGTATAGCAGACTCGGGGTCATGTTTTAATTGCAGATTGCCGGGGCACATGTCAAGGGATTGTCCGAAGAAGAAGGGCTGCTATTTCAGTGTGGATCGCCGGACCATAAACGGTTTGAGTGCCCGATGTTGAAGAGAGGAGGATCGGGTCAGTTTGGGAATCGTCAAGGGAGTCAGGGGATTGAGAAGAAGGAAGAACCGGCACGTGCAAAGGGGCGTTCATTTCGTATGACTGTGGTTGAGGCGGAGGAGACTCCGGATGTCGTGATAGGTACTTTTTTGGTAAACTCTATCTGTGCCAAGGTGCTATTTGATTCGGGAGCGAATCGCTCTTTTGTGTCTCCTGATTTTGTGAAATGTTTGGGGGTGAAACCTAAGCGTTTAAATCATGCTTTAGAGGTGGAAACCGCCGATGATAATTTGATGTCTGTTAGTGAGGTGATTGAGGGGTGTTGTATAGACATAGAAGGGAGTTTGTTACCGTTGCGGTTATACCCTATGCCGATGGGAGAGTTTGATATAGTATTGGGGATGGACTGGTTAGCGAAAAATAACGCTAACATTGTATGTAACAAGAAGTTAATTCAAGTTCATCTACCGGATAAGGGGATGGTAGTGATTTATGGGAACCATCGAGATAGGAAATCTAGTCTCATTTCTATGATTAAAGCCACTAAATGTTTAAGAAAGGGATGTCAAAGTTACCTAGCCTATGTTGTGGATGCGAAGAAAGAAAAACGTGGGGTAGAGGAAGTACCAATAGTGGGCGAGTACCCTGAAGTATTTCCGGATGATTTGAGTGATCTACCACCGGATCGTCAAATCGAGTTTCGGATCGACATGGTGCCGGGAGCCGCTCCAATAGCTCGCGCACCATATCGATTGGCACCATCTGAGATGAAGGAGATGATGACCCAACTTCAAGAGTTGTTAGATAAGGGGTTCGTGAGACCGAGTACCTCGCCGTGGGGTGCACCAGTGCTTTTCGTGAAGAAGAAAGACGGAACGATGAGGATGTGTATCGATTACCGTGAACTCAACAAGGTCACCGTCAAGAACAAGTATCCACTTCCCAGAATTGACGACTTGTTCGATCAGTTGCAAGGGGCTAGTTATTTCTCAAAAATAGATCTGAGATCGGGATACCATCAACTCAAGGTACGCGAAGAAGACATTTCGAAGACGGCCTTCCGAACCCGTTACGACCATTATGAGTTTCTAGTAATGCCGTTCGGACTAACGAACGCTCCCGCCGCTTTTATGGATTTGATGAATAGGGTATGTCAACCCTACTTGGATAAGTTCGTGATCGTCTTCATCGACGATATCCTCATCTATTCAAAGACGGAGAAGGAGCACGGGAAGCATCTAAGGGCCGTGTTGGAGTTATTGAAACGGGAGAGGCTTTTCGCTAAGTTCTCGAAATGTGAATTTTGGCTTCGGGAAGTGCAGTTTTTGGGACATGTAGTGTCTCAGAGTGGAATTAAAGTTGATCCAGCCAAGGTGGAGGCCATTAGAAACTGGGAACCACCTAGGACACCATCAGAAGTCCGTAGCTTTCTTGGGTTAGCAGGGTACTACGGAAAGTTCATCAAGGATTTCTCGAGGATTGCTACTCCGTTGACTTCCTTGACTAAGAAAAACGTCAAGTTCAGTTGGGATGGAAGCCAAGAGGAAGCCTTCCAGAAATTAAAAGAGATGTTGGGTAGTGCTCCAATTCTAACCTTACCAGATGGAACGGAAGACTTTGTGGTGTATAGCGACGCATCCAAGCTAGGCTTGGGATGTGTCTTGATGCAGCGTGGAAAGGTGATCGCTTATGCGTCCCGTCAATTGAAAGAGCATGAGAAGCGATACCCCACACACGATCTGGAGTTGGCGGCCGTTGTGTTTGCCTTAAAGATTTGGAGGCATTACTTGTATGGGAGAAAGTGCCAAATCTTCACCGATCATAAAAGCCTTCGTCACCTCTTTGATCAGAAAGAGCTAAATATGAGGCAGCGCAGATGGATGGAATTGTTGACAGATTACGACTGCGAGATCGAGTATCATCCCGGAAAGGCCAATGTGGTGGTTGATGCCTTGAGCCGTAAAGAAAAAGGGGAAACTACGAAGATCTTAGCCTTAAGGGCCGAAGTCCGTTTAACCTGTTGGGCGAAATAAAGAAATGGCAAGTGGAAGCATTAGCGGTGGAGAATCTCAAGAAAGAAAGGATGGTGGGGAACGTGGACTCCTTGGTAGAAGATGGTCGAGGATTAAAATGTCTCAATGGTAGAATATGGGTCCCAAAGTTGGGGGATGTCCGAAAGCTGATACTAGAGGAGGCTCACAAATCGAAGTACTCCATCCATCCGGGAACAAATAAGATGTTTGGGGATCTGCGGCAAAATTATTGGTGGCCGGATATGAAAAAGGATATAGCATATTTCGTGGAGAGGTGTGATACTTGTCTAAGAGTAAAAGTGGAACATCAATGACTGTATGGAAAACTCCAACCCTTGGATATTCCGGTTTGGAAGTGGGATCAAATCACGATGGACTTCGTGACGAAACTGCCTAGAACTCCAAAGGGCTTCGACGCCATTTGGGTGATTGTGGATCGGCTCACCAAGTCGGCGCATTTTCTTCCTATAAAAGAATCATACTCAATGGAGAGGCTGGCAAAGTTGTACATTGATGAGGTAGTGACCCGACATGGAGTACCGTCATCAATAGTTTCGGATCGTGATAGTCGGTTTACGTCGACTTTTTGGAGGAGCTTTCAGCGAGAAATGGGATCTCAAATCAAGATGAGCACCGCATATCATCCGTAAACCGATGGTCAGAGTGAGCGGACTATCCAAACTTTAGAAGACATGTTGAGAGCTTGCGAGTTAGATTTCCAAGGCTCGTGGGAGAACCATCTACCGTTGATTGAATTTGCATATAACAATAGTTATCATGCAAGCATAAAGGGTGCTCCTTATGAGGTGCTCTACGGTAGGAAGTGTCGGATACCTCTTTGTTGGAATGAGGTCGGGGAGAAGCAACTAGCCGGACCCGAGATAGTACAGTTGACTGCGGATAAGATCGACCAAGTGAGAGAAAGGTTGAAAGTTGCGCATGATCGACAAAAGAGTTATGCGGATAAGAGGCGTAAAGATATTGAATTCCAAGTCGGGGATAAGGTGATGCTAAAGGTATCCCCTTGGAAGGGAGTGATCAGATTCGGGAAGAGGGGAAAGTTGAGTCCCCGCTACATCGGACCGTTTAAGATTATTAAGCGCGTTGGAGAAGTAGCATATAAATTGGAACTACCTGTGGAACTGCAACGAATTCACAACACTTTCCACGTATCGAATCTAAGGAAATGCTTAGCGGAGGTTGATATGGCTATACCTCTGCATGAGGTGCAAGTTGATGAGAAGTTAAACCTTGTTGAGGAACCCGAGGCTTTCACCGACCACAAAGTTCGGAAAACAAGGAATAGAGAAACTAATCTAGTGAAAGTGCATTGGCGATTTCACAAGGGGCATGAAGCAACGTGGGAGACAGAGTCCGAGATGAGGACTAAGTACCCACACCTTTTCAATGATGGGATTCCGGGGACGGAATCCTATTAAGGGGGAGGTGATGTAACATCTTATCTTTGAGGTATAATACTCATCTTATCTCTTTTCTTTTCTTGTTGATTGGAAGTCTAGAGGTATTTTCCTTTGATACATTCTTCTTCTTCTAAGTATATGGGAATAAACCACTTGGAAGGGTGAGGTTAAGGAATCTCTTTAGGAACTTGTGAAATCTTGATGAGATTGCACCCTTCCAATGGAGGTTTCTAGGTTTTGTTCAACTTTGGGTTGTTTGATTTGGAGAAATTGAATTAAGTGAATCATTGAATGAGTTTTGAGTTCATTAGATGTTTTGGGTTGAGGAATTGTGGGAAAGGATTGGTTAACCATTTATGTCACTTAGGAAACCCAGTAATCGAATTTGGATTGAAATGGGTGTGAGTTTTGGCCATTTTCGGAGGAACGAAGAGAGCAGGGGGCCTGCGCGGCTCACGGCGCGCATAGAGGCGCGCTGGAGTCTGTCCAGTGACCGGCGCGGATCACGGCGCGGATGGAGGCGCGCGGCCATCCGCACAGGGCTCTGTCCCGTTTTTCCGACTTTTGTTTCGCGCACTGTTTAGGGGCTAGATTCATGGCATTATTTAAGGGTTGTCTTAGGAGTATTTTGGGGCATAATTAGGGAGTTTAATACCACCTTTATTACCCCAATTCAGGTGTTCGGTGGGTGACAAAGTGAGCTTTGGTTAAGGTGTCGCTTAGCCGAGTATCAGGTGAGTTCCCTTACATCCTAATTGCATGTTAAATGATTTGTGAAGGCTTTACATAACTGAATGTGGTTTTTGAAATGATTTAATCCTAAGTTACTATTGACATGAAAATGTATCATTTTTTTAGTTGATGGAGTTATATCCTCGATTGCGTTTAAATGCATGTTTTTATGGTTATTGCTATGTGTGGAGTCGGGTTGCACAATGGGGAACTATTATTGATGCCCCGAATGCCGTGCCTGACTTTGTAAGGTGATGATGAATGCCGTGCCTTGCTTTGTAAGGTGATGATAGTCGGTTCCACTGTGCATACCCTTGTTGAGTACATGACTTGAAATGTTACTGCTTTTTGGAACGACATGATATTTCTTTAAATGACTAGTGAACACGTTTTCAAAGGGAATTCACTAGACCTCGTGGTCTAACCCTCACTTTCAAAAACTTAAAACCATTTTCAGGTAATGATGATCTAGGTGCTGCATCTAAGGGGGAGGCGAAAGCTTAGAGCTCGTTGGGACGGGGATAGAGACCGCCAGTATTTATGCTATGCTAGTTAGACATCTCGGTTGTCTTTATTTTTGTGAACCGTAGACTATGAGAATGGTACTAAATCTTTTGATGTAATTGGGACCCTTATGGGCTTTTGTTTATATTATTTATGTTGGTTATTTTGGGTTGTTACATATATGAAGGAGCTATATAGAGATGGATAAGAGATTGAAAATATATGTATATCAAGAGGGTACGTGATGATGTAATTGTCTAATGCATATATTACTAGAGGCTTAACAATCATATTAAATCAACAAAATTAAAGAATATCGGGTTTACCAGATTCAAGTGGTTTTAAATGACTGTAACCCACTTCCAACCCACTTCCAACCCACTTCCTATTGTTTGAAGATTTAACAACTTGAAACATTAAGTTGCTTCCAGTTGGGTTATCTTGGGTCGGCTCAGTTGAGATAATCAAGTTGATCGAACTTTTGCACACCGTAATAAACAGTTATTAAAATGTCACTTAATTTTTATTCTTTTTGAGTTTTTCCTTAAACCTTTCTATATAATATATAAAAAGTTAGGTTTTGAAAATAAAATGTAATTGAAAAGAAGTAGGTCATAATTTAAAGAAGGTCATAATTTAAGGTAGCGTGAATTGGGTGCATCTCCAACCCCACCCTACCCTCACTTTAAACATTTTCATTATATCCACATGCAACAACACTTCCATCACTATTCATCATTTTAGGGGTGTTTGGAATTGCTTTTTTAAACCAAGTTATGCTTATTTTCAAAAGTGCTTCTCAATTTAGAGCATCTCCAACAGATTTCCCTAATTTCTCTAAAATAGAGAATCAAAAGCCAAAATCCCTAAAAAAATATATATTCATCTCCAACAGCTTCTCCATTTTGGAGAATCAAACATTAATTAAAATATTAAAATATTCCATTTATCTATTAAAATATTATTTTTCTCTCTTTACATATTTATTTTCAAATTTTTCTATTGGTCCTCTCACATGGTAATCATTTTTGGAGTGTTCTCCATATTTGGAGAAAAAAAGCTTCTCTCTCCAAATTTCTCCATTTTAAGGATAGTTTTGGGGAAGCTGTTGAAGCTCAATTTTAGCCTAAAATCCCATTTTCTCCATTTTCCCCATTTTGGAGAAGCTGTTGGAGATGCTCTAATGTTGTTATAAAAAAGAGTTGGGGGTAAAAATGTAATTTGAACAAATAAGTTATAAGCAATTTCAAATAAGTTAAAATAGATTAACTTATCAAAAACAATTTATTTGTGGTGGAGAAATTCACAAACACTTTTCTTTAGTTCGGGGTAAAAATGTAATTTAGACAAATAAGTTATAAGCATTTTTAAATAAGTTTAAAATGAATTAACTTATTAAAAAAACCTTATTTATGGTGGAGAAAGTCACAAACACTTTTATTTTTTTAATTCAATCACTAAAAATAACTTTTTTACGATCGAGAAAAAGCAAAAAACAAATAAATCAAAAAAAATAAACAATCCCAAACATCCTTTAATTTCAATCCTATTCCTACCCCACTCACTCACCCACCCTCAATCCCCGCAAATCATTCCGGTGCCACCTCAAAAACCCCTTATAAATCCACCATTTTTAGATCACCAATCTCACTTTTCCACCATGGCCGCCATTGTTAACACCTTCTTCTTCCTCATACTCCTCTCTCTATCCCTCCAAACCCAACTTCATGCCAGAAACACCAAGTTCTTCACCAACCTCATTCATTATAACCTTTTCAATACTTTAACAATCTCATCGTCTCCTGCACCGGCACCAGCTCCGATGGTGCTGGAGCCAGTTATGGCTCCCACACCAGCTTCGATGGTACTGGAGCCAATTATGGCTCCCACACCAGTTATGGCTCCAGCTCCGGCACCGGTTGAGCAAGAATATGGTTATGGTCTTTATGGTCGAGGGTCGAGTGAGTTCTCTACGGAGGAAGATGAGACATCATCTACCCTAGAGGGTGGCTCCAAGAATGGAACGCCGGCGGTGGAGACGGAGGAAGACGGCGGTCCTGCCGCTGATCAGTACTTCACGCCGACGGAGAACGAAGCTCCCTTTGAAAAGTTAGTAAGTAGTGAGAGTTACTCTACTAACATAAATGGCAATTCAAACAACGACAACGGGTTCTTCAACTCCATGAATCAGAACAATGGCTACTCGAGCTCCATGAATGACAATGGCTACATGAGGTCAGAAAACCAGATCAATGGCTACAATAATCAGAATATGTATAGCAACAATGGTGATGAATACTCGAGCTCGATGAATCAAAACAACGGCTACACACCAGAAAGATACAGCTACAATGGCAATGGCTATACAAGCTTGAAAGAGGAGAACAATGGCTACCAGGAGGAAGTAGACAACAACAATGGGAAGTATTCATATGATGCAAATGACAACAATGATGAAAGTAGTTATGAGGAAGAAATGAGTGAAAATGGTGAAGGGTATTATAGGAATAACAATGAGTTTGACACAATGGAAGAGTATGAAAGACAAGAGGGGTATCCAAAGAGTGATCAAAGGGGTTATGTGCCATAAGAATCACTAAACATATATAATTAGTCCACACAATTAAGTTTAAGTAATACCATTATTACAAAAGCATATTGGAAGGTTGAGGAAGAACAAGAAAATTAAAAGTCATGATGGCTTTGTGTTTTTGTCACTTTATCTTTTTCTTTTTATTTGTATTTTTGAACTTTGAAGTAGTTGGGTAGGGTCTGGCAAATATGTACTTTGGAAGATGATTATATATATATAAGTTTAATTGTGCTATTTTAGGGGTTGATATCGTAGGGTGGGTTTAGAATAAGCCTTTTAAACAATCTAATTTATTGAGGGTATGTCTGGTATGCAGACATGACATAGCAGAATAGGACAAAACAGTTGTTCAACATTTGGTAAGACAAATTTGAACAGAACAAAACAGATAACATGACCAATTTAATCTTATTAAGTTGTTTATATCTTTTGATTAATTACGTAATTTATTAAATTATAATGAAATAAATATTTTTTAAAACAAAATATATTATTTAGAAAGTTTTTTTTCAAGACGACTAAAATGACACAAAAATAAAAAGTTTATATAATTTCTAATTTTTATTCTGTAATATTTTCTATATTTTATACTATTAATTACAGTAAATTAATCAACACATATAAAGTATATAGAAATAACATTTTGAGGACAAAAAAGTGAAAGTTTAAGAAGCATAACATACAATAAATAAAAATTAAAGAATGAGTAAAAAAGAAGAAGACGTATTTAATGCTTTAGAAGATCAGATTTTATTTTGAGGTTATATTGGTAAACCTAAGTCTGTTTCACATTGTTCCATGTGGTTTGGGTGGAACATGTTTGTTTCATTTTGTTCCACTCTGATCCTGTCTGTTCCACATAAAAGTCCAACCAAATGTGGGACAATGATCTATGCTATGTTTTGTTCTGTCATGTCCAGTGTACCAAACGCACCCTTAGTGTGGTATGGAAATTCTCAACCCGACCAAACTCGTGCGTGTTGCGTTGGTTGGGTGACAGGTGTACCTCTAAAACACGTGTGATAGTGATAAGTATAAAAAATTAAAACTTTAAACAATACAGAACGAATACTAGTGATGAGTATAACCAGTTCTTTGTGAAACTATGTATCACATCCTTATACAAAAACACGTTTCTTAATATATTCCAGAGGGATCGGGGGTGTTTACATGCACCAAACACTCCGATTGTCTTTCTAATTGAACTAGCACTAAAAGCTCAATGGCTTAGTTCCTAATTGATTAATTTAATTATAGTCACAAACATAGAACATAACCTATGAATCGTATTAAAATTTAGACAAGCACCAATCCTAACTAATGTCCGGAAGATAAAACATTTAAGCTAGATTACACAATCCTTCGATACAAATAAATATATTTGGTGGTCTATTGATGCATTATTTGCTCTTAATTGAAATTAAGAACAATTATGGATTCTTAATCACAACTAGCAATTCAAATTTAGGAATCGGATTCTTCTCAAAACCAAAAACCCAAGAGATGAAAGTACACTTCTAATGAGGATTGCGTAAATGAAATTCAGTTGATATTCAAACGTAAATCAAGTCTCAAAATAGTTCAAATTAAACTAGCAACAATTTTATCACAAGAAATAGGGATTTACATACTTATATCGCTATTCCGAAACACAAGTTAAACTTACAAATGATAGAAATCTGTAATGATGAAGAACACTAGTTAAGTATCCAAAAATATGTTGAAAACTTTGGCTAAAGTAAAAGAAAAACTTGGAAGGTTTGTCCCATATAAGTGGAACATGAAAAGTAAAAACGATTCCATGCCTATAAAATATAGTCCAAGGCTTAGGTTTTAGATTGTCTCAATAACATACATTTTAAGTATTTTATATTGTTTTCTTGTTCTCTTGTTTTAGATAGTAGAAATGTGTGAGTTAAATCGTTGAGAGTGTGGGTATTACTGGGGGAAGCTTGAGAGTTTAGACTTTTGTGATTATAACAAATTCTCACATAGTGGATTTTCTCTCTAGAGACCCGTGGTTTTTTTTTTCTTGTTTAGGAGTTTCCATGTATATTCTTGTCTTCATATTTTCTCTATAATTGTTCATTGCTTGGGTTGTTGGGAAACCTTGAGGCCATTTTCCCAACTTCAGGTTTGAGGATATATTGGTTAGAGGGTTTTAGTATGCTCTTCCACATCAGAAAAGAACTATCTCTTGGTCATATTGCAGGAGATCTTGAGTTATAGGGTTCTCAATGTGCTCTGTGGTTGTGGCTTTGTTTGATCTCCCACATCAGAAAAGAATTTTTCTTGGTCACTTTGTGTACGATAGAATTGTGTTTGAAGAGAGTACGTCCATTTTAGGAAACTTTTCCAGGGTGTGCTACTCATAGCTACAAGCATTTTTCAAGCATACAATATTGTTTTTTGAGACATTGATACGATGTCAAAGTTTCAAATGCTATGAAGTTCGATATAGAGAAATTTGATGGAAGGATCAACTTTGCCTTACGACAAGTTCAAGTAAAGGACATGTTAATACAATCTTGCTTACATAAGGCATTGAGGGAAAAACCTGCTTCCAACAACAAATCAAACTATATAAGTTAAAAGGAGGAAGAACATGATGATTTGGATTTGGGAGTCACAAGTTATATTCATTTGCTTCTAGCAAAGAATGTTCTTGCAAACGTGTATGAGAATATAAACGCACAAGGAGCTTTAGGAGAAGGTTGAGCAGTTGTATCAAGAAAAAGGCTTCTCAAATCGATTGTATCGTAAGGAATAATTTCATACACTACGTATGGATGAAGGTACAAAAATTTCAGATCATCTAAGTGTGTTTAACAATGTCAATTCAGATAGTAGGCTAAAGAAGTTGAGGTAGAAGATGAATATAAAACAATGAGGCTCATATTATTTTTGTCGTCTTCTTATAAGCATATGGAACTTATTCTGATGTATAGGAAAGAGACCATGAAGTTTACAGATGTCACTAGCAAACTCATATCTAAGGAGAAAAGATTGGAAGGTAGCAATAGGACTTCATCTAAAGGTACGATTTTGTTGACGAGGCAAGGGAAAAAGAACTATACGAAGAATCTAATATGCTGGAAGTGTTAATAGTTTAGGCATGTCAAGAGAAACTGTCTAGATGGACTGGGTTCGATGAAAGACTCCAATTCAGATTCTAACAATGTCTCCACTCTCATGGGAGAAAATGAGTTCTATAGAGATACGAGAGAATACATCCTCATGGTATGTACGTTTTACCATGGAAAAATGATGTGTTTAGATTAGTGGTTTTACATATTTACATATCTCTATAGAACTCATTTTCTCCCATAGATACAAGGTGTGTGGTGCGAATGATGTCGATGACTATTGAACTTCTTGGTAAAGCAAACGAGAAAGTTGCACCGTTAAATTTTTAGCAAAGTTTTTCGAGGAAGTTGCTTGGACTATTTCTTCAATGGAACAACAGTTGCAGTGATGACTTCTGCAATGGAGAAAAAAGATTCAAAAGGACGATGATGGGCTTGGTTGGTACATTATTTTGGGGTTTAATTTCTTACCTTTTTGTTGGTAAGATTGAATAGTTTTTAAAGGTAAATTTTTTTTCCTTTCAAAAAAGATAAGTACTTTTATTTTCCACGTCATTTAAAAAATACATTCCATGTCATTTTTTTAAAAATTACTATCATTTTAGTTGATTGGTTACGTCATGTGTAGGTAACCCAAGTACTTATTTGTTTGAGATGTCACATCTCAGGCACCAAAATAAAGATTTTGAAAGTATATTACCCAAAATATAAAAATCAAAGCAAACTACATTGTATTTTCGTGCAATTTGCCCTTTTGGAAAAGAGTGATTAATGATCTTGTACCAAAGGGAGAATCAACTAGATTGAAGTTTTTGAGCATTATGGGATCTTGATATACACTCTATAAATACATTACCATTAGATGATAAGAAGTAGAGATGAAACACATATATTCACCCTCATCATCATTTTTATCATCTTGCTTTATTTATTTCTTGACAATATGTTTTTACCTTTTTTGGATTCTTTTTCTTTCTTTAACTTGCTCTCTATCTTTCTTCCTCCAACATAGTAGTTCTATTTTCAAACATACGTGGATGCCGATTTCACTCTGTTTGTGATGGGTTGGGTGAGTTGTGTTTGGATGGGTTTATGATGTAGGTAACAAAGGAAATATGATAAGCACGAAGTGGTGTGCAAAGGGTAGAACATAAATGTTGGGAACTAAAGATATGCTAAGTATGGTTAGTACTGCCAGAACAACATTACTACTGCCAGATCAAGTTAGTACTGCCAGATCAATGTTAGTGCTGCCAGAACAAAGATACTACTGCTAGTTCAAGGTTAGTACTGCTAAGATATTAATACTGCTGGAACATTCTTAATACTGCTTATGTGAGGTTAGTACTGCTTGTCAAAGTTACTACTGCTGGTACATCATTAATGCTGCTGAACAAAGTTAATACTGCTGGTATATTACTACTGCTGAAAAGTGTTAGTACTGCTCATGAAGAATGAAGGTTAATACTGCTGAGTTCGTTAAGTTTGGTATGCGATACTTTTGGAGACAATGAAGGAATTGATCAAGATATGTTTAAAGAATATTCTGAAGATCAATCTTATTTTGATAGTTATCTTGTAATTATTTTTGTATAAATAGTATTGATAGATAGCTATTAGAATAGACGAGAATATACACAATATACGTGTGAAAAAGAATTCGATTGTATTTTAGAGAGAATTAACCTCAAGGTGTTAGAACCCTATTTCTAGAGAAGTAGAAGTCGTCTTGATTGAGCTTGTTCATCAAGATTGAGGTTTGGTTGTAATCTTGTGAGTCTATTTAGTGAATACACAAAGTGGTGAATTTTCTGTTACATTGTTCTTGATTGTGAGAATTAAAGTTCTTTTCCGCAGATTCTTTAATTCTGAATTCTAAGTGTTTATTGTCTTGTTAAGATTCGATCCTGACAAGTGGTATCAGAGCTTGTGTTTCTTAGAATTCTACAATCATTATGGAAAATTCTATTGAATCAAACAGTACTTTTGATTGGAGTGATCAAGCAGAAGAGGCAATCCAGAATCATGCACTCATGGCAGAAGTCTCAGATATTCCTACGGAGGTAAAATCTAATCTCTGTTCTCAATCTTGTATAGACACTGTTAAAAGATATAGAGATCACAATCAGGGAATGTGTGATGGCCTTAAGAGATTAGAAAAGGACATAAGAGATTATGTATTGATTGTTGAGAGGTTTGAAGAACAAATTAAGGCTTTTCAAGCCAATGAACTTCAACACTCATATGATACAAACTACTGGAAGTGGGAAAAGGGTGGTCTGGAGTTCCAACTGAAAGAGTCTAGGGAAGAGTGTGAGAAACTAAAAGGAGAGCTTGAGAAAGTTAAACTTGATGTAGAAAAGTTTACTTGTGCCTCCAAAGTCATGGACAACATAATAAATGCTCAAGTCCATAGTAAGATGAAACCAGGAATAGGGTACAATGCCACACCCCCACCCTACAATAACAACTACATCCCTCCTAAGTCAGACCTATTAGAAACCAAGGATAGGAAAGACTTACCTAAAGGAGCCACTGAAGTAGATCCATTAGATAAAGTAGTTGTTGAGGATGAGACTGACAAAGTAGGATCTGATGAGGAATGTGAAAGTCCATGTGTCAAGAACAATGAGATGAAAAGGACTGAAAAGGGAAAGGGAGTTCACTATACACAGACCACTGTTGTGAACTCTAAAACTTGTGAACACTGTTCTTGCAAGAAATCTCAAGAGAATAAGACCCAAAAACATGATAAAAGGAGGGGAAATCAAAGAAATTGGAATAACCAGTGGGTACAAAAGCAAGGAGTTGATCTGCAAAGGATTAACAGACCAAAACCTTGTTTCATCTGTGGCAGATTGAATCATCTTGCCAAACACTGTTATTTCAATCCTATTAACCAAAGGATGATTTTTCAAAGACCTTTTTATAAATCCAATGGTTATAGGAAGCCTGCAAGGAACCATGTGGCTAAGAAACAAGCTAAAGCCACAAGCCACATGAAGAAAAATCCTGAAAAAGAATGTGTCACAATGTGGGTTCCTAAAAGTACTGCAGCCTCAGATAATGCTGCTAGCAGTGTTAGTGCTGCTAACACTGTTAGTACTTCTTCAAAAATTAGTGCTGCTAGCAGTGTTAGTGCTGCTAACTCAGTTAGTGCTGCTAACTCTGTTAGTACTGCTAACTCTGTTAGTGCTGCTAACTCTGTTAGTGCTGCTAACTCTGTTAGTGCTGCTAACGATACTGCTGCTCCCAGTGTTAGTACTGCTAGCACTGTTAGTACTTCTGAAGTTAATACTGCTTCTAGTGCTGCTAAACCAATCATATTGACAAAGTACTCCAGTACTGCAGTACCTAAGGTTGAAAATCTCATCAAAACCAAGTGCAAGTACTTTGATGAGCAAGGGAGACCCAAGACCACTTCGGCTTGGGTTCCCAATAAAACTAACTGATTTATCAGATGTGCAGGGCAACCAACAGCTCAAGGGGAAGAGCATCTGGCATGTTGATAGTGGTTGCTCCAGGCACATGACAGGTAACATGGCCTGCCTCAAGAATTTCAAAAGAAAATTGATGGAGGACATGTTACTTTTGGAAATAATCCTGCAGGAGGTAAGAGAAGTGGTAAAGGTGATGTGTCAGAAGGTAAGATGACATTTGAGGATTTGACAAATGCTGCAAAGTGCAAGTATAGTTACTACTGCCAGTGCAGAGTTACTACTGCTAGTGCAGAGTTACTACTGCCAGTGCGTAGTTAATACTGCTAGTGCACAGTTAATACTGCCAATGAGTAGTTAATACTGCTTAGCAGTTAATACTGCTCAGTAGTTAATACTGCTCAGTAGTTAATACTGCTTTGCAGTTAATACTGCTTAGTAGTTAATACTGCTTAGTAGTTAATACTGCTTAGTAGTTAATACTGCTCTAGTGTTAATACTGCTTAAGTAGTTAATACTGCTTGTGTAGTTAATACTGCTTTGCAGTTAATACTTCTTAGTAGTTAATACTGCTTAGTAGTTAATACTGCTCTAGTGTTAATACTGCTTAAGTAGTTAATACTGCTTGTGTAGTTAATACTGCTTAATCGTTAATACTGCTTAGTAGTTAATACTGCTCAGTCGTTAATACTGCTTATGTCGTTAATACTGCTTTTGAAAATCTAGGGCAAATACTGCTATAAATACCCCTGTTTGCCCGCCAAAGTTCATAACGACTCTTCGCATTAACTTCTCTCTCTCGTTCTAACCTCTTCTCCCTAGAATCTCTGTGTTTTCTTTACAAATCCTCAGGAAGCACAACGATTATGGAGTTTGTCGACGACCATAATGAGATTGCAATGCTTCAGAAGCCGAAGCAGGCCGAAGGATTTCATGAAATTGTGGATTTTCTCAAGTCCACTCATATTTCGTATGCCCTAACGGTGAATCCGACTATCTACATCGAGCATCAGACGCAATTCTGGGCCAATGCCACCGTGGAATCCGAAGATGGGCAGAAAGTCATTCAAACAAGGGTATGTGACAAACCCTTGAAAGTTTCAGAAGAACTCATTCGCATCACTCTTCGACTAGATGATGCCTCAGGTATATCTTCTATTCCCAATGAAGAACTCTTCTCAACTTTACAAAGAATGGGGTATGAAGGTCCCATTGGAGTTTTTAAATTCTACAAGTCAAAGTTTTTTACTCAATGGAGATTCTTTGTTCATACCCTAATGCATTGTATTTCAAAGAAAACTACTGGATGGAGTGAGTTCAGCAGTACTATTGCTTATGCTCTAGTCTGCTTAGCCACTAACAGGAAGTTTAATTTTTCTCAAATGATTTTCAATGATCTTGTGGCAAACCTGGAATCCAAAAAGCGTTTCTATATGTATCCAAGGTTTGTTCAGGAAGCAATTACCAAGGAATTGACGGATATGCCTCAATTTGATGAGGTATATGTACCAAAATCCCCTAAAGGGAAGGTTTTCTCAAATATGAGGAGACTTCCTAGGGACTCGGAAGGAGTTGACACACCATTGTTCTCTACAATGATGGTTGTGTCCCACACATTTGAAGGTATGGCATCAGGGTCAAGGCCCTCATTAGACACACCCACTGATGACCAATCCCAACCTTCCATCACAAAAGACATCCCTCAGTCCATTCTTGAAAGACCCACTCCCACAATAACCAAAAGGTTTGAAAGAAGAAAGGTACACAAGGTTCCTTCCCTTGATGTATCTCCTAAGAGCCCGAAGCCTTTAAGCCCTCTAGTGGAGCATTCTCCATTAGAGAATATCGAAAGGGAAACCACAGGGGTGTCTCCCAACCCCAAGAAGGTGCTCACTAAGGAGAAGGTTGAGCATGTGAGTCGCAAGGCTGCCACTACTTCTGCTAGCAAAGAGAAGGCCAGTGGTAAAATAACTAAGCCCTTCCTCACGGCAACTCAGGGTGAGAAATCATCCAGAGGTCCCAGGTGCCAAGAAACCAAGGGGGTAGGTAGTGCTTTTGCTAGGCAAGAGACACCTGCTAAAACTTCCAATGATCCTTTAAGGGAGGTAAAAACTCCTAAACAGGGTGAGGATAGATATACGTACGAGGAATTGATGGAAACTATTGCAAATATCAACATTGAGGTCATGGATCAGAAAAAGGAAATTGATGAACTCAAGAAAGTGGTCCTCTATCAAAACTCACAGCTTGAGAAGCAAAGAAAGATGATCACTAAGTTGATGCACAGAAAGAAGAGAGCTCAGTTTGTCCTTAGGAGAAGAAACCCTACCAATGATGCTTCCAAAAAGGGGGAGTCAGACTCAGATCTAAACATGGAGGATGCAAACATTGAGGGGGAGACTGAGGAGGCTGCAGATACAGAAACAGCAGCAGAAACCGTTACTGCTGCTGATATTACAAAGGAAGCAAAAACAGAAACAGCAGCAGAAACCGTTACTGCTGCTGATTTTACAAAGGAAGCAGAAACAGAACCAGCAGCAGAAACGGTTACTGCTGCTGAGGTTGCAAAAGAAGTAGAAACAGATACTACTGCTGAAAAACAAAAGGCAGCAGAAACTGTTAGTGCTGCTAAGAGCCACAAAGAAGAAACAGCTGAAACCACTCCTGAAGCTGTTAAATCTTTCAAAAGAACAAAGAGGCCAAGAACAAAGTCAATAGCCTCAAAGAAGAAAGATATAAAGAAGCCAAGGGTGGATTCAACTGTAGAAGAAGCACAGGAGGAAGCAGTTAAAGAGAAATCTGATCCAAAAGTTGCTGAAGAAGAAGTGGCAACTTCATCAGGTCAACCAAGCAATGTACAATCACAATCAAATGCTCAATGTGATATGTATATAACCGTGGTTGATACTAATCCAATCAAGACTACACCATTGTCTTCCATGCCTCCTGAGATCATCTTCTGGGACACATTGAAAGATGGAAGAAAGGAGTTGATCAGAATCAAAAGGGCAGATGGAAAATTTGAAGTTTGTCCTACTTGGGGAAAACTTATCAGAACATGCTCTAGATATGACTTGGAAGAGATGTTCAAGGTGGGAATGAGGCTATATGGAAACATGCTGACAGAGCAAGGTATGTCTATCACCAAGATGGTTCTTGAATACTTGTGCTTAATGTTCAAACCAGAAGCAGTTCAGCATTTGATGGCAAGGAATTTTCAAGCCATTACCAACTGGATGCTCATTGAGAATTGTGGAGTGTATGTCATCTCTCTTGACAATACATTTCATGAATATTATTTGGTGGATATTGTATACAAGCACATCATGAAAAAGTTGAATGGAATGCTGCATGCTAAGTTGGTGAGTGACAAAGACTCTAAGATGGCAAGATACCTTGTAAAAAGGATTCTCAATCAAAGTCTGGGATTGGATCCAAATTTATGCGTTGATGATTAGGTTTTGGAAGCATCATCTGAAGAACTTAACTTCTCATCCTGAAAAGTCAAGTTAGGGGGAGATTGTTGGGAACTAAAGATATGCTAAGTATGGTTAGTACTGCCAGAACAACATTACTACTGCCAGATCAAGTTAGTACTGCCAGATCAATGTTAGTGCTGCCAGAACAAAGATACTACTGCTAGTTCAAGGTTAGTACTGCTAAGATATTAATACTGCTGGAACATTATTAATACTGCTTATGTGAGGTTAGTACTGCTTGTCAAAGTTACTACTGCTGGTACATCATTAATGCTGCTGAACAAAGTTAATACTGCTGGTATATTACTACTGCTGAAAAGTGTTAGTACTGCTCATGAAGAATGAAGGTTAATACTGCTGAGTTCGTTAAGTTTGGTATGCGATACTTTTGGAGACAATGAAGGAATTGATCAAGATATGTTTAAAGAATATTCTGAAGATCAATCTTATTTTGATAGTTATCTTGTAATTATTTTTGTATAAATAGTATTGATAGATAGCTATTAGAATAGACGAGAATATACACAATATACGTGTGAAAAAGAATTCGATTGTATTTTAGAGAGAATTAACCTCAAGGTGTTAGAACCCTATTTCTAGAGAAGTAGAAGTCGTCTTGATTGAGCTTGTTCATCAAGATTGAGGTTTGGTTGTAATCTTGTGAGTCTATTTAGTGAATACACAAAGTGGTGAATTTTCTGTTACATTGTTCTTGATTGTGAGAATTAAAGTTCTTTTCCGCAGATTCTTTAATTCTGAATTCTAAGCGTTTATTGTCTTGTTAAGATTCGATCCTGACAATAAACATAAATAGGTAAATTTAAGGCTAACGAGTTAACACAACAATAAGCAACCTTTATCATAAATACTACCGTGGGATCTGTACGTTGCACGATAGTGATAGTTTTTTAAGGAGAACTTAACCGAGTTAAAATAAATAGTAAATTTCTAGTTAACAATTAATGAGAGACAATCTGAAACAACAAATGTATTTTCATAAGTGATTAGTTTGCATATATAGATAATGATTTGTTTTTCCTCAAAAGTTTGAGATGCATCAGTAATAACTTTTTTGTTATGTTATTTACAATTAGAGGTGTTTATCCAAACCGCCACACTGCACAAACCGGTCACACCGCACCGCACCCCAAAATGTGGCTTAGAACTTTCGCGGTGTAGTTTGCATTATTACCAAACTGCACTATGCAGTGCGATTTGCGGTTTTTAGTTATTGAATCGCGGTTTAAACCGCTCCCCATAGTTTGTATATTTGTAATTTTTCTAATTTTATACATAACACACACACACACACACATATATATATATATATATATAATAACTTAATATTTACGTAATATGTCTGGACGTCGTGTTTTAAGGATCGAGATGAAAGAATTGGTCAACAGATCTTGAATAAACAATTGGCCAATTGGGAGTCAGCTTTTAAGGATCGAGATGAAAGAAAAAGTTGGACTAATCACAACTCACACATCTAATTTAGTTTGTAAGTTTATTTTTTACTTCTTAGACATTATGCAATATGTATTTTAGAATCAAATGTATTGAAACTCTTTGTGTTTTGGACTAGAGTCACTTTATCATTGAATTTATAATGTATTTTTAAACTTATAATTTTTGGATTGTAGGCATAAAGTGCGATCGGGACAACCTACATAAACTGCACCGCAAACACCCCTATTCATAACCCAAACAACATATTCCCCAAGCATCTCATGAACATTTTTTTTTCCAAAAAAGGGTCGGCTAAAATTAGCCAACCTACGAAATGTCACAAATAGACATCCTGTCTGTCAATATATACTAACATCTTCATTAAAAAAAATTCATACATAGGATTGCCAAGCTCACCACACTTCAAGATATATATAAAATTTTACTCCCTCATTTATTGTTCGCCTCAAACCACACCTTTGATCCAACACCACTTGTTTAGAAAATTATTTTACTGCAATTTTTCATGTTATATCACACAATTAGCATTCAAACAATAGTCGTTCTAACGTAGGGATTGTTTTTTCATGAGCTAAATCTCGTCCTTCACATGTTTAGTGAATGAATCATTAGGAGTGTGTGAGCGGACGAGTGTAAAAGTTTTGTCCCTCGAGTATGGTTTGCACTTTTTGCTTAATGTAATACTTCAAGTCTTGTTTGTTAGGAAAATAGTAAGAGTATACGATAGATGTTAAATGCCATCATGACGAGAAAATGGAGCGAAACTTGTTACTCGTATTCGCAAGGAAATCAAAAGCAGTTACGATTGAGAACAGATTCCCTTGCAAGAGAAATCTCAAGGAAATTTGGCTATTCAGTGATTAAGTTTTCGTTGAGAAACCATTCAGTCATATATCGAACTTCTTGCAACAAAGAACTTGTTTACGTACTGTTGGGTATTTACCTTACAATGTTGTCCCACATAGGAAAGTACTTGAAACTTTTATGGGTTTATATGGCCATACCCATAAGAGTTATCAAAATGGAGAAAGGTCAAAGTATAGAATTTTCTTGGGTTTGAGTGAGAGTATAGCATATATTTAATGGTCAAAAGATTGGGCCTTGGGCCTTGGGGCTCTAGTGATCATTAAATGAGTTTTTAGTAACCGAGCGGGTCTCCGCGCGACCCAGGTCGCGCCACCATGCGCGCCGAACACTGTCCTCGAAACAAACAGTGTTTCGCGCGACTCACCGCGCAGGTCCAGCCGCGCCGTCGTGCGTGCCGTTCCCCGCTACGTAAACAAACAGAGCCTGGCGCGGCTCTTCGCGCGGGTCAACCCGCGCCACCATCCGCACGGACCCTGTGTCAGTTTTGGCAGTTTGTTTCGGTTATCAATGAGTAATCTATAAATAGGGGAAGTTTTCCTCCATATTGGTAGATGAAAATAACCAGTATTCTCTCTGAAATTCTTCTCCAAAACTTTGTTTTTCAACGAAACATTCTATCGATTCGATGGGGCTGTTAAACAATCTAATAATGCGTTTATGTTAAACAATCTAATAATGTTTATGTCATAATATGTTTGTATGTGGATGATATGCTGATCATGGGGACTAATATGGATATAATCAACCAAACCAAGAAAATGCTACATTCCTCATTTGATATGAAGGATTTGGGGGTAGCCGATGTCATACTTGGTATTAAAGTTCAAAGAACTGCTGAAGGATATATCCTTACCCAGTCCCATTATATAGAAAAAGTCCTTAGAAAGTTTGGACACTATGATGATCGACCGGTCGTTACCCCATTTGATCCTTCTAGTCATCTTAAGAAGAATCAAGGAGATAGTGTATCTCAGTTGGAGTATACTCAAGTAGTTGGAAGCTTGATGTATATTATGAATTGCACATGACTGGATCTAGCATATACGGTGAGTAGACTAAGTCGTTACTCACACAATCCGGGTAAAGATCATTGGTATGCACTAGTTAGAGTGCTCATATATCTTAAACATACAATGTATTATGGTTTGCATTATACTAAGTATCATCCTGTGATAGAAGGATACTGTGATGCTAATTGGATTTCCAACCACTCGGAAAGCAAGTCCATAAGTGGTTATGTGTTCACCCTTGGTGGAGCATCAATATCTTGGAAATCATCAAAGCAAACGGTCAATACCCGTTCTACTATGGAGGCTGAGTTTGTCGCATTAGACAAAGCAGCTGAAGAAGCCGAATGGCTTAAAAGCTTCCTTGAAGGTATTCCATTATGTCCTAAGCCTGTGACGACCATTTGTATACATTGTGATAGTATGGCTGCTCTAACGAGAGCAAAGAATCAGATTTACAATGGCAAATCAAGGCACATAAGGCGTAGACATAATACAATCAAAGACTTGCTGAAAAATGGAATAATCTCCATTAGTTATATAAAGTCAAAGGAAAATATAGCAGATCCTTTGACAAAGGGCCTAAATAGAGAGCAAGTCATCTTTACATCGAGGGGAATTGTAACATCCCGAATTTTCGTTGTATTATTTTGGGAATTTCAATCTTAACTAGGGGTTAAATTGTATCTTTTATATAAGTCTTGATTAAAGTGGATTTAAAGTTTGAAGGTTGTAATGTCATTCTCTTAAAGATGAGGGTTCATTTGGTATTTTGGCTTATGACTCATGTTTTAACTTGTGAGGTGTCATTATCTTAGCTATGAAAACTAAGTAATTGTGTTTTGTATGTGTCTTGGGTGTTTATGTGTGTGTTACGGTTGGAGAAAAGAAAACCGAGAGAGAGATTGAGATAGAGAAATCGAGAAAAGATGGTCTGGGGATTAAATTGTTTCAAGGAAGAGTTTGGGTGCCTAAAATGGGAGGAAATCGAGAGTTGATTCTCGAAGACGCTCATAGATCTAAGTATTCCATACATCCTGGGAGTACGAAGATGTATCGAGATTTGAAATTGCATTATTGGTGGCCAGCGATGAAAGTAGATGTGGCTCGAAAGGTAGAAATGTGTACAACATGTTCGTTAGTGAAAGCTGAACATCAGAAACCTTACGGAAGTTTCCAATCCTTGGAAATTCCGGAATGGAAGTGGGAGAAGATTACCATGGACTTTGTGACGAAGTTACCAAAGACGCAAAAAGGTAACGACACAATATGGGTAATCGTGGATAGATTAACTAAGAGTGCTCATTTTCTAGCAATGAAAGAGGCATCACCAATTGAGAAATTAGCAAAGTTGTATATTGATGAAGTGGTGTCAAGGCATGGTATACCGGTGTCGATAGTGTCAGATCGTGATAGTCGGTTTACCTCGAGATTTTGGCGATCATTGCAAGAAGAATTGGGTACTAAAGTTAATTTGAGTACTGCTTTTCATCCACAGACCGATGGACAGAGTGAGCGGACTATTCAAACTTTGGAGGATATGCTCAGGTGTTGTGTTTTAGATTTTGGTGGTAACTGGGATATGCATCTACCGTTAGTAGAATTTGCGTATAACAATAGTTATCATTCGAGCATCGGAAGAGCACCCTTCGAAGCGTTGTATGGTCGTAAATGTAGAACTCCGGTATGTTGGTTAGAAGCCGGGGAGAAACAGTTTGCTGGTCCAGAGTTGGTACAGCAAACAGCGGATAAAGTAAAAGAGATTCGGCAGCATATGAAAGCAGCCCAAGATAGACAGAAAAGTTATGCTGATCCGAAGCGGAGACCAAAGGAATTTCAAGTTGGGGAGCGTGTGATGCTCAAGGGGTTAAATTGTATCTTTTATATAAGTCTTGATTAAAGTGGATTTAAAGTTTGAAGGTTGTAATGTCATTCTCTTAAAGATGAGGGTTCATTTGGTATTTTGGCTTATGACTCATGTTTTAACTTGTGAGGTGTCATTATCTTAGCTATGAAAACTAAGTAATTGGGTTTTGTATGTGTCTTGGGTGTTTATGTGTGTGTTACGGTTGGAGAAAAGAAAACCGAGAGAGAGATTGAGATAGAGAAATCGAGAAAAGAAAGGAAGTACAAGGAGAAACAAGGAATTCAGATTTGGGTTGTGATTAATCTTGAAGAAACAAAGGTAAACTAATCTACTTTTATGTTTATAGTTGTTAGATAAGTGTAGAATTGGGTTGTTATGAATTATAGATGTTTTGGGAAGTTTTGAATACCTGAGTAGGTGAAATTTGTACCCTTAAACATATCTGCAAATTGGTATAAACAAACATAGATTAAAAGTACAAAAAAAATCTGGGTTTAGAACGAACTTAGTGGACTGAGACTTGGTTGAATATCATCGAAGTCGCAACCTTGAGTTGCGACATTCATGATTGTCGCAATGGGCAATTGCGACTTGGAGTTGGAGTCGCAGTAGACCACCGCGACTTGGCTTTGGAATCGCAACAGTTAGTTGCGACTTGGGGTGAAATCGCAATGGGTAGTTGCGACTTGGTACTGTAGTCGCAACAGTTCACTGCGACTTGGATTTGGGATCGCAATAGAGGACTGCGACTTCAGTTGGTTGCGATTTGGAAGTGAAATCGCAATAGGTGATTGCGATTTCAGTTCATTGCGACTTGAGATGTGATTTTAAGAGATTAAGGATTTTCAGTTGTAGAGGGTTCTGTTTTGATGATTAATATCAGTATATGTAATTGAATAATACAGTAAGCTGTGGTAGTAAAGAAAGGAGCCGTTACGTGTCAAAAAGGATTAAAAGGAGTAATAACGCATCAGGTGAGTTTATTCAACTCTCTTTAAAATTCAGTAATTAATCTTGAATTAGATGCTTTATATGTATGCATGAATATGTCTTATGTGGATTTGATTAAATTAGAGATAAGCCAAGAGGGCGATTAAAAGTTGTGTTATATTGGTTACCATGTTAAAGTTTCCAAGGTGAGTTATATATGAAATTGATGAACTAGTATTTATTATAAATCTTGCATGCTAAGTTTGATTATCTACTACATAAAATTACTATGTAGTTATGAACTCTAAATATAATTTGAAGCTTGATTGAGATATTAACTTCCATGCTAAGTTAAAGAGGAGATAATTAAGAGATTGAGATGAGGAAATATTAATATTCTTGATATTTTATATATATAGAATATGTTCGGAGAAATGATATACTGTATGCTGGACGCATATAGTAGTATCGATTATTACATATATTATATTATGTGATTATGTGCTTTTACTAAAATAGGCATCCAGTCACCGAGGGCACTTGGGTACGGTATGATGGGAACCGATTACTCGCCATAGACCAAAGGGATGTAATTTTAGTAATTGGGTGAACCTTGAATCATGAGTCTCGATTTGAGTATCGCGATATTATAATCCCATGGGGACCATTGATTCTGAGGTGGAATGTGGAATCAGCAGAGTTTGCTTAATGATTCCCATTTCGATTTGGGAAGATCGGAGATTTCCCTGTGATGAGAGGAAGATTAGAGATAGGCATAAAGTAATTTGTAATCTCTACTTCCTGATTTAGAAATAGGCAGGTTTTGACTTGTAATTTCTTGTGTGTGATTATTGATTGTGAATCTGGAATGATTCAGAGTTAACTCTTATTTTTGTTATTACGATTAAATGAGTTAGTCGTAGGAAATTTGGAGTGGGGTAGATTCCCCGATTTGAAAAGGAGTTGTCGTACGGTAAGATGGGTGAGAACAGGTTTGAGTTATCTGTTCATGTTTTAATTATTAAATTTTATTTTGATTTGAGTATCCTCACTAGGCGAAAGCCTAATGTTTCAAGTTGAATCTTCTTACCAGGTACAAGCTCCGGGAAATAGCGGGAATGAGAGACGAGAACTTTTGGAAAGATTCAGACTTAGAGATACCGGAGGATCTAGAGATTTTGATGCTTTTGGGACGGTTGTTTAGATAACTGGATTAATCTGATTGTTATGTTATGATTAGATTAATAAGTTGTTTAAGTAATGACATTTGTATATAGAAACCTTACATTTGATCCTCAGGTTATATAAGTTTGAAAGTTTTTGATCATAACTTGTGGTAAATTTCAAGGTTTAAATTGACCATGTTTTTAGGGTGTTTCAGTATGGTATCAGAGCTTTAGTTTAAGTGAACTAGGTATGAATTTGAGATACCTAGACTTAAGCTGAGATGAGTTAAGTTATGATCCGTGAGTTTTGGGTAGAAATACTAAGAATGGGTAGTCTTAGAGTCGACAGAAATACGCGAAGTTAGTACTGTAACAATGGTAATGAGAATTCTCATGTATGATATGTTCGAAATTTCAATTAGCTACTGTTATTATGAATATATTATTACACAAGCATACTTGTTTCTAAATTGTTACAGTGACTGATTAGCGGTAAAGTATGTATTGTATGTTTAGTTGTATAAACCATTAACTGATGAGTATTCTTTTATGCTCCATCAGAACGATGGTGAATACGCCCCCGAGGTCTCCAAATTCTTCGATGAATAGGAATTGGTTAGACGATGCTGGAGAGAGACAAACTGGATTGGGCGGAGTTCCTGATACGCCATCAGATTTTCTTTCCTTGGGAGGAATGCGAAGTCGAGTACATCCAGGAGGTACTAGTAATGTTGATCAAACGTCGTCAGATTCAGGTATGGAGGGGCGAATAATGGATAATGTGACTCGGCTGATGAATGCTTCAATGGAGAGGCAAACAGAGATGATGAATACTGTAATGGGGAGACATGCAGAGATGTTTACGAAATTGATTAATGATCGAAATGTGGAGCCAAGGAGAACAGTGACCGATACTAATGTGATAAATCCGACTGTAAATCCAGGAGTGGAGACAGTTAGAAGGGTTGACAGAAACTGTTCTTACAAAACGTTCCTAAGTTGTAAACCACCAGAATTCAAGAGAGATGATAATCCAGTGGGTTGTATGAACTGGATAAGAGAAATCGAGCAGGCTTTTCATGCCTGTGAATGTACAGATGAGAGATCTAAGGTGAGATTTGGATCACAAATGTTGCGTGGCAAAGCGTTGCAGTGGTGGAATGTGTTGTCATCAACTGTAACCGAAGCAGCTTTGAATTCCGTAACTTGGAGTCAGTTTAAAGCAAAGATTTTAGAAGAATATTGTAACGAGCATGAGATGGACCGAATCGAAGAAGAGTTTCGGAATATTAAGAAGGGTAATATGTCGGTGAGAAAATATACCGAGGTCTTTATGGAGAAACTAAACCTTGTGGGGCACGTGGCTTCAACAGAGAGAGAAAAGATTAAGTATTATTTGAAAGGTCTACCAGCCGATATGATGACAAGGGTTCGCAGTTCAAAATCTGCTACCTTGAGGGAGACGATTGAGGAAGCAAAGGTGATCGAGGAAATGTATGTGAAAGACAAGGAGGAGAAAGCGCAAGTCGGAGAAAAGAGAAAATGGGAGGGTCGTTCCGAACCTTCTCCAAAATTAAGATTATTCGGGAAGAACATTCGCAATGATTCTCGTAGAGAACCGAGTTGGTGTTCAAAATGTAAAAGTAAACATTTTGGCCAATGTCGTGTGGTTGGAAATCAATGTTTCAAGTGTGGGAAGATGGGACATATGGCGTCAAATTGTACAGTGCCTGGGTCGGTTTGTTTTGAATGTCAGCAACCGGGTCATTTTCGAAAAGATTGTCCGAAGTTGAAAAGAGGAGGAGATCAGGGGAGAAAGCTGGATATGCCAAACCAACGGGTCGTGCATTCCAAATGACTGCTGATGAAGCGAAGGGGTCAAAGGACGTGGTCTCGGGTACATTTCTTATAAACTCTATTCCTGCACGTGTGTTGTTTGATAGTGGCGCAAATTTCTCTTTTGTATCCAAGATGTTTCAACATAAACTAGCTATGCCTGTTACTACTCTAGGAGATGCCTTAGTAGTCGAAATAGCTAATGGAGTTCAGACTTTGGTTAAGGAGAGCCTGGCCGATTGTAAGATTATGATAGAGGGAACAGAATTTCCGATTAACTTGTTGTTAATGGAAATTGGGAGTTTTGATATTGTGGTAGGGATGGACTGGTTGAGCAACAACCAGGCAGAAATTATGTGCGCAAAGAAGCTGATTCGAATTCCAATGGGCGAGAAAGATAGTGTATTCGTATTCGGAGAAAAACATGAAGGAGAAATTCCGTTGATTTTAGTGATGAAGGCGCGGAAATGTTTATCGAAAGGGTGTTGGTCTTATCTAGCCTATGTTATTGATACAAAGTTAGAAAAGAAAAATATTCAAGATATCAACGTGGTGCGTGAGTTTCCGGATGTGTTCCCGGATGACCTTCCAGGTTTGCCAGTTGAAAGACAGGTGGAGTTTCGTATTGATATTATTCCTGGAGCGGCACCGATTGCACGAGCACCTTATCGTTTAGCACCCACTGAGATGAAATAGATGATGACTCAGCTTCAGGAGTTATTGGATAAGGGTTTCGTAAGACCAAGTTCTTCACCTTGGGGAGCTCCAGTTTTATTTGTTTAGAAGAAAGATGGTACCATGAGAATGTGTATTGATTACCGAGAGTTGAATAAGGTAACTATTAAGAACAAGTATCCGCTTCCGAGGATTGATGATCTATTCGATCAACTCCAAGGTGCGGGATGCTTTTCAAAGATAGATTTAAGATCTGGATACCATCAAGTGCGGGTAAGAGATGAAGACGTTTCGAAAACAGCGTTTAGAACAAGATATGGGCATTATGAGTTCCTTGTGATGCCATTTGGGTTGACAAATGCTCCTGCAGTATTTATGGATTTGATGAACAGAGTGTGTCGACCATTTTTAGATAAGTTTGTCATTGTGTTTATTGATGACATACTTATTTATTCAAAGACTGAAGAAGATCATGAGCAGCATCTTCGTGAAGTCTTAGAAGTTTTAAGAAAAGAGAAGTTATACGCAAAGTTTTCGAAGTGTGAATTTTGGTTGAAGGAAGTGCAGTTTCTAGGTCATGTAATTACTTCTGAAGGAGTTAAAGTAGACCCTTCAAAGATTGAAGCGATGACGAATTGGGAGACACCTAGAAGTGCATCTGAGATAAGAAGCTCTCTGGGATTAGCAGGTTATTATAGAAGATTCATAAAAGATTTTTCTAAGATTGCATCTGCTTTGACGTTGTTAACCAGAAAGAATGAGAAGTTTGTTTGGACGGAGAAACAGGAAACAGCTTTCAGAATTTTACGTCAAAAACTGTGTGAAGCACCTATTCTTGCCCTGCCAGAAGGGACAGAAGATTTTGTTGTATATAGTGATGCTTCAAAGATGGGTTTAGGATGTGTGCTAATTCAAAGGGGCAAAGTGATTGCCTATGCCTCAAGACAGCTTAAAGAGCATGAAAAGAATTATCCTACCCATGATTTAGAGTTAGCAGCAGTGGTGTTCGCTTTGAAGTTGTGGCGACACTATTTGTATGGAACGAAGTGTACTCTTTATACTGATCACAAGAGTTTGCAACATGTTTTCGATCAGAAAGAATTAAACATGAGGCAGCGAAGATGGTTAGAATTGCTTAAGGATTATGATTGTGAATTGCATTACCATCCTGGTAAAGCAAATGTCGTAGCTGATGCCTTAAGTAGAAAAGAATATGGTGGGTGTTTGAAATCGGTAAATGTTAGAATTGATGTAACGTCAAGTTTGATGGAAAAGATCAAAGAAGCACAAGTGATTGCTTTGCAAGAGGAAAATCTGAAAGAGGAAGTAATGGGTAAGCAACATCTTCAGTTGACTGAAGATGGTCGGGGGATTAAATTGTTTCAAGGAAGAGTTTGGGTGCCTAAAATGGGAGGAAATCGAGAGTTGATTCTCGAAGACGCTCATAGATCTAAGTATTCCATACATCCTGGGAGTATGAAGATGTATCGAGATTTGAAATTGCATTATTGGTGGCCAGCGATGAAAGTAGATGTGGCTCGAAAGGTAGAAATGTGTACAACATGTTCGTTAGTGAAAGCTGAACATCAGAAACCTTACGGAAGTTTCCAATCCTTGGAAATTCCGGAATGGAAGTGGGAGAAGATTACCATGGACTTTGTGACGAAGTTACCAAAGACGCAAAAAGGTAACGACACAATATGGGTAATCGTGGATAGATTAACTAAGAGTGCTCATTTTTTAGCAATGAAAGAGGCATCACCAATTGAGAAATTAGCAAAGTTGTATATTGATGAAGTGGTGTCAAGGCATGGTATACCGGTGTCGATAGTGTCAGATCGTGATAGTCGGTTTACCTCGAGATTTTGGCGATCATTGCAAGAAGAATTGGGTACTAAAGTTAATTTGAGTACTGCTTTTCATCCACAGACCGATGGACAGAGTGAGCGGACTATTCAAACTTTGGAGGATATGCTCAGGTGTTGTGTTTTAGATTTTGGTGGTAACTGGGATATGCATCTACCGTTAGTAGAATTTGCGTATAACAATAGTTATCATTCGAGCATCGGAAGAGCACCCTTCGAAGCGTTGTATGGTCGTAAATGTAGAACTCCGGTATGTTGGTTAGAAGCCGGGGAGAAACAGTTTGCTGGTCCAGAGTTGGTACAGCAAACAGCGGATAAAGTAAAAGAGATTCGGCAGCATATGAAAGCAGCCCAAGATAGACAGAAAAGTTATGCTGATCCGAAGCGGAGACCAAAGGAATTTCAAGTTGGGGAGCGTGTGATGCTCAAGGGGTTAAATTGTATCTTTTATATAAGTCTTGATTAAAGTGGATTTAAAGTTTGAAGGTTGTAATGTCATTCTCTTAAAGATGAGGGTTCATTTGGTATTTTGGCTTATGACTCATGTTTTAACTTGTGAGGTGTCATTATCTTAGCTATGAAAACTAAGTAATTGGGTTTTGTATGTGTCTTGGGTGTTTATGTGTGTGTTACGGTTGGAGAAAAGAAAACCGAGAGAGAGATTGAGATAGAGAAATCGAGAAAAGAAAGGAAGTACAAGGAGAAACAAGGAATTCAGATTTGGGTTGTGATTAATCTTGAAGAAACAAAGGTAAACTAATCTACTTTTATGTTTATAGTTGTTAGATAAGTGTAGAATTGGGTTGTTATGAATTATAGATGTTTTGGGAAGTTTTGAATACCTGAGTAGGTGAAATTTGTACCCTTAAACATATCTGCAAATTGGTATAAACAAACATAGATTAAAAGTACAAAAAAAATCTGGGTTTAGAACGAACTTAGTGGACTGAGACTTGGTTGAATATCATCGAAGTCGCAACCTTGAGTTGCGACATTCATGATTGTCGCAATGGGCAATTGCGACTTGGAGTTGGAGTCGCAGTAGACCACCGCGACTTGGCTTTGGAATCGCAACAGTTAGTTGCGACTTGGGGTGAAATCGCAATGGGTAGTTGCGACTTGGTACTGTAGTCGCAACAGTTCACTGCGACTTGGATTTGGGATCGCAATAGAGGACTGCGACTTCAGTTGGTTGCGATTTGGAAGTGAAATCGCAATAGGTGATTGCGATTTCAGTTCATTGCGACTTGAGATGTGATTTTAAGAGATTAAGGATTTTCAGTTGTAGAGGGTTCTGTTTTGATGATTAATATCAGTATATGTAATTGAATAATACAGTAAGCTGTGGTAGTAAAGAAAGGAGCCGTTACGTGTCAAAAAGGATTAAAAGGAGTAATAACGCATCAGGTGAGTTTATTCAACTCTCTTTAAAATTCAGTAATTAATCTTGAATTAGATGCTTTATATGTATGCATGAATATGTCTTATGTGGATTTGATTAAATTAGAGATAAGCCAAGAGGGCGATTAAAAGTTGTGTTATATTGGTTACCATGTTAAAGTTTCCAAGGTGAGTTATATATGAAATTGATGAACTAGTATTTATTATAAATCTTGCATGCTAAGTTTGATTATCTACTACATAAAATTACTATGTAGTTATGAACTCTAAATATAATTTGAAGCTTGATTGAGATATTAACTTCCATGCTAAGTTAAAGAGGAGATAATTAAGAGATTGAGATGAGGAAATATTAATATTCTTGATATTTTATATATATAGAATATGTTCGGAGAAATGATATACTGTATGCTGGACGCATATAGTAGTATCGATTATTACATATATTATATTATGTGATTATGTGCTTTTACTAAAATAGGCATCCAGTCACCGAGGGCACTTGGGTACGGTATGATGGGAACCGATTACTCGCCATAGACCAAAGGGATGTAATTTTAGTAATTGGGTGAACCTTGAATCATGAGTCTCGATTTGAGTATCGCGATATTATAATCCCATGGGGACCATTGATTCTGAGGTGGAATGTGGAATCAGCAGAGTTTGCTTAATGATTCCCATTTCGATTTGGGAAGATCGGAGATTTCCCTGTGATGAGAGGAAGATTAGAGATAGGCATAAAGTAATTTGTAATCTCTACTTCCTGATTTAGAAATAGGCAGGTTTTGACTTGTAATTTCTTGTGTGTGATTATTGATTGTGAATCTGGAATGATTCAGAGTTAACTCTTATTTTTGTTATTACGATTAAATGAGTTAGTCGTAGGAAATTTGGAGTGGGGTAGATTCCCCGATTTGAAAAGGAGTTGTCGTACGGTAAGATGGGTGAGAACAGGTTTGAGTTATCTGTTCATGTTTTAATTATTAAATTTTATTTTGATTTGAGTATCCTCACTAGGCGAAAGCCTAATGTTTCAAGTTGAATCTTCTTACCAGGTACAAGCTCCGGGAAATAGCGGGAATGAGAGACGAGAACTTTTGGAAAGATTCAGACTTAGAGATACCGGAGGATCTAGAGATTTTGATGCTTTTGGGACGGTTGTTTAGATAACTGGATTAATCTGATTGTTATGTTATGATTAGATTAATAAGTTGTTTAAGTAATGACATTTGTATATAGAAACCTTACATTTGATCCTCAGGTTATATAAGTTTGAAAGTTTTTGTTCATAACTTGTGGTAAATTTCAAGGTTTAAATTGACCCTGTTTTTAGGGTGTTTCAGTATGGTATCAGAGCTTTAGTTTAAGTGAACTAGGTATGAATTTGAGATACCTAGACTTAAGCTGAGATGAGTTAAGTTATGATCCGTGAGTTTTGGGTAGAAATACTAAGAATGGGTAGTCTTAGAGTCGACAGAAATACGCGAAGTTAGTACTGTAACAATGGTAATGAGAATTCTCATGTATGATATGTTCGAAATTTCAATTAGCTACTGTTATTATGAATATATTATTACACAAGCATACTTGTTTCTAAATTGTTACAGTGACTGATTAGCGGTAAAGTATGTATTGTATGTTTAGTTGTATAAACCATTAACTGATGAGTATTCTTTTATGCTCCATCAGAACGATGGTGAATACGCCCCCGAGGTCTCCAAATTCTTCGATGAATAGGAATTGGTTAGACGATGCTGGAGAGAGACAAACTGGATTGGGCGGAGTTCCTGATACGCCATCAGATTTTCTTTCCTTGGGAGGAATGCGAAGTCGAGTACATCCAGGAGGTACTAGTAATGTTGATCAAACGTCGTCAGATTCAGGTATGGAGGGGCGAATAATGGATAATGTGACTCGGCTGATGAATGCTTCAATGGAGAGGCAAACAGAGATGATGAATACTGTAATGGGGAGACATGCAGAGATGTTTACGAAATTGATTAATGATCGAAATGTGGAGCCAAGGAGAACAGTGACCGATACTAATGTGATAAATCCGACTGTAAATCCAGGAGTGGAGACAGTTAGAAGGGTTGACAGAAACTGTTCTTACAAAACGTTCCTAAGTTGTAAACCACCAGAATTCAAGGGAGATGATAATCCAGTGGGTTGTATGAACTGGATAAGAGAAATCGAGCAGGCTTTTCATGCCTGTGAATGTACAGATGAGAGATCTAAGGTGAGATTTGGATCACAAATGTTGCGTGGCAAAGCGTTGCAGTGGTGGAATGTGTTGTCATCAACTGTAACCGAAGCAGCTTTGAATTCCGTAACTTGGAGTCAGTTTAAAGCAAAGATTTTAGAAGAATATTGTAACGAGCATGAGATGGACCGAATCGAAGAAGAGTTTCGGAATATTAAGAAGGGTAATATGTCGGTGAGAAAATATACCGAGGTCTTTATGGAGAAACTAAACCTTGTGGGGCACGTGGCTTCAACAGAGAGAGAAAAGATTAAGTATTATTTGAAAGGTCTACCAGCCGATATGATGACAAGGGTTCGCAGTTCAAAATCTGCTACCTTGAGGGAGACGATTGAGGAAGCAAAGGTGATCGAGGAAATGTATGTGAAAGACAAGGAGGAGAAAGCGCAAGTCGGAGAAAAGAGAAAATGGGAGGGTCGTTCCGAACCTTCTCCAAAATTAAGATTATTCGGGAAGAACATTCGCAATGATTCTCGTAGAGAACCGAGTTGGTGTTCAAAATGTAAAAGTAAACATTTTGGCCAATGTCGTGTGGTTGGAAATCAATGTTTCAAGTGTGGGAAGATGGGACATATGGCGTCAAATTGTACAGTGCCTGGGTCGGTTTGTTTTGAATGTCAGCAACCGGGTCATTTTCGAAAAGATTGTCCGAAGTTGAAAAGAGGAGGAGATCAGGGGAGAAAGCTGGATATTCCCAAACCAACGGGTCGTGCATTCCAAATGACTGCTGATGAAGCGAAGGGGTCAAAGGACGTGGTCTCGGGTACATTTCTTATAAACTCTATTCCTGCACGTGTGTTGTTTGATAGTGGCGCAAATTTCTCTTTTGTATCCAAGATGTTTCAACATAAACTAGCTATGCCTGTTACTACTCTAGGAGATGCCTTAGTAGTCGAAATAGCTAATGGAGTTCAGACTTTGGTTAAGGAGAGCCTGGCCGATTGTAAGATTATGATAGAGGGAACAGAATTTCCGATTAACTTGTTGTTAATGGAAATTGGGAGTTTTGATATTGTGGTAGGGATGGACTGGTTGAGCAACAACCAGGCAGAAATTATGTGCGCAAAGAAGCTGATTCGAATTCCAATGGGCGAGAAAGATAGTGTATTCGTATTCGGAGAAAAACATGAAGGAGAAATTCCGTTGATTTCAGTGATGAAGGCGCGGAAATGTTTATCGAAAGGGTGTTGGTCTTATCTAGCCTATGTTATTGATACAAAGTTAGAAAAGAAAAATATTCAAGATATCAACGTGGTGCGTGAGTTTCCGGATGTGTTCCCGGATGACCTTCCAGGTTTGCCAGTTGAAAGACAGGTGGAGTTTCGTATTGATATTATTCCTGGAGCGGCACCGATTGCACGAGCACCTTATCGTTTAGCACCCGCTGAGATGAAAGAGATGATGACTCAGCTTCAGGAGTTATTGGATAAGGGTTTCGTAAGACCAAGTTCTTCACCTTGGGGAGCTCCAGTTTTATTTGTTAAGAAGAAAGATGGTACCATGAGAATGTGTATTGATTACCGAGAGTTGAATAAGGTAACTATTAAGAACAAGTATCCGCTTCCGAGGATTGATGATCTATTCGATCAACTCCAAGGTGCGGGATGCTTTTCAAAGATAGATTTAAGATCTGGATACCATCAAGTGCGGGTAAGAGATGAAGACGTTTCGAAAACAGCGTTTAGAACAAGATATGGGCATTATGAGTTCCTTGTGATGCCATTTGGGTTGACAAATGCTCCTGCAGTATTTATGGATTTGATGAACAGAGTGTGTCGACCATTTTTAGATAAGTTTGTCATTGTGTTTATTGATGACATACTTATTTATTCAAAGACTGAAGAAGATCATGAGCAGCATCTTCGTGAAGTCTTAGAAGTTTTAAGAAAAGAGAAGTTATACGCAAAGTTTTCGAAGTGTGAATTTTGGTTGAAGGAAGTGCAGTTTCTAGGTCATGTAATTACTTCTGAAGGAGTTAAAGTAGACCCTTCAAAGATTGAAGCGATGACGAATTGGGAGACACCTAGAAGTGCATCTGAGATAAGAAGCTCTCTGGGATTAGCAGGTTATTATAGAAGATTCATAAAAGATTTTTCTAAGATTGCATCTGCTTTGACGTTGTTAACCAGAAAGAATGAGAAGTTTGTTTGGACGGAGAAACAGGAAACAGCTTTCAGAATTTTACGTCAAAAACTGTGTGAAGCACCTATTCTTGCCCTGCCAGAAGGGACAGAAGATTTTGTTGTATATAGTGATGCTTCAAAGATGGGTTTAGGATGTGTGCTAATTCAAAGGGGCAAAGTGATTGCCTATGCCTCAAGACAGCTTAAAGAGCATGAAAAGAATTATCCTACCCATGATTTAGAGTTAGCAGCAGTGGTGTTCGCTTTGAAGTTGTGGCGACACTATTTGTATGGAACGAAGTGTACTCTTTATACTGATCACAAGAGTTTGCAACATGTTTTCGATCAGAAAGAATTAAACATGAGGCAGCGAAGATGGTTAGAATTGCTTAAGGATTATGATTGTGAATTGCATTACCATCCTGGTAAAGCAAATGTCGTAGCTGATGCCTTAAGTAGAAAAGAATATGGTGGGTGTTTGAAATCGGTAAATGTTAGAATTGATGTAACGTCAAGTTTGATGGAAAAGATCAAAGAAGCACAAGTGATTGCTTTGCAAGAGGAAAATCTGAAAGAGGAAGTAATGGGTAAGCAACATCTTCAGTTGACTGAAGATGGTCGGGGGATTAAATTGTTTCAAGGAAGAGTTTGGGTGCCTAAAATGGGAGGAAATCGAGAGTTGATTCTCGAAGACGCTCATAGATCTAAGTATTCCATACATCCTGGGAGTACGAAGATGTATCGAGATTTGAAATTGCATTATTGGTGGCCAACGATGAAAGTAGATGTGGCTCGAAAGGTAGAAATGTGTACAACATGTTCGTTAGTGAAAGCTGAACATCAGAAACCTTACGGAAGTTTCCAATCCTTGGAAATTCCGGAATGGAAGTGGGAGAAGATTACCATGGACTTTGTGACGAAGTTACCAAAGACGCAAAAAGGTAACGACACAATATGGGTAATCGTGGATAGATTAACTAAGAGTGCTCATTTTCTAGCAATGAAAGAGGCATCACCAATTGAGAAATTAGCAAAGTTGTATATTGATGAAGTGGTGTCAAGGCATGGTATACCGGTGTCGATAGTGTCAGATCGTGATAGTCGGTTTACCTCGAGATTTTGGCGATCATTGCAAGAAGAATTGGGTACTAAAGTTAATTTGAGTACTGCTTTTCATCCACAGACCGATGGACAGAGTGAGCGGACTATTCAAACTTTGGAGGATATGCTCAGGTGTTGTGTTTTAGATTTTGGTGGTAACTGGGATATGCATCTACCGTTAGTAGAATTTGCGTATAACAATAGTTATCATTCGAGCATCGGAAGAGCACCCTTCGAAGCGTTGTATGGTCGTAAATGTAGAACTCCGGTATGTTGGTTAGAAGCCGGGGAGAAACAGTTTGCTGGTCCAGAGTTGGTACAGCAAACAGCGGATAAAGTAAAAGAGATTCGGCAGCATATGAAAGCAGCCCAAGATAGACAGAAAAGTTATGCTGATCCGAAGCGGAGACCAAAGGAATTTCAAGTTGGGGAGCGTGTGATGCTCAAGGGGTTAAATTGTATCTTTTATATAAGTCTTGATTAAAGTGGATTTAAAGTTTGAAGGTTGTAATGTCATTCTCTTAAAGATGAGGGTTCATTTGGTATTTTGGCTTATGACTCATGTTTTAACTTGTGAGGTGTCATTATCTTAGCTATGAAAACTAAGTAATTGGGTTTTGTATGTGTCTTGGGTGTTTATGTGTGTGTTACGGTTGGAGAAAAGAAAATCGAGAGAGAGATTGAGATAGAGAAATCGAGAAAAGAAAGGAAGTACAAGGAGAAACAAGGAATTCAGATTTGGGTTGTGATTAATCTTGAAGAAACAAAGGTAAACTAATCTACTTTTATGTTTATAGTTGTTAGATAAGTGTAGAATTGGGTTGTTATGAATTATAGATGTTTTGGGAAGTTTTGAATACCTGAGTAGGTGAAATTTGTACCCTTAAACATATCTGCAAAATTGGTATAAACAAACATAGATTAAAAGTACAAAAAAAATCTGGGTTTAGAACGAACTTAGTGGACTGAGACTTGGTTGAATATCATCGAAGTCGCAACCTTGAGTTGCGACATTCATGATTGTCGCAATGGGCAATTGCGACTTGGAGTTGGAGTCGCAGTAGACCACCGCGACTTGGCTTTGGAATCGCAACAGTTAGTTGCGACTTGGGGTGAAATCGCAATGGGCAGTTGCGACTTGGTACTGTAGTCGCAACAGTTCACTGCGACTTGGATTTGGGATCGCAATAGAGGACTGCGACTTCAGTTGGTTGCGATTTGGAAGTGAAATCGCAATAGGTGATTGCGATTTCTGTTCATTGCGACTTGAGATGTGATTTTAAGAGATTAAGGATTTTCAGTTGTAGAGGGTTCTGTTTTGATGATTAATATCAGTATATGTAATTGAATAATACAGTAAGCTGTGGTAGTAAAGAAAGGAGCCGTTACGTGTCAAAAAGGATTAAAAGGAGTAATAACGCATCAGGTGAGTTTATTCAACTCTCTTTAAAATTCAGTAATTAATCTTGAATTAGATGCTTTATATGTATGCATGAATATGTCTTATGTGGATTTGATTAAATTAGAGATAAGCCAAGAGGGCGATTAAAAGTTGTGTTATATTGGTTACCATGTTAAAGTTTCCAAGGTGAGTTATATATGAAATTGATGAACTAGTATTTATTATAAATCTTGCATGCTAAGTTTGATTATCTACTACATAAAATTACTATGTAGTTATGAACTCTAAATATAATTTGAAGCTTGATTGAGATATTAACTTCCATGCTAAGTTAAAGAGGAGATAATTAAGAGATTGAGATGAGGAAATATTAATATTCTTGATATTTTATATATATAGAATATGTTCGGAGAAATGATATACTGTATGCTGGACGCATATAGTAGTATCGATTATTACATATATTATATTATGTGATTATGTGCTTTTACTAAAATAGGCATCCAGTCACCGAGGGCACTTGGGTACGGTATGATGGGAACCGATTACTCGCCATAGACCAAAGGGATGTAATTTTAGTAATTGGGTGAACCTTGAATCATGAGTCTCGATTTGAGTATCGCGATATTATAATCCCATGGGGACCATTGATTCTGAGGTGGAATGTGGAATCAGCAGAGTTTGCTTAATGATTCCCATTTCGATTTGGGAAGATCGGAGATTTCCCTGTGATGAGAGGAAGATTAGAGATAGGCATAAAGTAATTTGTAATCTCTACTTCCTGATTTAGAAATAGGCAGGTTTTGACTTGTAATTTCTTGTGTGTGATTATTGATTGTGAATCTGGAATGATTCAGAGTTAACTCTTATTTTTGTTATTACGATTAAATGAGTTAGTCGTAGGAAATTTGGAGTGGGGTAGATTCCCCGATTTGAAAAGGAGTTGTCGTACGATAAGATGGGTGAGAACAGGTTTGAGTTATCTGTTCATGTTTTAATTATTAAATTTTATTTTGATTTGAGTATCCTCACTAGGCGAAAGCCTAATGTTTCAAGTTGAATCTTTTTACCAGGTACAAGCTCCGGGAAATAGCGGGAATGAGAGACGAGAACTTTTGGAAAGATTCAGACTTAGAGATACCGGAGGATCTAGAGATTTTGATGCTTTTGGGACGGTTGTTTAGATAACTGGATTAATCTGATTGTTATGTTATGATTAGATTAATAAGTTGTTTAAGTAATGACATTTGTATATAGAAACCTTACATTTGATCCTCAGGTTATATAAGTTTGAAAGTTTTTGATCATAACTTGTGGTAAATTTCAAGGTTTAAATTGACCCTGTTTTTAGGGTGTTTCAGGAATGGGCTTAAAGCCAATACAATGAGTCGATACTTGGCGGAAACCTAACCTAGCAACATTGGAGATCCCATGGTCTAGGTTCAATAGGCAAACTAGTTAAGGAAGACTCAAGCGGGAACAAACACAAGGTATGCCTATTCCTATGATGTCCTCAATTGTGTTTTTCCGTTGACGCTTAAGGGTTTAATTCTAATTCTTAATAATGCTAATAGCTACCATAGTGAAACACTACAGAATGTTCTTGATTGGCATTACCTATGTGAGATCGATGTGTGGTCGCATCTATGGGAACCGAGATGGCTACGTTCTCTACAAATCTCATGAAGTAAGGATATAGTTCACGACCGAAATGAACAAAATAGTAAGAATCGATGTATGTATAAATATGATGTATGTGATACATTTTGTCTAGACTTACTATAAAACGTGGTTAGTTCAATACTATGTTCACTACCCACAAAGTAAATCCGATTTGTAATAGCTAAGGACGGTTCAAGTCTAAAAGACACATTTCCTGATGTATATCATATTTAGCTTCTTGAATAGCAAATAACTTCCTATGTATTTTATCTTATTTTCTATTCAAATGTGGGGTATTGTTGGAAGTTTGAATAGAAAATGTGGGGTATTGTTGGGTATTTACCTTACAATGTTGTCCCACATAGGAAAGTACTTGAAACTTTTATGGGTTTATATGGCCATACCCATAAGAGTTATCAAAATGGAGAAAGGTCCAAGTAAAGGAATTTCCTTGGGTTTGAGTTAGAGCATAGCATATATTTAATGGTGAAAGATTGGGCATTGGGCCTTGGGGCTCTAGTGATCATTAAATGAGTTTTTGGTAACCGAGCGGGTCTCCGCGCGACCCAGGTCGCGCCACCATGCGCGCCGAACACTGTCCTCGAAACAAACAGTGTTTCGCGCGACTCACCGCGCAGGTCCAGCCGCGCCGTCGTGCGTGTCGTTCCCCTGTACGTAAACAAACAGAGCCTGGCGCAGCTCTTCGCGCGGGTCAATCCGCACCACCATCCACACGGACCCCTGTGTCCGTTTTGGCAGTTTGTTTCGGTTATCAATGAGTAATCTATAAATAGGGGAAGTTTTCCTCCATATTGGTAGATGAAAATAACCAGTATTCTCTCTGAAATTCTTCTCCAAAACTTTGTTTTTCAACGAAACATTCTATCGATTCGATGGGGTTGAATTGACGTGTATCAATTCAATCGGATAGTTGTATCCTCTAGGCGACGTCCGGAACCAAGCACGATTGGGGACGAAATTTCGTCTTAGGACACTGATTTATTAGACCTCTATCATATTTCCTTCAAGTTCAATCCGCTAAGAACATCGAAAAGGTACACGATTCTCAATCAATACTTAATCGTTTATAAGTTTTCTTTATTTTCATTGTATTACTTTTGATTATCGCGAGATTGGTTCTATCACGTACCTCGTGTTCCAGGTAATGATCATGTCCATTCATGTAAGAATCAACTTCATATTCATGCACATACAAAAGATAATTGAATTAATAAGAGTAAGCACAATGATTAGTGTGTAACATAATGAATAAGGTTGGCACAACAGATGCTATTAAAATTGCTGATTATACAAAATCTGGTAGGTGTATGCCCTAATTTCGTAACTAAGTGTATTAATTATGTAGCTAAATCCCACAAGTTGTTGCTAAAATAAATTTAGCCATGTTGATTTAGCGATCCAACCATCTGTAGGGAACAAATACCGTTTACGTACCACTAGAACTTGCAGAAGATACGTGACAAGTTCCAGAGTATCACAATGGTGACCCGTGGTTCTAATACCATGATGGCCGACAACGATCCTTTGACTCACTCAATGCTGATCTCAAATCCTTAGAACGTTGAACGAAAACTCAAGTTAAGTTCTTCATATTCCAAACAAGACAAAAAATTAATCTATACGAAACCCTTTATGCCTCAAGAATTAGTTTTACGTTTAAAGGACTGGCAAGGTAAATTTCTCGAGGAAGTACGCCTTGCCAATCATACTTGTGATCTTTTGGATCAATAAAGTACATTTCAACAAAAGAGTCGTGCCCACGAAGAACAATTCAACAATATCTACAAAATGACCTATAATTATACTGAAACTGAATTTTTGAATGATACGTTCTTAAAATGTAATGGTTATGGTTAGTGATGCGGAGAAAATTGAGGCTCTTACCGATTCATATATGGAATAACGAGAAGTAAAAAGGAACGAAAAAATAAAAGTCGGAGAAAACGACGTCAGATAGAAACCTTTCATTTTGCTTCATTAATTTGGAAACAAATCCTTATCTTTTGTTATTCCTCTTCCTAGTTTAATTAGGATCTCTTATTTATTTGTTTTATCACTTTCCTAAATTAGATTACAACTTCTTAGTTTAAATATTGGTGTAACCCTTATCGCTTTTTGCAACTTTGATAATAGAGTTTTTTTGATTAATTGAAGTTCTCTCAAGTTTTAGGTTTTACCTAGTTTCAATTCTGCATCGGTTGGTATCAGAGCTCTGGTTGGTATCCTAATCGCTATCGATGGAGAAAAAAAATCAAGACAACGGTGGTGGACAGTAGTCTTGAAAACCTGTGGAAGGTTGTGGAAGAAATCGCCACCGGATTCACTGGACTCAACACAAACGTGGAAGAGCTACGTACCGCAATCGTAGCCGGTGGATTGATCCAAGAAAACAGCGAGGATGTTCACTGTGGTTGACCCCACCAACGCCTAGGCAACAATGGCGGTCATGGGTTAGGCCCAATACATCACCTTTAATCGGGTAAATAGCGGAAGACGAAATCAATTCGATATCTTTCCGATGAAGAAACAGGCGAATATTTCGAAGAACCACCGTACCAAAGAAGACCAAACTAAGTTAATGAAGGCTACCACGTTATAGTCGAGACTCTAAACTTTCACGGAAACCTCGATCTCGAGGCGGTGATAGATCGGCTCTATGAAGTTGATAAATTTTTCGACATCATAGACATACTTGATCAACAACGCGTGAAGATTGTCGCGTAGAAACTTTGTGGCGGAGCCGCCGCTTGGTGCGAAAGCATGCAAGGCCAACAACAAAGAATGGGATGGTGTCCTATAACTGTGTCACCACAGATGAAAGAGTTAATAAAATGATGATTTTTATCACCCGATTACGAGAAAATTCTTTATCAGTAGTTTCATAATTGTACCAAGGGAATAGTTCCGTTGTCGAGTACACTGGAGAATTCTTGCATTGCAAGCAAGATGTCGCCTTTTCAAAACGAGAGAGCACTACAAAACAAATGACTTTTACCCACACAATTTACCCAGAGAAATTTCCGTCGGTGATTACCCAGGGATCACCCATAAAATACCAATGGTTCGGTAAAATCCGATGTTTTTCGAGAAAATACCCATGGATCACCTAGAGAATCCCTAGGTAAGCTGTCACTAATTTGCATTACCCACCAATTTTACCCACCAACTTTTGTGACAGTTTTGTGACGAATCACCCTTTAACAACAGACTTCTCATGGAAACGTTTGCATGTAAAAGTCTTTTGTTTTGTAGTGAGCAAATAGCGGCCTGATATATTAACAATTTTAAGTTTACTATTCAAGACCCAATGGGTCTTCAACCCATTTGGTTCGTTGATCAAGCCCAAAGCATGGCTATAAAGGTCGAGAGACTTGAATCTCGAGCCATGTATAACACTCGACGACCTCCAAACGATCTTAGTTCAAGTGGGAATCAAGGCCTTCGATCAAGTCTAGTTCTAACTAACGCCTAAAACAAAACATGTTTCCACTCAACGCATCCTCGAAATATTTAACCGAAATGTCAGAGCAAGTTCTTGCAATGTCGGCCAGACCCTCAAAACTCCCAACAACCATTATGCCAAATTCGGAGGAACCAACTGTTAAAATTATAAGCTAAGTTATTGTTGATCCAAACCCTCAGTGATTTGATAATGACCCTATCTTAAATACTTAGTGAAAATTGTAAGTAAACAATATGTATCAGAGTTTCACTATCGCTGATAAGTACTAAGATCTTACAGTACTGCTGATAGGAACTCTCGCACTTTTAGATTAAACATTCAGCGAACACTGTTCACCATATCGCTGAGTCTGTTCAGTCCTTATGGTGATCGCTGATAAGTTAGTTGTTTACTTATGATCCCTGAAGACAAGATTCACGTCAACAAAGGTTCTACGCTGAAGTCGAAGATCAAGCTCAAGAACCAGCGACAAGTCTCCTAATGAACTGATGCGGATCAGCGAAGACTCAGATTTGTCCACTCAACGTGAAGTATCAAGTACAAGACTTCAGCTATCGCTGAACTTTATCATCTGCTGAATAGTAAATGATAATCGCTAAATCAACGAAAGCTGATCATGAAGTCCTCCGTACAAAGTATTTTTGTCTTAACCTCCCTTGCACGCCACCGTACGAAATGTCAGAAAAGAACCTCCGAAAATCTGAAATCGTACAACCACTCTGATACTACACTGTTCATTCATGCGGCTACTAAGGTTGTCATCAAAGGTCAATGACATGCAACCAATCCGCTGATGACACGTGTAAAGTATATACTGGATTGCATTAAATGCATGCAGTATATAAAGAGATGAACTCACTTCATTTTGAAGTAACTTGCTAACTCTGGACAAGTTCAAATCTCTCAAGATAGGATTTTATTAGTAATCTCCTCATCTTTCTTAGTGCAAGAAAACCTTAGTGTTCCAACTTGTTTAGATTTAGGTTTATCCTTAATCTTGTTTCCGCAACAAGCTGTAAATTGTTAATGATTTATCAATAAACAATTTAGAAAAGTAAAATAGTGTGTTTGTATTCAACCCCCCCCTTCTACAAACTTGTTTAAGCCTTTCGGGACCAACAGTTATTAGTTTGATAGGTTATTATTGTTTTAGCCGTGGCCTTCTAACAATTGGTATCTTCTCTAAAAGTCAGTTTATTAACTGTTGTCTCCAACAGTTGCATCTGTTTGCAATCGTTGCTTCTGTCCGTGAACCATCACACTGGTTCACTTTGTCTTATATATATATTAGTCATATGTATCCTTGGTGTGTTGTAATCTTGTACAAAGTTTATCAATAAACATACACGTATTTATGCTATCTTTACCTTTGTTCCAACAAAGTGGTATCAGAGCCTATGGCATCTAGTTCCAATGGGTTACAGCCTCAACTTTCAAAACTCAATGGTCGTAATTATCACCAATGGAATATTCAGATGAGGGTGTTGTATGAGTCACAAGATCTTTGGCAAATCGTCGAAAACGGATTTGTAGAACCATCAGATATGGCGACTGTAACACCACATCAACTAAATGATCTAAAAGAAAATAAGAAGAGAGATCGAAAAGCACTCTTCTTTATTTATCAAGTAGTGGACGAAGTGATATTCGAAAGAATATCTTTCTCGAAGACTTCTAAAGAGGCCTGGGATATGCTACAGAAAACGTAAAAAGGAGAAGAAAAGGTGAAGATGGTTCGATTACAAACCCTTAGATGTGAATTCGATGGACTTCGGATGAGAGAATCCGAGTCCGTTGAAGATTTTTATAACCGGGTGATTTCCCTCACTAATCAAATGAGGATTAATGGGGAGGGGATTGAAGATAAAAGAATTGTAGAGAAGGTTTTGAGAAGTTTGACTCGAAAATTCGAGTATGTTGTGGTTGCCATCGAGGAATAAAAGGATTTGGCATTACTTTCTTCGGAAAATATGTTCGGGACACTTAAGTCCCATGAACTTCGGATGAGAAATTTTGATGATGCTCCTTCTGAACAAACATTCCTTTCCTCTACAAAAGCAAAAGGAAAAGAACATGTAAGATCTCTATCTGAAACTCAATGTTATTATTGTCACAAAAACGGACATACTATGAAGTACTGTAAGAAACGAAAAGAGGATGAAAGTGAAGATGCCAATTTCATCTATGGAAATGAAACTCAAGAAGGGGATACGATGTTCATGGCAATTGAGCAACTTAAAACTCTAGTGGATGATGCATGGCACAAGGATGATGATGACCTTGTGAAAAGAAACAAGGTGATGAATGGACCCATGGATGATACTCTCCCTGGGAAAATCAAGATTGATGATGAATGATGCTTGAAGCTTGAATACTTCAGGATGTGTACTGGATATGTCTTAGCTTAAGGAGGAGTGTTAAAATTATAAGCTAAGTTATTAGTTTGATAGGTTATTAGTGGTTTAGCCGTGGCCTTCTAACAGTTGGTATCTTCTCTAAAAGTCAGTTTATTAACTACTGTCTCCAACAGTTGCATCTGTTTGCAATCGTTGCTTCTGTTCGTGAACCATCACACTGGTTCACTTTGTCTTATATATATATATATATATATTAGTCATATGTATCCTTGGTGTGTTGTAATCTTGTACAAAGTTTATCAATAAACATACACGTATTTATGCTATCTTCACCTTTGTTCCAACACCAACTGCTACCGAAGTGAGGAACCGGGTCACCAATTGAACGAATGCCCGAAACACAGCCAGTGATTGCGACAGCTTATGAAGATGAAAAAGATGAAGAGATCGAATCGGAAGAACTTATGGAAGAAGGAACAAAAGAGTATGCGAAGTTGAAGGCGAACCGGTAACTTGTGTGATACAAAGGATTTTGTGCTGACCTAAAATTCGTGAAAACTTCGAGCAAAACAAGATTTTTCAAGCCAAATGTTCCATTGATCAAAAGGTGTGTACTTTTATTATTGATAGTTATAGTTGTGAAAATCTTGTTTCAAAGGCTTTGTTAACTCATCTCAAACTTCCAACCGAGCTACACCCAAATCCATACCAAATTGGGTGGATCAAGAAAGGACCCGAAATTAAGGTAACGGAGATTTGCAACATTCGGTTATCTATTGGTAAAACATATAATGACACAATTACTTGCGATGTCGTTGACATGGATGTGTGCCATGTTCTTTTAGGGAGGCCATGACAACATGATGTGGATGCTACTCATATGGGTAGGCGGAATGTGTACCTCTTTTCTTGGCTAAGAAAGAAAATTGCTATCTTACCTACCGGTTCAACCGTAACGGTCAAGACGAAAGGAAAAGCTCTACTTACCATGGAAAATTCTCGACAAGAATTCAACAACGAGGCGAAGAACAGGCGACACCTTTGCATTAGTAGTCAAAGGACCGGAAGCCGATTCAAATTAAGAAGTTCCCGAAGTAATTAAACTCGTACTAAAAAAAATTCAAAACGACAATACGAGATGACACACCAAATTCATTGCCACCACTTCGGAACATCCAACACCAAATTAATTTGGTACCGGGAGCGCACCTCCCAAATGTATCGCGTGAATCCTAAAGAATCTGATATTCTTATGGAAAAGGACGATTTTCTCAATTAACTTTCTGGAGCGAAGGTGTTTTCGAAAATTAACTAAGGAAGTGGCTACCATCAAATCCGGATAAAACTGGGCTATGAATGGAAGACGACATTCAAAACCAACCATGGGCTTTATGAATGGTTGGTGATGCCATTTGTCCTATCTAACGCACCAAGAACCTTCATGAGATTGATGACGCATGCTCTTCGACCTATCATGGAAAAACATTGTGGTCGTTTATTTCGAAGACATTCTTACTTATAGTTGTTTGAAAAAGAACATCTTGGACACTTGCAATCGGTATTGACAACGATTCAAGAAAACAAATTGTTTGCTAATATTAGAAATGCACGTTTTTAACTAATCATCTTCTTTTTCTTGGCTATATCATCAGTTCAGAAGGCATCCACGTAGACGACGACAAGATCAACGCCATCCGAGATTGGCCCTCGTCAGGTATCCACGTAGACGTCGACAAGATCAGAGAACTACACGCTGACGGTCTCTGAGGGCATTTCGGGCGAGATAAGACGATCCACGTACTCGATGAATGGTATTTTTGGCCGCAACTAAAACGAGACATAGGAAGTTGTGTTTAGACAAAATGGTGGTTTTATGAGGTTTATGCATTTCTCAAACAAAGAGTTCAAGATTTCAATTGTGTTTTTTTCATTTTCAAACAAAGTTTAATTTGTTTGTATAAGTATAACACAATTATTTATGGTTTGGATTTCTTTGTGCTAGTAATAAACGAACCATAATGTCATTTGTTTTGATGTCCAAATATACCACAACTAAAACGGTGAGCAAAGGTCGGTCACAAAATATCGGGTTGTATATGCCTTTACCGATTCCGCCATGCCCGTGGGAGGATATTTCAATGGAATTCATATTGGGTCTTTCCCGCACCAAACGAGGAGTGGATTATGTTTTTGTGGTAGTGAACTGTTTCTCTAAAATGGCCCACTTCATTCCGTGCAAAAAGACTTTGGACGTCGTTCACATTGCGAAACTATTCTTTCAAGAAATTGTCCGACTACACGGGGTCCAAAAATCTATCAACTTCGACTGAGATACCAAGTTTCTAGCATATTTTTGGTTAACCCTTTGGCGTCGTTTTAGGATGGAGCTTAATTTTTCTAGTACCACACACCCCCAATCCGATGACCAACGGAAATAGTTAACCGCACTCTTGGAAGCATGATTTTATGAATTTGCGGATACAAACCAAAGCCGAATTCTTATATGATAGAATTGTAGAGTCGATTGATGGAGAGACATGAGAGATGGCTGAATCGGCCGTTTTCATATAATGAGAGAGTAATACAAGTAAAGTGTCTAACCTAGACAAGGAACCCTAAAAGCCTATTTATACAAAGAGGAGTTACAGCTAATTACATAAAAGACCCTGAACTATACATATTGACATTTTAATACTCTAACATCCCCCCTCAAACTCAAGTAGGGGAAGAATGAGACAAGTTGAGTTTGGAAACGAGAGCCCGGAAACGCCCTGGGAGATGAGCTTTGGTGAAGATATCGGCCGTCTGATCAATGGTGGAGATTGGAAAAAGTTTAACAGTCTTGCGGAGGACATGTTGACGAGTGAAGTGGCAGTCAATCTCTATGTGTTTTGTACGCTCATGAAAGACATCATTGTGAGCAATCTGGATGGAACTGGTGTTGTCACACCATAAGGGTGTCGGTGAGAACTGATGAGCACCCATATCAGAGAGTAGCCAACGTAGCCATACGAGTTCTTGAGTGGTGTCGGCTAAGGCTCGATACTCAGCCTCGGTGCTGGAGCGAGCTGTCAGGGATTGTTTCTTGCTGCGCCAAGAGATAAGAGAGTCCCCAAAGAAGAAACAATAGCCGGTGGTGGAGCGACGGTCGGTTATGTCACCATCCCAGTCAGCATCTGAGAAGGCACGAAGCTGTAATGATGACTTGGATGAGAAATGAAGACCGTGGAACATGGTTCCTTTGAGATACCGAAGTATACGAAGGACAGCAGCATAGTGATCCGAGCATGGTGCGGCCATGAATTGGCTAACAATGTGAACTGCATAGGCGAGATCTGGTCTAGTAACAGTTAGATAGACTAGAGAGCCAACAAGTTGACGGTACCGTGTAGGGTCTTTCAGCGGGGTTCCGGCATTCGGAGCAAGATGCAGATTTTGCTCGATAGGTGTAGAAGCAACCTTGTTGTCTGTGATCCCGGCCCTGGATAATAGATCTGATATGTACTTGGCTTGACAGAGATAGATGCCTGAAGAGTCTGACAAGACTTCAAGGCCAAGGAAGTAGTGGAGCTTGCCGAGGTCTTTCATCTCAAAACGGGAGCTGAGAGACTTTTTGAGATGAATGATACCTGTAGAGTCACTGCCTGTAATGATCATATCGTCAACGTACAACAGAAGTAAGATAGTACCTGTGGCAGTAGTCCGAGTGAACAAACCAGAATCATAATTACTCGGAGAAAAACCCAAAGATAGGACAGTATTGCTGAATTTTTCAAACCAAGCACGAGGAGCTTGTTTGAGACCATAGAGGGCCTTGCGAAGGCGACAGACATTGCCCTGTCGAGAGGTCACGCCAGGAGGGAGTCTCATGTAGACTTCCTCTTCGAGATCGCCATTTAGGAAGGCATTTTTGACGTCCATCTGATATAGGGGCCATTTCTTGGTGGCAGCGATGGCTAGAAGACTGCGAACGGAGGTGACACGAGCCACAGGAGCAAACGTTTCTTCGTAGTCAATGCCATATTCTTGATTGAAGCCTTTTGCCATAAGGCGAGCTTTATAGCGATCGATGGAGCCATCAGACTTGGTTTTGATTTTGAAGACCCATTTGCAACCAATGGGTGACTTGCCTGGTGGAAGAGGAACAAATTCCCATGTTTTTGCTCTATCGAGAGCCTGAAGTTCCTCTGTCATAGCTTGCTGCCAGACAGGATTAGAAGCTGCTTCCTTATAAGAGGTGGGTTCATGAGTAGACAGCAAAGTAGCATAACAATGATAATCACGAAGGTGAGTAGGAACTTGTCTTACCCGATTGGGGCGTCTTACCTCATCTGATGGTTGGGAGGTGGTAGGATCCATAGACTCTGCAGAAGACTCGGAAGTAGGCCGGGGAGTTGGTGTAGATGATTGATCATGGTCAGCGGGTATAGAGGGTACAGACAAAGGTTCAGAAGATGCGGAAGGTTCAGGTGAAGGCTCAGACGGGTTAAGAGAGGGTTCAGGTGATGCGGAAGTTGGTGGATCAGATGATGAGGAGAACAAAGAATCTAATTGGAGAGAGTCTAAAGAGATAGATGTGTCAGTAAAGAAGGAAGAGGAAGAAGGGATAGGGTCCTGAAATTTGGACACCGTGGAGAAGGGAAGATGTTCCCAGAAGGTGACATGCCTGGATATACGAAGTCGCTTAGAGATTGGATCCCAACAACGATATCCTTTATGTTCAATTCCGTAGCCTAAGAAGCAGCACAGACGAGAACGAGGTTCAAGTTTGGTATGTTCATGAGGTTGTAGCTGAACAAAGCAAGCACAACCCCATACTTTGAGTAGTTCATAGGGAGGTGAGACTCCATAGAGTGTTTCATACGGGGACTTTTGATTGAGGATGGGAGTCGGGTGTCGGTTGATGGTGTAGACAGCCGTGAAGGCTGCTTCGCCCCAAAAGCGTTCTAGACACTTGGCTGAAATTAGTAGGGTACGAACAGTGTCAAGAATGTGACGGTGTTTGCGTTCGGCACGACCATTTTGTGGAGAGGTGCCAGGGCAAGAGTATTGAGAGAGAGTGCCCTGAGATTGAAGAAATGAAAGAAGAGATGATTCTTTATATTCCATGGCATTATCCGCGCGAAGAATCTTTATGGGTTTTGAAAATTGGGTTAGAATCATGCGAGCAAAGGTGATGTAGATTTTGGGTAATTCTGAGCGGGTTTTCATAAGATAAATCCATGTAAAACGAGTATGATCATCAATAAAGATTACAAAATACCGGGCACCTCCCATAGAGGGGTGTGGTGCTGGTCCCCATACATCAGAATGAATAAGATCAAAGGCAGAAGCAGATTTAAAATCATTAATTTGAAAAGGTAAAGCATGATGTTTTCCAAGTTGACAAGATAGACAAGAGACATGTTCAGAGGAAATGTTTCCCAAAAGTCCTGAAGTAGCTAAAACTTTCATCCTAGCTAAAGATAAGTGGCCTAAGCGTGCATGCCATAGCTCAAAAGACGGGGTGCTGGAAACTGAAGCAGCAAAATTGGATGCAGGTAACGGAAGACGGAGATAGACCACTTCAACCATCCGACCAACTTTACGGAGATTCGCCAAGAAGAAAATGTTTAGAAAGAACAAAACTCTTTCTATAGCTGACAAGCCTAAGTCATCAGCTTTTGTTGATAAGGCTACTGCTACTTGTTTTAACTGCGAAAAGACAGGTCATTTCGCTAACGAGTGCAGGTCAAAGAAAATTATGAGACCTTCAGCCTTTACAAAGAAATCCTTTGTTCCAAGGAATAAAGACGACAAATACTTAATGCTGAAGGAGAAGTATGCAAAGCTGAAAAGCTTTAAGAAGAAGGGAAAAGGCCTAATGGCTGACTATGATTGGGCTGCTTCTGATGAAGAAACCTCATCATCTGATTCTGAAGATAATGAAGCAAATCAATGTCTCATGGCCAAGATTGAAGAAGAGGAAGAAAGTTCAGACATTCCCTCCACTTCAACATCTTCCATTCAGGTATCACCCTCCTTCTTTACCAATATTGTAAATATTGATGAAGCTGATAGTCTCCGTAAAATCGAACTACTGACTAGAAGCTTATACGAAGCCATGAACGGCAAAGCTGTGGTTGAAAACCAAAATCTTGATCTCGCTGAAAAGCTTAAAAATTGCCACCTTCAAATAGAAAAGCTTTCTAAATTTGAAGAAGATTTTAAAGATCAAGTCCATTTAAATCAGCTAGTCAAAATTGAACGAGCGGAAGCTATCGCTGCATTAAAAGCTGAACAAGCTACTGTTGAAGGATGGTGTAATTCTTCAACAAAGATCACTGAGATAATTAAGGCTCAGATTCCTCTGAGTGATAAACGTGGTTTGGGTTATAAATATGATACTCCAATACCAACCACTGAACGTTCAATGCTTAAATTTGGAACGTTCGTATCCTCAGTAGCTGACACTTCTTCATCTCAGTACTCCTCGTCGATTACACCAATCCCTGAGGAAACTCCTACCTCCTCAAAAGGCAAGGAGAAAATGGTTTATTCAAAACCTACCTCTGTCTCTAAAGATAAAGGTAAAGGAATTGTAATTTATCAAAATCCTCAGAAGGGTACTTTAGTACCTAAGCTGAATGCTTCCAAAGCCTTAGTGATTCACTCGTCTGGTTCTAGAAATCAGACCTCTGGATCAGTTCAGCGACCTACTCCTAGACTCAGAGTAGATATCCTTGGTAAGAAATCTGAAGAACTAAATGTTCGTCCTATTTCAAAAACCAATAGTGTACTTGGTGCTGGCACTTCTAATTCCAAATTAAAAGCTCAGCACACAAGTGGTCCTAGAACTAATTTTAGTTATAGGAAATGTTATCACTGTGGACTTACCGATCATATTGCAAGTAAGTGTCCCACAGCCACCAAAGCTGATAAAATAGCTAAGGTGAAGATAGCACCAAAGAAGACCAAACCAGTTGCAAGTCAGGTCAAGGTAACTCCTACCGCTGAGGTCAAGAAATTGACCAAAGTGAAGAAAGACAAAGCTGAATCTTCAAATGCTGCGAAGACTGCTGAACCCATTCCAACCACTTCCACTGACAAACGCGTATACATGGTGAAGTGGGTACCCAAGCAAAACTAATCTTCCTTTGTATTGCAGGTTAAGAAGGGTATCTGGTATCTCGATAGCGGATGCTCTAGACACATGACTGGAAAGAAAAGCCTACTCGCTGAATACAAGGAAGAGAAGGGTCCCTCTGTGACTTTCGGTGGAAATGGAAAAGGACACACCCGAGGGTATGGTGTACTTTCAAATGGTACAACATCCTTCAGAAGAGTCGCATATGTTGAAGGGCTGAAGCATAATCTTCTGAGCATCAGTCAGCTTTGCGACATGGATAACAAAGTGATTTTCACCAAGGAATCCTGCTTTGTCTCTGACAAAAAGGAGAAGATAGCTCTCAGCGGTTATCGTTTGGAAAATGTTTACGTTATAAACATGGACTCAACAACCACTGAGAACTCCTGTTTCTTCTCAAAGGCATCTTCTGATGTCAACTGGCTATGGCACAAGAGGCTTTCACATCTCAACTTCAAGACACTGAATACTCTTTCATCCAAAGAGTTAGTCACTGGTCTACCTCAACATTCATACGCCAAAGAGTCCTTATGTTCAGCGTGTGAAAAAGGGAAGCAGACCAAGGCAAGCTTTAAGTCCAAGCAAGTTTCCTCAGTGTCATCTCCTCTTCAACTACTCCATATGGATTTGTTTGGCCCCGTTAACAAACAATCCATCGCTGGAAAGAAATATACGCTGGTCATAGTTGATGAATTCTCTCGTTATACATGGGTAATGTTTCTCCGTTCTAAGAGTGACACCCCTGAAGAACTCATCACCTTTGTTCGGAAGATGGAAACTCTGAACAATATGACTGTTCGCTCAATAAGGAGTGATCATGGAACTGAGTTCAAAACAGTTCTCTTGATTCCTTCCTTGAGAGCAAGGGTATTTCTCACAACTTTTCGTCAGTGAGAACACCACAACAAAACGGAGTCGCTGAAAGAAGAAATAGAACAATTATTGAAGTTGCACGTTCAATGCTCAGCGATTCTCACCTGCCTACTCAGTTTTGGGCAGAAGCTGTCAACACGGCTTGTTTTACGCAAAACAGGTCGCTGATAGTCAAAAGATTCAAAAAGACAGCCTATGAACTTTTTCATGGGAGAAAGCCTTCAATCAGCTTTCTTCACATCTTTGGTTGTCAGTGTTTCATACTGAACAACAGAGATGCCCTTGGAAAGTTTGATCCTAAGGCTGATGATGGAATCTTTCTTGGATACTCCTCAGTTTCCAAAGCCTTCAGAGTCTTCAACCGAAGAAGACAAACTGTAGAAGAAACTATTCACGTCACGTTTGACGAATCCCGTTCAGCGAACTCTAAACCGAACGCTGATACAGAAGAACTGAATCAATGGATGTTTTCTCATCTCGGTGATTCAGAAGATGTTCCCACTACTCATACTCATACAACTGAAAATGATGGTCCTACTATCATTCCCAATATGCAGAATAGTGAAGCTGAAACATCTTGGGTCTCAGCTGTTCCTATAAATACTATACCCGCAGTTGATCCAAATGTCTCAGAAATTCCATCTTTTTCTCAGCAATCAGTGAATGAAGTGACAAATGCAAGCATTCCTCTCTTAGCTGATTATCCAGAAGTAGCTGAAGCCTCATCTTCAGTTTCTCCAGTTCAGACTGAGTCAGCGACGCATGCTCCGGCTCAGCGATGGACTGTAAATCACCCAATCGATCAAATTCTTGGTGATCCCAATGCTGGTATTCAGACTCGTAGAAGTGCAGGTAATATTTGTTTATTTGTTAACTTTATTTCTCTAACTGAACCAAAGAAAATAGATGATGCCCTCAGAGATCCAAACTGGGTCAGCGCTATGCAAGAAGAGCTGACTGAATTCGAAAGAAACAAAGTTTGGAAACTTGTTCGGAGACCAACTGACAAAACAGTGATAGGCACTAAATGGGTCTATCGAAACAAGTTGGACGAACATGGAACTGTAACTCGCAACAAAGCTCGTCTTGTTGCTCAGGGATACAGACAAGAGGAAGGTATAGATTATGACGAAACCTTTGCTCCTGTAGCAAGACTTGAATCTATTCGTCTTTTCTTAGCATATGCTGTACACAAAAACTTCACTGTACATCAAATGGATGTTAAGTCAGCGTTTCTAAATGGAAAGCTGAATGAAGAAGTTTATGTGGAACAACCTCCAGGATTCTCAGATCCTAAGCGTCCAGGTTATGTTTATAAGCTGGATAAGGCACTTTATGGCTTGAAGCAAGCTCCTCGTGCATGGTATGACACTCTTTCTACTTATCTCCACCTTGAAAAATTTGAGAGAGGTAAGATTGACAAAACTTTGTTTTTTAGAAAAATAAAGGGTCATATCATTTTAGTTCAAATATATGTTGATGACATTATATTTGGTTCTACTAACCCTGAGCTTTGTACTCGTTTCGCTGATAGAATGAAAGATGAGTATAAAATGAGTATGATGGGTGAACTAACATATTTCCTTGGTCTTCAGATTAAGCAAACTGAAAAAGGAACTTTTATAAATCAGGGAAAGTATGTTAAAGATATGCTGAAAAAATTCGACTTAACTGAAAGTTCAGCTATGAAAACCCCTATGGCACCACCGCTGATACTTGATAAGGACACAAAGGGTGTTCCTGTCAATGTCACGCTGTACCGTGGGATGATCGGCTCACTACTGTATCTTACAGCTAGCCGACCCGATATTATCAAATGCAAACACGTGTCCGTGTCATGATGAAAAACTTTCCCGCTCAAGTTTTTCTCTCTCTACTCTCTTCCTATATAAACACTCTCAAAGTTTATATTTGTCTTTTATGCGAGTCAATCTTTCTCCGCAAGAAAAGAACACTGTTGCATTTTGTGCTCTCAATCTTCAAGAACTTTTCATCATCTTCTTCATCAAACTCAAGGTTAATATGTTCTTATCTATTATCAAATGCAAATAACTTGTTTTCGATCTTATCATTGTTTTACACAAGATCAAACAAAAGAACTCAAAATAAAATCATTTTCTTTCATGGTTTTATAAACACAACCATTTCATGGTTGTTCTTCAAGTTTTAAATCTAAAATCTTAAACTTGTTCTTCTTTCGTATCCATTTTTTTTAAACTGGAATACAAGGCTTATAGGTGTTATATTCGTTTTTTTTTTAAAAAAAAAAAAAACCCTAATCTTCATTAAGACTTTTTTGTCTGAATGAAATGGACAAAATTCGAAAAATCTTAATGGAAATTTTCTTTCCACATTAAGATATTTCTTATTTGTTAACATCTTTGGTTGAACTGATAATACAGTGAAATGGCAACTTCAAAGCTGAATGTTACCGCTGAGTCCATCTCCACTGATTCTGAGGAACTGGAAATCACCAAAGCTCCTCAGGTTAAGTTTGAGCTGGATCAACTAGACTGGACAAAGGCAAACAACCTTTCAGCGCTTCTCGAGTTTCCTCCTCGAAAGCAGGTATCCCATCTAGACGACGCTGTAAATTTTTTGAAGAATAGCCCCATCTACACAGCACTGACAATCACACCTCCTGCCAGTCAGCGTCTATTATCCCAATTCTGGTACTCTGCCAGACACACCAACCTACCCTCAGCCAAAGATCCATCTAAAACCATCGACTGCATACTCAGCGATACTGAGTATGGCACCATCAAGATAACCCCCGCTATAATCCGCAAAGCTCTGAAATTCCCTAACGCTACCTCAGAAAATCCTTTCATTCCATTTCCTGACCACAAGAAGCACGCTGACAGGGAAGAAATCATTGCTTTCCTTGATGCGATGGGTTACATCTGGGAGACTGGAAGAGACAAGCTACCTGAGAAGAAGCTGACGCTGATAAAGAAATCCAAGATGCCCAGCGAGATGAACTTCATCTTCGCTCACCTGATCAGCTGCATGACAGCGAAATTCGGATCTTCTGATCAAGCCGCTCAACCTCAGCAGGCCATGGGTTACGCACTGCTGAAAGGTCTCAACATTGACTGGGCCTCCATCATCTATGAAGACCTCATTCAACGTGTTGACTCTGCCGCTGACCGACCAGCATGGGTTCCTTACCCGCGATTCATCAGCGCCATCTTTCAATATGGCCTGAAGGACAGCTATCCTGAAGAGGGTGATCTGAAACTCTCTCAGATTGGCCCTAAAGTTCTCGACTTCAAGCCTGTCGCCAACGAGGTACGTCTCTCTACCCTTCTCACTCTACTTAATTCTCCGCTTTCTGTGGCTCCTTCAGCGACTATACCCCTCGCTGATTCCCAGGCCACAAAATCCATTCCTTCTAAGAAAAGGAAACAATCTCTTACCCCTCTTGATTCCAAAAGGATCAAGAAAACCAAGGAGCAACCCCAGCAACTCCATGCTGAAGACTCCTCAGCTCATTCTGAAGAGCTGAAGGAAAGTTCCGTGGTACGCTCTGCCACACCAATTCAAGTCATCCCTTCTAAACCTACTTCAGCGTCCTTAAACGCTGAGGTTAGAACTTTGGAATCTACCCAACCTTCGTCAGTCTCTCAAAAGACTGATGAAGTACTTCTCAGCGAATCCAACGCTGAACTTGAAACCCAACCCCAATTCTTATCCTTCGCTCCTCCCTCTACTTCTTTGGACACTCCTCCAGTCGAAACTGGAGATGCCATCATTCAAGAAGCCGTTGAAGCTTCTCAGCGAATGACGAAGAAAGGACCTGCAGAGATCTCCATCCCTCACGGAACTTTTGAGGGAGATATGGAACACTATGGAGGGACTCGAAACTTTGATGAGTTCGTCAACGCTCCTGCAGGTACAGATCCCACCTTAAACACTGTAACTAAACCTGAAACTTCTGAGCTTTCCTTTGTTCACAAGTACTTATATGTTACAGGTCCTTTTTTGGGAGACATCAACCAGTCTCTGAAGTCTATGGAGATGAAACTTGCGGATCTCACCACCGGTCTATCAAATAACTCTACAGCTGTAACAAACGCTGGAGAGAATCTGACGAAGCTGACTACTGTGGTGGACAAGAAGGCCTCCTCTGATGACATCAAAGACCTTGATAAAACTCTCGCCGACTTTGCCAAAGTGCTCTCCGACATCTACACTGACTACACCAACCTCAAATCATCAGTTTCCACCGTTTCCAGCGAGGTTACAACGCTGAAGAAATCGGTTGGTACACTCGAAGGTGATATGTCAGTGGTCAAGACCGACTTGGGCTCAGTGAAGACCGATCTTAGTTCTGTCAAGACAATGATCGAGACGCTGGTGAACAAGGCAAATAATCCAGCTCCTGCTCCGGCCCCTGCACCTGTTTTGGACTCCTTCACCGCAGAGGATCGCCAAGAGCTGAAGAAAATCACGCCTGCTATTTCTGGCCTAGAAGACAGAATAGCTAAGCTTGAAGATTGTGTGAAAATCTCTGGCCCAGAAGACAGAGACAACACCAATGCTGAATCTACCCATTCCTCCCCCGCCCATCATGAGAAAGAGGGGGAGAAGAGCGCTGAACAGGAGAAGAGCGCTGAAGATCAAAATAAGAGCGCTGAAGACCTTTCCCATGATGAATCTATCAGGGGAGAGGGTAATGAAGATTGGATTACTGGACCTCAGGGAGATGAAAACCCTGAGGGAACCGAGAACCTCGCCTCTGTATCTGAGGGGGAGAAACTCGAAGAAGATGCTGAGGAATCTGAAGCAGAAGAAGACGAAGACATCGACATCCCTGAAGCTGAACCATCCTCCTCTCCAAGGAACGATGATGATGATGATGAAGATGACGATGATTTCTTTGTTGTCAAACCTGCTCCTCGAACCAAAGCTCTTAAAGGTATTTCAATAAAAGAACCTTCAGGGGAGAAGACAAAGACAAAGCACTCAGCCTCTGGCGCTGAGAAAAGCAAAGACAAAGGCATCGCTGAAGATGATAATCTGGCGATCCTACTTGCAAAGCCGATTTGTCAGGTACACTAAACTTACTTTTCCTTCCCTGATCATCTCTGAAAAAATCAGTTATCCATTCCACAAACACCTACACATCCACATTTTTTTTCTATCTTTTCTACCCAAGTTCTTCTACCCAGTTCTTATTTGTAAGATCGCTGCGTTTCAGCTAGTCCTCTCCCCTGTTTGAGGATATCGCTGAAAGATCTTCTATTGCGACTTCACCAAAAATTCCAGCTACCGCTGAAGACATAATCCCAGTCTTAGATTTAATCTCTGAGACTGATGAATCAGAAGAACAACCTCTCTCGCACAGAAACAGACCCTCCTCAGTTCCTCAAAAGAGGAGAGAAGAAATGATAAAGCGATTCGAGGATCAGCGAATCATCCTAAGGCGCGATCAACTACCTTTAGTTCCTCCTAAATTCAGAATTTCAAAAGCTGAATACCAGGATCATCTCAGAGCTGAACGCCTCATCGCTGAAAGGAAGGAAGCTGAAGATAAAGACAGAGAATACGCCATCAAGCTCACTCAAGAATCTGTCAAAGACCCCAAGCTGAAGCGTATTCCCATTCAAATCCAACGAAAGCTTTGGGAACAAGCCCAGAAGATCGTGGAAAAGAAAGCTGAAGTTTCTCAGACCACCCTGATCTGGTGTAAAGAGAAAATCCACTTTAGATATCGTCCAGCGAAGATCAACAAAGTATTCATCTCTGGAAGAACCTCCATCGAAGTACCTATTGTTGACATCAAACTGTTCAGAGAAGATGACTCATCTGAAACCTTTCGTGCTGACACTGTAAAAAGGTATGGTCTCTCTGAATGGCTGGAGATGAGGTTAGCTATCCAACCATCAAAATCTAAGTACAAGGATCATTTCGAAAAGCTGATAAACAGACAGATCGATTTGATATCTTCTTGTGTGGATATTCCTCCTGTTCCTGATTTAAAGCCGAAAAGAAAAAAGGGCTCTCCAAGGAAGAAACGTCAAGATTCAAACTCAGGTCCTGTCATACGAAATGAAACTGGAATTGGTTTCTCTCGCGCTGAAGTACTTGGTCCTGATCCTGATCTATCTGCCCTTGACATCTCTTTGCCACCATGTGAACTTTTCGTCCCTGGTAAAGTCATTAGTAATCCTTATGGAATATTCTTTCTTGACTACGACGGACGTAAATGCTTTCAACGGATCGCTGAGCTTCCAATCACTCCAATCGAACAGCTCAAAGATCTCATCTACTGGTGCGACTTCAGAAAAGACATTCAGGCACGACACCTAAAACCCTTGATTTTTGAAGCTGCTCTGAAGCTAAAGAATAAAGGAGAAAAGGTTCCTGACTGGATGATTCCAACTGAAAAGACAACCCTTGATGAACTTCTCATTAAGGAAGAACCCTTTGAAGGCTGACAACAATCACCATTTTTCTCTATTGTATCAGTCATCCTTCAGTACTTGTAATTTATTTCGCTTGTACTTGTAATCTTTCTTATTCATATTGTAACCTGATTCAAAGATTTAAAGAAAGATTTCAGCGAATGTACTTTACTCCATCAGTACTGAAAAGATCCCAGAAAACAGTAAAAGGGACAAATATTTTATGAGTTCTTTTTATCCTTATGTTTTCTTTAAATAGCAATTTTCTCTGTTGCTATGTCATAATCAAATAGGGGGAGATTGTTGATCCAAACCCTCAGTGATTTGATAATGACCCTATCTTAAATACTTAGTGAAAATTGTAAGTAAACAATATGTATCAGAGTTTCACTATCGCTGATAAGTACTAAGATCTTACAGTACTGCTGATAGGAACTCTCGCACTTTTAGATTAAACATTCAGCGAACACTGTTCACCATATCGCTGAGTCTGTTCAGTCCTTATGGTGATCGCTGATAAGTTAGTTGTTTACTTATGATCCCTGAAGACAAGATTCACGTCAACAAAGGTTCTACGCTGAAGTCGAAGATCAAGCTCAAGAACCAGCGACAAGTCTCCTAATGAACTGATGCGGATCAGCGAAGACTCAGATTTGTCCACTCAACGTGAAGTATCAAGTACAAGACTTCAGCTATCGCTGAACTTTATCATCTGCTGAATAGTAAATGATAATCGCTAAATCAACGAAAGCTGATCATGAAGTCCTCCGTACAAAGTATTTTTGTCTTAACCTCCCTTGCACGCCACCGTACGAAATGTCAGAAAAGAACCTCCGAAAATCTGAAATCGTACAACCACTCTGATACTACACTGTTCATTCATGCGGCTACTAAGGTTGTCATCAAAGGTCAATGACATGCAACCAATCCGCTGATGACACGTGTAAAGTATATACTGGATTGCATTAAATGCATGCAGTATATAAAGAGATGAACTCACTTCATTTTGAAGTAACTTGCTAACTCTGGACAAGTTCAAATCTCTCAAGATAGGATTTTATTAGTAATCTCCTCATCTTTCTTAGTGCAAGAAAACCTTAGTGTTCCAACTTGTTTAGATTTAGGTTTATCCTTAATCTTGTTTCCGCAACAAGCTGTAAATTGTTAATGATTTATCAATAAACAATTTAGAAAAGTAAAATAGTGTGTTTGTATTCAACCCCCCCCTTCTACAAACTTGTTTAAGCCTTTCGGGACCAACAGTTATTAGTTTGATAGGTTATTATTGTTTTAGCCGTGGCCTTCTAACAATTGGTATCTTCTCTAAAAGTCAGTTTATTAACTGTTGTCTCCAACAGTTGCATCTGTTTGCAATCGTTGCTTCTGTCCGTGAACCATCACACTGGTTCACTTTGTCTTATATATATATATTAGTCATATGTATCCTTGGTGTGTTGTAATCTTGTACAAAGTTTATCAATAAACATACACGTATTTATGCTATCTTTACCTTTGTTCCAACAAAGTGGTATCAGAGCCTATGGCATCTAGTTCCAATGGGTTACAGCCTCAACTTTCAAAACTCAATGGTCGTAATTATCACCAATGGAATATTCAGATGAGGGTGTTGTATGAGTCACAAGATCTTTGGCAAATCGTCGAAAACGGATTTGTAGAACCATCAGATATGGCGACTGTAACACCACATCAACTAAATGATCTAAAAGAAAATAAGAAGAGAGATCGAAAAGCACTCTTCTTTATTTATCAAGTAGTGGACGAAGTGATATTCGAAAGAATATCTTTCTCGAAGACTTCTAAAGAGGCCTGGGATATGCTACAGAAAACGTAAAAAGGAGAAGAAAAGGTGAAGATGGTTCGATTACAAACCCTTAGATGTGAATTCGATGGACTTCGGATGAGAGAATCCGAGTCCGTTGAAGATTTTTATAACCGGGTGATTTCCCTCACTAATCAAATGAGGATTAATGGGGAGGGGATTGAAGATAAAAGAATTGTAGAGAAGGTTTTGAGAAGTTTGACTCGAAAATTCGAGTATGTTGTGGTTGCCATCGAGGAATAAAAGGATTTGGCATTACTTTCTTCGGAAAATATGTTCGGGACACTTAAGTCCCATGAACTTCGGATGAGAAATTTTGATGATGCTCCTTCTGAACAAACATTCCTTTCCTCTACAAAAGCAAAAGGAAAAGAACATGTAAGATCTCTATCTGAAACTCAATGTTATTATTGTCACAAAAACGGACATACTATGAAGTACTGTAAGAAACGAAAAGAGGATGAAAGTGAAGATGCCAATTTCATCTATGGAAATGAAACTCAAGAAGGGGATACGATGTTCATGGCAATTGAGCAACTTAAAACTCTAGTGGATGATGCATGGCACAAGGATGATGATGACCTTGTGAAAAGAAACAAGGTGATGAATGGACCCATGGATGATACTCTCCCTGGGAAAATCAAGATTGATGATGAATGATGCTTGAAGCTTGAATACTTCAGGATGTGTACTGGATATGTCTTAGCTTAAGGAGGAGTGTTAAAATTATAAGCTAAGTTATTAGTTTGATAGGTTATTAGTGGTTTAGCCGTGGCCTTCTAACAGTTGGTATCTTCTCTAAAAGTCAGTTTATTAACTACTGTCTCCAACAGTTGCATCTGTTTGCAATCGTTGCTTCTGTTCGTGAACCATCACACTGGTTCACTTTGTCTTATATATATATATATATATATATATATATATTAGTCATATGTATCCTTGGTGTGTTGTAATCTTGTACAAAGTTTATCAATAAACATACACGTATTTATGCTATCTTCACCTTTGTTCCAACACCAACTGCTACCGAAGTGAGGAACCGGGTCACCAATTGAACGAATGCCCGAAACACAGCCAGTGATTGCGACAGCTTATGAAGATGAAAAAGATGAAGAGATCGAATCGGAAGAACTTATGGAAGAAGGAACAAAAGAGTATGCGAAGTTGAAGGCGAACCGGTAACTTGTGTGATACAAAGGATTTTGTGCTGACCTAAAATTCGTGAAAACTTCGAGCAAAACAAGATTTTTCAAGCCAAATGTTCCATTGATCAAAAGGTGTGTACTTTTATTATTGATAGTTATAGTTGTGAAAATCTTGTTTCAAAGGCTTTGTTAACTCATCTCAAACTTCCAACCGAGCTACACCCAAATCCATACCAAATTGGGTGGATCAAGAAAGGACCCGAAATTAAGGTAACGGAGATTTGCAACATTCGGTTATCTATTGGTAAAACATATAATGACACAATTACTTGCGATGTCGTTGACATGGATGTGTGCCATGTTCTTTTAGGGAGGCCATGACAACATGATGTGGATGCTACTCATATGGGTAGGCGGAATGTGTACCTCTTTTCTTGGCTAAGAAAGAAAATTGCTATCTTACCTACCGGTTCAACCGTAACGGTCAAGACGAAAGGAAAAGCTCTACTTACCATGGAAAATTCTCGACAAGAATTCAACAACGAGGCGAAGAACAGGCGACACCTTTGCATTAGTAGTCAAAGGACCGGAAGCCGATTCAAATTAAGAAGTTCCCGAAGTAATTAAACTCGTACTAAAAAAAATTCAAAACGACAATACGAGATGACACACCAAATTCATTGCCACCACTTCGGAACATCCAACACCAAATTAATTTGGTACCGGGAGCGCACCTCCCAAATGTATCGCGTGAATCCTAAAGAATCTGATATTCTTATGGAAAAGGACGATTTTCTCAATTAACTTTCTGGAGCGAAGGTGTTTTCGAAAATTAACTAAGGAAGTGGCTACCATCAAATCCGGATAAAACTGGGCTATGAATGGAAGACGACATTCAAAACCAACCATGGGCTTTATGAATGGTTGGTGATGCCATTTGTCCTATCTAACGCACCAAGAACCTTCATGAGATTGATGACGCATGCTCTTCGACCTATCATGGAAAAACATTGTGGTCGTTTATTTCGAAGACATTCTTACTTATAGTTGTTTGAAAAAGAACATCTTGGACACTTGCAATCGGTATTGACAACGATTCAAGAAAACAAATTGTTTGCTAATATTAGAAATGCACGTTTTTAACTAATCATCTTCTTTTTCTTGGCTATATCATCAGTTCAGAAGGCATCCACGTAGACGACGACAAGATCAACGCCATCCGAGATTGGCCCTCGTCAGGTATCCACGTAGACGTCGACAAGATCAGAGAACTACACGCTGACGGTCTCTGAGGGCATTTCGGGCGAGATAAGACGATCCACGTACTCGATGAATGGTATTTTTGGCCGCAACTAAAACGAGACATAGGAAGTTGTGTTTAGACAAAATGGTGGTTTTATGAGGTTTATGCATTTCTCAAACAAAGAGTTCAAGATTTCAATTGTGTTTTTTTCATTTTCAAACAAAGTTTAATTTGTTTGTATAAGTATAACACAATTATTTATGGTTTGGATTTCTTTGTGCTAGTAATAAACGAACCATAATGTCATTTGTTTTGATGTCCAAATATACCACAACTAAAACGGTGAGCAAAGGTCGGTCACAAAATATCGGGTTGTATATGCCTTTACCGATTCCGCCATGCCCGTGGGAGGATATTTCAATGGAATTCATATTGGGTCTTTCCCGCACCAAACGAGGAGTGGATTATGTTTTTGTGGTAGTGAACTGTTTCTCTAAAATGGCCCACTTCATTCCGTGCAAAAAGACTTTGGACGCCGTTCACATTGCGAAACTATTCTTTCAAGAAATTGTCCGACTACACGGGGTCCAAAAATCTATCAACTTCGACTGAGATACCAAGTTTCTAGCATATTTTTGGTTAACCCTTTGGCGTCGTTTTAGGATGGAGCTTAATTTTTCTAGTACCACACACCCCCAATCCGATGACCAACGGAAATAGTTAACCGCACTCTTGGAAGCATGATTTTATGAATTTGCGGATACAAACCAAAGCCGAATTCTTATATGATAGAATTGTAGAGTCGATTGATGGAGAGACATGAGAGATGGCTGAATCGGCCGTTTTCATATAATGAGAGAGTAATACAAGTAAAGTGTCTAACCTAGACAAGGAACCCTAAAAGCCTATTTATACAAAGAGGAGTTACAGCTAATTACATAAAAGACCCTGAACTATACATATTGACATTTTAATACTCTAACATCCCCCCTCAAACTCAAGTAGGGGAAGAATGAGACAAGTTGAGTTTGGAAACGAGAGCCCGGAAACGCCCTGGGAGATGAGCTTTGGTGAAGATATCGGCCGTCTGATCAATGGTGGAGATTGGAAAAAGTTTAACAGTCTTGCGGAGGACATGTTGACGAGTGAAGTGGCAGTCAATCTCTATGTGTTTTGTACGCTCATGAAAGACATCATTGTGAGCAATCTGGATGGAACTGGTGTTGTCACACCATAAGGGTGTCGGTGAGAACTGATGAGCACCCATATCAGAGAGTAGCCAACGTAGCCATACGAGTTCTTGAGTGGTGTCGGCTAAGGCTCGATACTCAGCCTCGGTGCTGGAGCGAGCTGTCAGGGATTGTTTCTTGCTGCGCCAAGAGATAAGAGAGTCCCCAAAGAAGAAACAATAGCCGGTGGTGGAGCGACGGTCGGTTATGTCACCATCCCAGTCAGCATCTGAGAAGGCACGAAGCTGTAATGATGACTTGGATGAGAAATGAAGACCGTGGAACATGGTTCCTTTGAGATACCGAAGTATACGAAGGACAGCAGCATAGTGATCCGAGCATGGTGCGGCCATGAATTGGCTAACAATGTGAACTGCATAGGCGAGATCTGGTCTAGTAACAGTTAGATAGACTAGAGAGCCAACAAGTTGACGGTACCGTGTAGGGTCTTTCAGCGGGGTTCCGGCATTCGGAGCAAGATGCAGATTTTGCTCGATGGGTGTAGAAGCAACCTTGTTGTCTGTGATCCCGGCCCTGGATAATAGATCTGATATGTACTTGGCTTGACAGAGATAGATGCCTGAAGAGTCTGACAAGACTTCAAGGCCAAGGAAGTAGTGGAGCTTGCCGAGGTCTTTCATCTCAAAACGGGAGCTGAGAGACTTTTTGAGATGAATGATACCTGTAGAGTCACTGCCTGTAATGATCATATCGTCAACGTACAACAGAAGTAAGATAGTACCTGTGGCAGTAGTCCGAGTGAACAAACCAGAATCATAATTACTCGGAGAAAAACCCAAAGATAGGACAGTATTGCTGAATTTTTCAAACCAAGCACGAGGAGCTTGTTTGAGACCATAGAGGGCCTTGCGAAGGCGACAGACATTGCCCTGTCGAGAGGTCATGCCAGGAGGGAGTCTCATGTAGACTTCCTCTTCGAGATCGCCATTTAGGAAGGCATTTTTGACGTCCATCTGATATAGGGGCCATTTCTTGGTGGCAGCGATGGCTAGAAGACTGCGAACGGAGGTGACACGAGCCACAGGAGCAAACGTTTCTTCGTAGTCAATGCCATATTCTTGATTGAAGCCTTTTGCCATAAGGCGAGCTTTATAGCGATCGATGGAGCCATCAGACTTGGTTTTGATTTTGAAGACCCATTTGCAACCAATGGGTGACTTGCCTGGTGGAAGAGGAACAAATTCCCATGTTTTTGCTCTATCGAGAGCCTGAAGTTCCTCTGTCATAGCTTGCTGCCAGACAGGATTAGAAGCTGCTTCCTTATAAGAGGTGGGTTCATGAGTAGACAGCAAAGTAGCATAACAATGATAATCACGAAGGTGAGTAGGAACTTGTCTTACCCGATTGGGGCGTCTTACCTCATCTGATGGTTGGGAGGTGGTAGGATCCATAGACTCTGCAGAAGACTCGGAAGTAGGCCGGGGAGTTGGTGTAGATGATTGATCATGGTCAGCGGGTATAGAGGGTACAGACAAAGGTTCAGAAGATGCGGAAGGTTCAGGTGAAGGCTCAGACGGGTTAAGAGAGGGTTCAGGTGATGCGGAAGTTGGTGGATCAGATGATGAGGAGAACAAAGAATCTAATTGGAGAGAGTCTAAAGAGATAGATGTGTCAGTAAAGAAGGAAGAGGAAGAAGGGATAGGGTCCTGAAATTTGGACACCGTGGAGAAGGGAAGATGTTCCCAGAAGGTGACATGCCTGGATATACGAAGTCGCTTAGAGATTGGATCCCAACAACGATATCCTTTATGTTCAATTCCGTAGCCTAAGAAGCAGCACAGACGAGAACGAGGTTCAAGTTTGGTATGTTCATGAGGTTGTAGCTGAACAAAGCAAGCACAACCCCATACTTTGAGTAGTTCATAGGGAGGTGAGACTCCATAGAGTGTTTCATACGGGGACTTTTGATTGAGGATGGGAGTCGGGTGTCGGTTGATGGTGTAGACAGCCGTGAAGGCTGCTTCGCCCCAAAAGCGTTCTAGACACTTGGCTGAATTTAGTAGGGTACGAACAGTGTCAAGAATGTGACGGTGTTTGCGTTCGGCACGACCATTTTGTGGAGAGGTGCCAGGGCAAGAGTATTGAGAGAGAGTGCCCTGAGATTGAAGAAATGAAAGAAGAGATGATTCTTTATATTCCATGGCATTATCCGCGCGAAGAATCTTTATGGGTTTTGAAAATTGGGTTAGAATCATGCGAGCAAAGGTGATGTAGATTTTGGGTAATTCTGAGCGGGTTTTCATAAGATAAATCCATGTAAAACGAGTATGATCATCAATAAAGATTACAAAATACCGGGCACCTCCCATAGAGGGGTGTGGTGCTGGTCCCCATACATCAGAATGAATAAGATCAAAGGCAGAAGCAGATTTAAAATCATTAATTTGAAAAGGTAAAGCATGATGTTTTCCAAGTTGACAAGATAGACAAGAGACATGTTCAGAGGAAATGTTTCCCAAAAGTCCTGAAGTAGCTAAAACTTTCATCCTAGCTAAAGATAAGTGGCCTAAGCGTGCATGCCATAGCTCAAAAGACGGGGTGCTGGAAACTGAAGCAGCAAAATTGGATGCAGGTAACGGAAGACGGAGATAGACCACTTCAACCATCCGACCAACTTTACGGCCTATTCCAAGGATCTGCTTGGTCTTGGGATCCTGCACAACACAACCAGTAGAATGAAATAAGACTATTAGATTGGCTTCCATAAGCTGAGTGATAGAAATCAGACTCAGTGATAAGTTTGGTATATGCATCACATCAGGTAATTGAATATCAGGTGTAGAAACCGTTCCACTGAAGGAAACCGGTAAGCGAGTGTTATCAGCAGTGCGGACTGATGAGAACAGGCTGGAAGGTTGTTTAGAGACAAAACCTTCTGCCTTGGGTGTCATGTGATTACAACATCCAGAATCAAAAGGCCAAGGGTTACCTGGTGTGGTTGCATTGCAGTGAGAATTCATACCCATAGAACCTGTCATAAGCTGCTCCATGAGCTCTTGGTTTCGGCGCATGAGTTCCATGAGATCAGATGGTGATTGGTTGTTATTCGGTGCTGTAGGTGCTGGTGATGGGTGCTCCTGAGTGATGGAACCAGCAATGGGTTGCGACTTGAACTGTTGTTTTTGATTACCAGAGTGCTTTGGGTATGGACATTTTGAACAGTCAAAAGCCTAGTGACGTGGCTGTGTAATTCCACACCAGCGACATTTTCTAATTGGACAATTGAGGAGCAGGTGGGAAGTGGAGTGACAAAAAGTGCATTCACTGTTATTCCCTTTGCTTGCAGATCTGGACTGATCATGGTTACCCCATTTTTCTTTTGATTTCCCTGAGCTGGGAGTGTAGAGCACAGTGTCTGATGGTAGAGGAAAACGCTGCTGAAGACGGGTTTCTTCGCTTAGCAGTTCAGTGATAGCTTGTTCAAGGGTAGGGAGAGGATGTCGATGCAGAAGTGAGGCTCGAACATTCTCAAAGCGGTCAGAGAGGCCCATGAGAATAGTAGTCAAGTGCAGTTGATTGAAGTAGGCTGTAAATTTCTGAGCAGTGTCATCAAACACTTGAGGGGCACCCAGGTTCAGATGATCTCTAAGAGCTTGCATCTCAGAGATGTAGGAGTTTATGGATTGATCAGGTAGTTGACTTTTGTTCTGAAAGGTGGTCCACAGCTGATATTGGTGAGAGAGTCCTGTAGAGGTATACCTGTTTGCAAGAAAGTCCCAAAGCCCTTTTGCAGTGGTATAGCCGAGGAACTGTTGATTGATCTCAGTGGTGGTAGAAGCGTTTATATAGCCAAGAGCGCGAGCATTGGCAATGTCCCAATCATTCATACGTTTTGCGAAGTCAGTTTCACTTTCCTTCTCCTTCTGAACCGGAAGAGTAGATATACCGGTGACGTAAGTGTAGAGACCCTGAGACTTAAGGAAAACGGACATATGATGATTCCACAGAACGTAGTTGCTCCCATTGAGAACAACTGAGATGGAATTGGAGTGACCGAGGTTGACAGCCATTGCGATTTGAGACTGAAGTCGCAGGCAGGGATTGCGACTTAAGGATGAAGTCACAAGGTAAGGTTGCGACTTGGTAGTGAAGTCGCAAGTGAAGACTGCGACTTGGACTGTTCACGAGTGAAATCGCAATTGAAGGCTGCGATTTGGAGATGAAGTCGCAATTGAAGACTGCGACTTGAACTGTTCACGAATGAAATCGCAATTGAAGGCTGCGATTTGGAAATGAAGTCGCAATTGAAGACTGCGACTTGAACTGTTCACGAATGAAATCGCAATTGAAGGCTGCGATTTGGAAATGAAGTCGCAAGTGAGGACTGCGACTTGGACTGTTCACGAATGAAATCGCAACTGAGGATTGCGATTTGAAGTGAAGTCGCAATTAAGGGTTGCGACTTGGTACTATTCACGAGGAAGAAGGTTGCGACAACGATGAATATTAGAAGGTTGCGACAACGATGAATAAGAAGGTTGCGACAACGATGAAATTATGATGTTCTTGAGTCGGATTTTTTCAAAACAGGTCGGTTTAGGTTGAAAATTGGTACGAAGGTTCGTGAGGATGTTCCGAGCAACTTTAAAACTTGATATTTCGACAGAATAACAACAGAAACGAGATTTCTGAGGCTAAAACGAGTGCAGAAAAGAAGAAAAGGAAAACAATAGCAACAATAGTGCAGATCTGAAAAGAGGTTGAGGAGGCTTACCTAGAGCTCTGATACCATGATAGAATTGTAGAGTCGATTGATGGAGAGACACGAGAGATGGCTGAATCGGCCGTTTTCATATAATGAGAGAGTAATACAAGTAAAGTGTCTAACCTAGACAAGGAACCCTAAAAGCCTATTTATACAAAGAGGAGTTACAGCTAATTACATAAAAGACCCTGAACTATACATATTGACATTTTAATACTCTAACATTATAGAATAGTCTTGTTCATAGTTCTGCCGGTGTTTCACCATTTTTGGTGGTTTATAAGACCACTCCAAAGCAAGTAGTGGATTTAGTCGATTTACCCGAAAAGGCTAACAATGCCGCATTCAAGTTCGTTGAAGATGTGCAAAAGACACATGTTGAGGTCCGAGAAAAGATTGCTCAAGCAAATGCCAAGTACTAAGCGGCAGCCGACTAACTCTTCCATGACAAAACTTTCAAGGTAGGGTACGAAGTTATGGTTTTATTTGCGTAAATAACGGTTTCCTTTTGGGATGTACGCCAAACTTAATCAAAAAATAAATATGGTCCGTACAAGGTGACACGAAAGATAAACGATAACACATATGTCGTTGATCTTTCTAACATGATGACAATTTCTAAAACTTTCAACATCCCCACCTGTTAACCATTTCTCGTATACCATTGTTTTTGAAGGCTATACGCAACATATATAGATATACCTGAATGACTCGTCAAAGGATGGATCATCTACACCTGTTAACCTATCATTGTAGAAATTTTCTCCGTTTGAAACTACAAAATCTATATCTAGTCTGTCTGCAATGATTCTCGTCTCCAACGATCTCACCAAGTAATTAAACCCACACAAGTAACAACTACAGACGGCCAAGATGGAGGAAAATCGAAACCTCGACAGATTCTTGAGATTGGTTGTACCACCCTTTTCGACCCCAATCACCAATAACTAAAAAGCGAAGCGAACCGTTGGTGTTCGTTAGATGATGAAACCTTTGAAGTGTAGAAGAAACAGGAACCAGAAATGTGCAGAGAAAGAAAATTAAAAGCAACAATGTTATAAACAAATTTTTATTGCTTAAATGGTTGACCATGGCTTCTAATTTTGATTCAACTTTGTTAAATGAGAAACTGCTCCTACTTATATGGTTGATATATGGAACATGGTTCAATGGCTAAATGTCTGGATTTTATGATTCAATGAAATATCAGGTATCCCATGTTTTAAGGAAAGTGAAGGGGTTTGTAAAAAAGGATATTCTAAGAATTCAATTTGAGATTTTTGGCTATTTATAGGAATGACTGATGACAAAAATCTCGTTATGGGTATCTTGATTAAGCTATAAACAACGATATTCTAAGCATTCTTTTGTAATAAGTGATAGTGTTGGCCTACATTAGTAAACCTTTTGTTGGTAAAAATACTTTGTTTGCAAAAAAAATCTTTGTTTACATACATCAAATCTTGAAATGTGGTGTGTTTTGTCTATCCCACATTGGTGAGAAAAAGAAAAGTTTGAAAGAATGAAATGTGGAGCTCATTCTTTTGTAGCAAGTCATAGTCTTGGCCCACATTAGTAAACCTTTTTTTGGCAAAAAAAAGGTTCTCTTTATGTAATAATCATCAATATATATATATATATATATATATATATATATATATATATATTAAAAGAGAAAACCACCATGTATGAGGTGGCATAATGTGGTTTGAGTATTCATCAAAACTTGATATATGGTGTGTTTTGGCTATCCCACATTGGTAACAAAAAGAAAGTTTGAAAGAGTGAAATGTGTATAAGAATTGAGATCATTCTTTTGTAGCAAGTGATAGTGCTGACCCATATTAGTAAACTTTTTGTTGGCAAAAAAACATTGTTTGCAAAAAAAGTTTTGTTATATACATCAAATCTTGAAATATGGTGTTTTTGGCTATCCCACAATGGTGAGAAAAAGAAAGTTTGAAAGAAATGAAATGTGTATAAGAAATGTGTAGCTCATTTTTTTTAGCAAGTCATAGTCTTGGCCTACATTAGTAAATCTTTTTTTTTGGCAAAAAAAAGTTTTGTTTATGTAATAATTTGTTAAAACAATGTCTTTATGGTAAATAAGTCTATATACATAAAAATCAATATATATATATATATATATATATATATTAAAAGAGAAAACCACCATGTATGACGTGGCATAATATGGTTTGAGTATTCATCAAAACTTGAAATATGGTGTGTTTTGGCAATTCCGCATTGGTGAGAAAAAATAAAGTTTGAAAAAGTGAAATGTGTATAAGTATTGAGGAAATCATTATTTTGTAGCAAGTGATAGTGTTTGCCCACATTAGTACACCTTTTATTGACAAAAAAGCTTTGTTTGCAAAAAAGCTTTGTTTATATATATCAAATCTTGAAATGTGATGTGTTTTGGCTATCCCACATCGGTGAGAAAAAAAAATTAAAAGAGTGAAATGTGTATAAGAAATGAGGAGATCATTCTTTTGTAACAAGTGATAGTGTTGGCCTACATTAGTAAACCTTTTGTTGGCAAGACTTTGTTTGCAGAAAAAACTTTGTTTATATACATCAAGTCTTGAAATGTGGTGTGTTTTGGCTATCCCACATTGGTGAGAAAAAGAAAGTTTGAAAGAATGAAATGTTGTATAAGAAATGTGGAGCTCATTCTTTTATAGCAAGTCATAGTCTTGACCCACATTAGTAAACCTTTTTGGCAAAAAAAAGTTCTTTTTACGTAATAATCATCAATATATATATATTAAAAGAGAAAACCACCATGTATGAGGTGTCATAATGTGGTTTGAGTATTCATCAAAACTTGAAATATGATGTGTTTTGGCTATCCCACATTGGTAAGAAAAAAAAAGTTTGAAAAAGTGAAATGTGTATAAGAATTGAGATCATTCTTTTGTAACAAGTGATAGTGTTGACCCACATTAGTAAACCTTTTGTTGGCAAAGAAACTTTGTTTGCAAAAAAAAAGTTTTGTTTATATATATCAAATCTTGAAATGTGGTGTATTTTGGATATCCCACATTGGTAAGAAAAAAAAGTTTGAAAAATGAAATGTGTAGCTCATTCTATTGTAGCAAGTCATAGTCTTGGCCCACATTAGAAAACCTTTTTTTTTGGCAAAAAAAGTTTTGTTTATGTAATAATTTGTTAGAACAATGTCTTTATGGTAAATAAGTCTATATACATAAAAATTGGTTAAAAGAACAACCATGAATGATTGTATAAAAATACAACTAAGATTGGCATTATAAAGTTTGTGTATTTCTTAAATCTTGAAATGTGGTTGAGTTTCCATACTTCACATTAGTGGGAATAAGATAATCAACCCGTCAATATATATATATATATATATATATAAAGAAAATCCAAGGGGTATTGAGTTGACATCATGAGAATAGAGTATTAGGGTATATATTGGTGAATTTTGGTTGAGTTTGAAATATCCCACATTGGTGAATTTTGGTTGAGTTTGAGATATCCCACATTGGTGAGAGATAGAAAGATTGGAGTATAGTGGTATATATAAAAAAGAATAATAGGATGTCATTGTGTCAACTCATGGGGTTTGCGTCATGGATTATCTTATTTTAGATGACCATATTTATGCAAAACAAAACATCATCAACATATATACTAAAAAAAGAACCAAAAGGTATTGAGGTGGCATCAAGATAATAGAGTATTGGGGTATTAGAGTATTGGGGTATTAGTGAATTTTGGTGAGTTTGAGATATCCCACATTGGTGAGAGATAGAAAGATTGGAGTATAGTGGTATGTATAAAAAATAATGATAGGATGCCATTGTCTCAACTCATGAGGTTTGTGTCGTGGGTTATCGTATTTAGATGAGCTTATTTATGCAAAACAAATCTTATTATAAAAAATCGATATATATATATATATATATAGAGAGAGAGAGAGAGAGAGAGAGAGTTTGAGATCCCACATTGGTGAGAGATAGAAAGATAAACCAAGAATGATAGGATGTCATTGGGCTAACTCATGGGGTTTGCGTCATGGGTTATCTTATTTAGATAACATTATTTATGCAAAACAAATCTTATTATAAAAACGTTAAAAAAATTGTTGTGGTTGAAATTTTTGAAGTAAGAAGTGACTATAAGAAATGAAAGATGGATGTTTTGTGTAAACTATGTGCTTGGCTCAGTTTAGTTTACCTTATTTTGCATCATTCCATATTGGTTTGAAGATGCAAGTTTTGAAAGATGAAATGGGTATAAGAAAGGAGGGGTGAATGTATTTGTCTCAACTCATGCACTTGACCCTGCAAATGCATTTTGAGGTGACACCATGAGAATTAAGTATTCTCAAATGGTGGACTGTGGTTGAATTTAAGTTGTCCCACATTGGTAAAAAGTTGAAAGATTGGAACAAATAAGTGGGTATAAGAAATGAAGATGAGAGGTTTTTGTGTCAAGACATTGAGTTGCCCTAATTTAGTGATTTTTTGTTAAAAAATATGTAAAAATCAAAACCGAGGATGAGAATTTAGCAACATTAAATTTGAGTAATCCTCAAATCTTGAAATGTGGTTTAGTTTATCATCCCACGTTGGTGAGAAAATCAAAGTTTTGAAGTAGAAAATGACTATATATATTAAAAAATTAAAAGAACGTTTTTGTGTTCTAATAAAGTTGTCTCATGTTTATTTAATGCAACTCATAGGCTTGACTAATTTTAGTCGAACCATTTTTGGAAGAAAAATAAAAATTTCAAACCCTTCGTAACAACAATAATGATAAGGTTGTGTGACATGTCGTTTGAGTTGAAAATAACATAACAAAGTTGTTACCGATACATATGATACTCTTCCTAACAACACATTTTATCAATATATAAAAATGAAGCACTTATGAAAATACATTCTTCATTTTAAAGTGTATCTTATTAAAATAAAGAATTACGTTTTATACTAACTACGACAATTATTTATTTAAAATACTTATCACTATCGTGCAACGTGCATGACCCATACTAGTTGATATTTAGATCTGACTCATCCAAATTCCCAGCATACCATTACAACATAATTATATTAACTAGAGAATTGAAGTTCATCTAATTAAATGCATGTACCCACAATATTTATTAAAAATGCTTGTTGAAATAGTATTGACCAATTAAGAAACTAAACTTAGCTACTCATCCATAGGATTTACGAGAAGTGATATGATGCAATGGATCATTTCTTTCTCTGCATGATTGTAATCGTCGCCAATTTTATAAAGTACGTCACAGACACGGGCAAGGTTGATCGGAGGCATAAGCTGAGGCCTGGGGATAGCAGTAAGCCAAAGGGACTCTCGATTTATAACTTTCCATCCATAAGTTACATCACATAATCTTACATTGTTTTTGTTTTAACTATATCTATATATATATACACACACACACAGAGGGGGGTTCAGGAAACCTAAAAAAACGGAAAACTGAATAACACTCTGATGGCCTTTCATTTGGACGGTATGCACTTGTGCATACAAGTAACTTTATTTAGACGGTATGCACTTGTGCATACAGATAAATTATGTCGTGTTTTGGTTTTTATGCACTTGTGCATGTTACAAATTACTTGAATGCACAAGTGCATACTATCCAGATAAAGGGCTACATTTTTCGTTTTTTTTACGTTTTTCCCTGGACGTGACCCAATATATATGTGTGTGTATACATATATATGTTACATTATTGATTATACCGCAAAATAAATCTAAAACGAACCTTATGGGTAGCAATATCATCCCATGAGCCTTAAAATCAAACACGAAGCCTTGACAATATAATAGGAGGATAGGTGGACACCCATTTAAAGGTATCCTCTGTGACCAAATCATGCCCATGAACATAACATTCCGCGATGATCATCGCGGAGGCACAAGTTACCAGGGTCACATCACAGACATATGTTCCTCTATGGTTGGAATATAACCCTCTTTTACCCATTTGGCTTCTGTTAGGAGATTTCTAGTGTACTCTTTCACCTGGTTGGTAAATTAGTTTGAATTTAATTTCATAAGGCAAAAAGTTAATTGCATTTGTTGCAAAAGAGAATAAATTAAAGTCATATTAAGGAGATGTCTATATGTACATTAGTGATGGAAACGGGGTGGGTATTACGCGTGGAATGCACCCCCGACCTCGCCCCGTCTAATCCCCGACGGGTTTTGGGGGGGAAATCCCCGACGGGTATGGGAACCCGTTGGGTACCCGTTTAAGAAAAAAAATTAATTAAAATATTTTTAATGAAAAGAAAATGCGAGTTTTTTAATTTTAAAACAAATAAATAAACCTCGAGTTTCAAAAACATATAATGATAGAATCATTCATGTGTAATCGTACTTCATAACAAATTTTAAAGTATAAAATTATTAAGCAACAAAAAAAACTAATTAAATTATATATAGAAAATATATATCTCGGGTATTATTAGGGGCGGGTAATACCATCTCTGTAACGTCCCCAAAAATCATAACATGCATTAACATAGAATAAGCATTCGGATTACATAAATAACTTGTCTTTAAAACCTCATCAACCTATTCAAAACAAAACTTGACAGCGGAAGTCTCTAATCCACAGCCGAGAGCTCTATCTATAGTCATCATAAACAAAATCTTGGAGTTGCTCTAAGCAGTGGCGGATCCAGGAAATTCATGGAGTGGGGTCCTTAAGCCGGAGGTCGCTGGAGGATGGAGGAATCGCCGCTGCCAAGTGCTGAACATGGGGTCCCTGCAAAATTTCACCGGGGGGACAAAAGTAACCAAAGGGTAATTTTTTTACAAAAAAAAAATATTTAACCTAGAATTTTTTTTTTAAATATTTGACTGGGGTCCCATCCCCCCCCCCCCTTTAATACACTACGTCCGCCACTGGCTCTAAGCTCCAAATCCTTCTTGCAGATCAGTTAGTTATTACCAGAAGAACCCGTAACACGCTTACCTGAAAATGATTTAGTTTTTGAAAAGCGAGTGTTACACCAAAAGGTCTAGTGAATTCCCTCCATAAAATATTTATCACAGTATAAAATCATTTCCTTGAAAACAATTTATATCCTTCACATCAGTATCAATCAAGGTTCAACACAGGGTTCAGGGATCGCATAAGCTACCACGAACGGGGCCTAACAGACACCCTCTCGGCTACATCGGAGTCCAAGTGGACCCCCTGTTCCTTCATGTAGGAGAAAACGAATTCCAACCTACAAGTGAAGCTAGCTAAAACCGAATATATGTATGTGTGTGTTTTGGTAGAAGAAGATCAAGAGGAAGGAACCATGGATGGATCAAATAAGGAAGAGAAGAGGGGGTATTTATAGGAAGATAAGATACTTGAGGACCAAGTATACCTTCGGGACCAGGTATAAGGGTAGGTTTGGTAAATTTCCATATATATATATATATATATTAATATATATATATATATATATATATATATATAGCCTTAGGTTCAATAGAGAAGTGCAAATATTTAGAGAAGTAGAGAAGTAAAAAAACACGGGTCCGTTCATATATGAACGTTCATATATAAACAGTCATATATGAACGTTCATATATGAACGTTCATATGAACGTTCAGATATGACTGTTATATGAACGTTCATTTATGAACGTTCATATATGACTGTTTATATATGAACGTTCATATATGAATGTTCATATATGACTGTTTATATATGAACGTTCATATATGAACGAACCCGTGTTTTTTTACTTCTCTACTTCTCTAAATATTTGCACTTCTCTATTGAACCTTTCCATATATATATATATGAAAATATCACGTGTAGCATAATTTGTTAATATATATTAATGATTAATATATATAACTCACCCGGTAAATTAGTTTGAATTTAATTTCATAAAGCAAAAAGTTAATTGCATTTGTTGCAAAAGAGAATAAACTAAGGGAAATTAATTAAAATGCCACAAGTCAAAGGTTGTGTTATCAAAATGACACAAATCTCTCCCACTTTGTAAAAATACCCTTTTTCCGTGATGGGAGCCCGCGATCGCGGGCCAGAGATCATTTCTGACACTTTTTTAAACTTGCAGGACCATTTTTGAAAAATAGAATCCCGCGATCGCGAAGGAATCCCGTGATGGTATGATTTTTGTGACTTTTCAATTGCAAGGGACCATTTTTGAAAATTTGAACCGCGTTTGACCACTGTTCACCCGCGTTCGTCCAATTTTATGAATTTAAAATGAAATGTTACACTTTTAACCCCTATACTTATTTACTAAATTTACTTTATACCTTTTACTTTCATTATTTTAATTTTACATTTAACACATATAATCGTTTATTAACTAAAATACGTTAAAAAAATATGTTTTAATTTTAACAAATTACACCATTATAATCGTCTCTTCGATACGTTCGAAATGAGCCCAATCTTGAATTTTTTTGGATTTATATATTTTAATATATATCATATACAATTATACACTACATAAAAAAAATATTTTTTATATTTAAAATTCATACCCTTATAGTTAATTATTTAATTTATGGTACATCTCTTATTTTTTTTTTCAATTTTTTTTTACACTCCTATCGCATTAACATAATAATCATATATTAACTAATTCATTAAATCGTTTTAAATTATTATTATTTGAATGTGTTTATAGATATCGTGAATGGCAATAAGAGAAGGTTTCACGAGAAGAATATTAAATGGGGTTTTGACAAGTTGGTATCACTAGACTCATTTAAGAATTGTGAAAATGGGTATTTGGCGAATGATGATTCATGTGTGTTTGGAGCTGAAGTATTTGCAGTTACAGAGTATGCACAAAATGATCGATGTATTTCCAACGTAACTTAGATTAAAATTAGCTCCTTCAGTTCAGTCCCGTCCCGTCCCATCCAGTTCAGTCCCGTCCAGTTCCGTCCCGTCCCATCTAGTATGCGTACCAAACGCTACCTAAGAGTACCGTAAATTAAATAATTAACTATAAATGTATAAATTATAAATATTAAAAATATTTTTTTTATGTAGTGTATAACTGTATATGATATATATTAAAATATATAAATCCAAAAAAATTCAAGATTGGGCTCATTTCAAACGTATCGAAGAGACGATTATAATGCTGTAACTTGTTAAAATTAAAACGTATTTTTTAACGTATTTTTGTTGATAAACGATTATATGTGTTAAATGTAAAATTAAATTATGAAAGTAAAGGTATAAAGTAAAGTTAGTAAATAAGTATAGGGGTTAAAAGTGTAAATTTCAATTCGAAATTGTGATTTTGATTTGATATTTACACTTTTCAACCCCTATACTTATTTACTAACTTTACTTTATACCTTTTACTTTCATAATTTAATTTACATTTAACACATATAATCGTTTATTAACTAAAATACGTTAAAAAATACGTTTTAATTTTAACAAGTTACATCATTATAATCGTCTATTCGATACGTTCGAAATGAGCCCAATCTTAATTTTTTTTGAATTTATATATTTTAATATATATCATATACACTACATCAAAATATTTTTAATATTTACAATTTATACCTTTATAGTTAATTATTTAATTTACGGTACTCTTGGGTAGCGTTTGGTACGCATACTAGATGAGACGGGACGGAACTGGACGGGACTGAACTGGATGGGACGGGATGGGACTGAACTGAATGAGATAATTTTAATCTAAGTTACGTTGGAAATACATCGATCATTTTGTGCATACTCTGTAACTGCAAATACTTCAGCTCCAAACACACATGAATCATCATTCGCCAAATACCCATTTTCACAATTCTTAAATGAGTCCAGTGATACCAACATGTCAAAACCCCATTTAATATTCTTCTCGTGAAACCTTCTCCTATTGCCATTCACGATATCTATAAACACATTCAAATAATAATAATTTAAAACGATTTAATGAATTAGTTAATATATGATTATTATGTTAATGCGATAGGAGTGTAAAAAAAATTTGAAAAAAAAAATAAGAGATGTACCATAAATTAAATAATTAACTATAAGGGTATGAATTTTAAATATAAAAAATATTTTTTTTATGTAGTGTATAACTGTATATGATATATATTAAAATATATAATTCCAAAAAAATTCAAGATTGGGCTCATTTCGAATGTATCGAAGAGACGATTATAATGGTGTAATTTGTTAAAATTAAAACGTATTTTTTTAACGTATTTTAGTTAATAAACGATTATATGTGTTAAATGTAAAATTAAAATAATGAAAGTAAAAGGTATAAGGTAAATTTAGTAAATAAGTATAGGGGTTGAAAGTGTAACATTTCATTTTAAATTCATAAAATTGGACGAACGCGGGTGAACAGTGGTCAAACGCGGTTCAAATTTTCAAAAATGGTCCCTGGAATTTTTCAAAAATGGTCCCTTGCAATTGAAAAGTCACAAAAATCATACTATCGCGGGATTCCTTCGCGATCGCGGGATTCCATTTTTCAAAATTGGTCCCTACAAGTTTAAAAAAGTGTCAGAAATGGTCCATGGCCCGCGATCGCGGGCTTCCATCGCGGAAAAAAGGGCATTTTGGCAAACTGGGATAAATGCACTTGGTCAAACTTAGGGTATTTTAATTAATTTCCCTAAATTAAAGTCATATTAAGGAGATGTCTATATGTACATTAGTGATGGAAACGGGATGGGTATTAGGCGGGGAATGCACCCCCGACCTTGACCCCGACCCCGCCCCGTCTAATCCCCGACGGGTTTTGGGGGGAAATCCCCGACGAGTATGGGAACCCGTTGGGTACCCGTTTAAGGTAAAAAATTAATTAAAATATTTTTAATGAAAAGAAAAGGCGAGTTTTTTAATTTTAAAACAAATAAATAAACCTCGAGTTTCAAAAACATATAACGATAGAATCATCCATGTGTAATCGTACTTCATGACAAATTTTAAAATATAAAATTATTAAGCAACAAAAAAAACTAATTAAATTATATATAGAAAATATATATCTCGGGTATTATTAGGGGCGGGTAATACCATCTCTGTAACGTCCCCAAAAATCATAACATGCATTAACATAGAATAAGCATTCGGATTACATAAATAACTTGTCTTTAAAACCTCATCAACCTATTCAAAACAAAACTTGACAGCGAAAGTCTCTAATCCACAGCCGAGAGCTCTATCTATAGTCATCATAAACAAAATCTTGGAGTCGCTCTAAGCTCCAAATCCTTCTTGCAGATCTGTTAGTTCTTACCAGAAGAACCCGTAACACGCTTACCTGAAAATGGTTTAGTTTTTGAAAAACGAGGGTTACACCAAAAGGTCTAGTGAATTCCCACCATAAAATATTTATCACAGTATAAAATCATTTCCTTGAAAACAATTTATATCCTTCACATCAGTATCAATCAAGGTTTAACACAGGGTTCAGGGATCGCATAAGCTACTACGAACGGGGCCTAACAGACACCCTCTCGGCTACATCGGAGTCCAAGTGGACCCCCTGTTCCTTCATGTAGGAGGAAACGAATTCCAACCTACAAGATAATCTCATATGCCCATGGAATTATCAAATCCCCTGGTACCCTGACCCCACCGTGTAAACCGACTCTACATAGCATACACATACGTTTTGAAATCACATTTATGGAAACTTTAAGCATCATTTCATTTGCTGAGTAAGCGTGCCGTTTATGGAAAACATGCACATCATTTATAAAAACAGTTCATACTCGTAAAAGAAACCATGATCAGTAAAACATAGTACGTTATAAGAAGGGCTGAGAGAACTGTAACAACCCGCTAACAAAATATCCATATAACATATATTTCATAACACATTCACACCAAAAGTAATTCATAGTTCACATTCGGTCCCCAAATTCTGGCTAATATAAACAAGAAAAACCCATTACAAGCTTTTTCATAATTAAGTTACAAAATAACTAACGATGAAGTTATATGTACAAAACATCCAAAATTTCATAATGATCATCTCCACAAAAGCTATCCCTCCATTTATCTAACTACTTGATCTTTACTCGAATCACCACCTGGAAAACATGTTTTAAAACAAAATGAGGGTTAGACTAAACAGTCTAGTGAGGAAATCCCGGTTAGTTTTAATAAATCTTTTGTATAATCTTCACACGCATATCAAATACCATTCAAGAATTTTATCACCCGTATCACTTTATCCCTCCACCATTGGCCAAATACATTGGTTGCGAGCCAATTAACACACCGGTCCTATGCCCGACCACGTATTATATCCCAATATAATACTCACGTAATTCATGATATATAAATACATCATAATCACACACACGTATGACATATTCATACACTTTATCAACCCTTTATTTAACCACATAAATGTATTCCAGTAAAATACTTTTGAAGTAAAACTCACCTTATGATAACTTGAAGTCACCCGTACTTGCACACAGTACTATTAGCAATACCACAAATGTCCACACCACACTAACGAGGAATAACCGATCCTGTAATACATTCATATTGGTAGAATATCACATATCTATATGCATACAAGACTTACTATGATGAATAGCAATCTTAGCAACTCACCAAAACACTCCTAAAATGTAACCAAGTCAAAACCGAACAACTTGAATTTGACACATAAGATGGTATTAAATTGTCTAATTATACATCCAAATACCCTTAACAATACCTCAGACAATTTACTAAACGATGCCTCGACTTTAAACTAAAACGGCCAAAAGTTAGGAAAATTTGCAAAACCAAACAGAAGCCGGCGCCAACTGCTCGGCGCCGATCCATCGGCGCGGAGCTCTGTTCCAAAAACCTGCACGAGTTTCTTCTCCAAAATCCAAGGTTTTCTCAAACCCAAACCTTCCCAAATCAGTTCTAAATTTCCCCAAATCAATATTTTGAGTACTATAGACCTTTTAGAACCAATACTAACATATAACAATAGCAAAACCAACAAATCCAAATCATTGATTTTACCAATTTCAAACCCAAAATCCCAAAATCCCAAAACTCCATTATCAACCAATTTTAGCAACCAACCCACTTCTAACTTTGAATTTATGAAGAACTCATAGAAACCTAATTGGAAATCAGAAGCTAATTTATGAAACATATAAAACCTTCTAGCTAGAATCAAACACAAAGAAGATAATTAACAAGAGACCACAAGGTCTGAAAGGATTTACCTTAAGATTAACTCTCAATCACAAGTTTTCTCCTTGAATTCTCTTCTTCCTTCTTTCTCTTCTTGACCGATTTTTGCACACACATACACACTCTTATTGATTTGATAAAAATCTGATTTCTCATCCTAATATCTAATATGAGTCGGTTTGTAAAGAGATTTGATCATAAGTACCAATTCAACCCTCAACTTATAACACTTGACCATTTAAACTTCTAAACTACCAATTTAACAATTTAACTTATCTATTGACTCTTATCCTCAAGAAATAGTTAACATGAAACTTAAAATAATAAAAGTAAAATACTTGGTTATTACAACATCTCCCCCTTAAAAGAATTCCGTCCCGGAATTCATTTAAATGAACAGATGAGGGTATTTGTTTCGCATTTCCGACTCTAATTCCCAGGTCGCATCTTGGCCTCTGTGATGTTTCCACTGTACTTTCACTTGTCTGATTTCTTTATTTCGCAACACTTTAATTTTGCGATCGACAATTGCCTCCGGTTCCTCAACATAGTTTAATCTTTCATCCACTTGTATCTCTGGTAAGGAAACAGCCTGATCTGGAGTAACCAAACATTTTCGGAAATTTGATACGTGGAACACGTTATGAATTCTACCCAGTTCTGGCGGAAGATCCAATTTGTACGCCACCTCACCGATCCTTTCTGTTATTGCAAACGGTCCAATATACCTCGGGCTAAGCTTTCCATGCCTTCCAAATCGGATGACTCCTTTCCATGGCGAAACTTTCAGCATTACAAAATCCCCAACCTGAAATTCTAATGGTTTCCGGCGTCGATCTGCGTAGCTTTTCTGTCGGTCTTGAGCCATCTTCAATCTTTCCCGAATCTGAGTAACCTTATCCGATGTTGACTGAACTATATCCGGTCCTGCCAACTGTTTCTCTCCCACTTCACTCCAACATAGCGGCGTTCGACATCTTCTACCATACAATACTTCAAACGGTGCCGCTTGAATGCTGGAATGATAACTGTTGTTGTAGGCAAATTCAATCAATGGCAAATGTTTATCCCACGATCCTCCAAAATCCACAATACAAGCCCGGAGCATATCTTCTAACGTCTGAATTGTTCGTTCACTCTGACCGTCTGTCTGAGGGTGATATGCTGTACTCAACTTTATCTGTGTTCCCAACTCTCTTTGAAAGCTCCTCCAGAACCTCGAAGTGAAACGACTATCCCGATCAGAAATAATCGAGATTGGAACACCGTGTCGCGTTACTATTTCATCAATGTATAACTTAGCCAAACGGTCCATCGAATCGGTTTCCTTTATTGGTAGGAAGTGAGCAGACTTTGTCAACCTATCGACGATCACCCAAATAGAATCACACCCCTTTGAAGTCCTCGGTAACTTTGTAATGAAATCGGTAGTAATCTGTTCCCACTTCCACATCGGTATTTCTATCTTCTGTAATTGACCAAACGGATTTTGATGTTCAATTTTTACCTTTTTACAAGTATCGCACTCTTCCACATACTTAGCAATGCTTCTTTTGATACCCGGCCACCAATAAAACTGTTTCAAATCTTTATACATCTTGTTCGTACCTGGGTGAATAGAGAAACGGGATTTATGAGCTTCTTGCAGTACACGGTCACGTAACCCACCCAGACGAGGTACCCAAATCCTGTTCTCCATACACAACAACCCACGATTATCCTTTACTAGCAATGCCAACAATCCCACTATCCGTTCCGCTTTCGAATGTTCTTCTTGACAAGCTTCGATTTGACACTTTTGCAATTCCTCAAAGATATTCGGTAACAGTTCAGCCCTTAATGAAACAACTTTTATTGTTCCACTTCTTTCTTGCCGACTCAAAGCATCAGCTACTACATTAGCTTTTCTCGGATGATATAGAATTTCACAATCATAATCATTCACTAGTTCTAGCCATCTCCTTTGCCTCATGTTTAATTCCTTCTGATCGAAAAGATGTTGAAGACTCTTATGATCAGTATAAATTTGACACTTGGTACCATACAGATAATGCCTCCAAATCTTCAACGCGAAAACTACCGCAGCAAGCTCCATGTCATGTGTGGGATACTGTCTTTCATGATCTTTTAATTGGCGAGAAGCATAAGCAATGACCTTTCCCCGCTGCATAAGTACACAACCCAAACCCAACTTCGAAGCATCACTGTATACCACAAAATCTTCAGAACCCTCAGGCAATGCTAATATCGGTGCACTACATAATTTCTCTTTCAGTACTCGGAATGCTGCATCCTGTTCCGCTTCCCATTCAAACTTCAGATTCTTCCTAGTCAGCTTAGTCATAGGAGTCGCGATACGAGAGAAGTCCTTGATGAACTTTCGGTAATAACCAGCTAAACCCAGAAAACTGCGTACCTCCGTTGCTGTCTTTGGCGGTTCCCACTTTTCAACTGCTTCCACTTTCATCGGATCAACCTGTATACCTTTCTCGGAAACGACATGCCCCAGAAACTGAACTTCTCGTAACCAAAACTCACATTTCGAAAACTTAGCATACAACTTTTCTTTCTTCAGCAACTCCAGAACCAAACGAAGGTGTTGAGCATGGTCTTCTTTGGATCGAGAATATATAAGAATATCATCAATAAATACAATAACGAATTTATCGAGATATGGCTTACATACTCGATTCATCAAATCCATGAAAACAGCTGGAGCGTTCGTCAACCCAAACGGCATTACCAAAAATTCATAGTGACCATACCTTGTTCTAAAAGCAGTCTTCAGAACATCTTCCTCTTTAACCTTCAGTTGATGATAGCCAGATCTGAGATCAATCTTGTAAAAATAACAAGCTCCCACCAATTGATCGAAGAGGTCATCTATTCTAGGTAGCGGATACTTGTTCTTGATCGTACGTTTATTCAGTTCCCGGTAGTCAATACACATTCTCATCGAACCATCCTTCTTTTTCACAAACAGAACGGGTGCTCCCCATGGCGATGAACTAGGTCTGATAAAGCCCTTATCGGATAACTCTTGCAACTGTGTCATCATCTCTTTCATTTCTGGAGGTGCTAAACGATACGGTGCACGAGCAATAGGAGTGGCTCCGGGAATTAAGTCAATGCCAAACTCTACTTGTCTAACAGGCGGAAGACTATTCAAGTCTTCGGGAAATACTTCCGGAAACTCACTCACAATTGGAATATCTTCCAACTTACTCTTCTCAGGTCTACTATCTATCACATAGGCTATATAACTCTGACAACCCTTGCTGACGCACTTACGGGCTTTTAACACAGATATAAGACTAGACTGATGGTTCTTACGATCACCGTAAATCACCACGGCCCTATTATCAGGTAACACAATATTGATAATCTTATTATCACATACAATGTTAGCTTGGTTCTCGGCTAACCAGTCCATCCCGACTACCACATCAAATTCAATTAATGCTATGGGAAACAGTTGTATAGGCACTTTACATCCTTCTATATCTATCACACCTTTCTCAAACACTTCCTTAACTGACACTTGTCTATCATTAGCAGTATCTACTAACATAGCATGATCTAACACTTTAGGTTTTAATTGCACACTATCCGCAAAGGAAGGAGACACAAAAGATCGGTTTGCACCGGAATCAAATAACACCTTGGCACGTGTAGAATTTACGAAAAATGTACCTGTGACCACATCCGGAGTTTCCTCCGCCTCTTTAGCTGTCATCTGAAACGTACGACCCCTTGTTCGCGGTGGCTCTATCCTTGGAACTACTGGTCTAACAGTTGCCGGTTTCCTTGAAGTTCCACCGTGTTGTATTCTGCCCCGCGGACAATCCGATTGAAGATGATTCGGTGAGTTACATAGATAACAAAACCGCGCTAAGGGACAATATTTAACAATGTGCCCAGTTTTCCCACATTTAAAACATATTCGAGATTCCACTTGGCAATTTCCCTGATGAGAACGATTACATTTCGGACACGGTCTTCCCGTTGGTTGGAACGGCGGACGGTTATCGTTTCTTTGAAACCTGGACCTTTTCGGATCATACTGTGGTCCTTCCCATTTCCTCTTTCCCATACCCCTATCATTCACATCCCTTTTGTTGTCTCGCTATATATTTTCGGCTTCATTAACTGCTGCTGAGAAGGTAGTAGGCCTTGTTGCAGATGTCAATCTTCTAACTTCTGAATTCAGTCCATAAACAAACCTATCCATCTTCATCCTTTCCGTTGCAACATAATATTCCGCAAATCTAGACTTTTCTATGAACCGAGCTGTGTAATCTCTTACAGATAAGTTCCCTTGTTGCAAATTCATAAACTCTTCTTCTAACTGCTTTACTGCTGCTTGAGGACAAAATTGTCCTTTAAAAGCTGTTGCAAAATCATTCCAAGCAATAATAGTGCGTACATCTGGTCCCTTAGATTCAGTGAGAGCCTCCCACCAATACAATGCATCCACCTTCAGCATCGCCGTTCCATATAAGACTTTATCTTCTTCCGCACATTTACTGGTTTTGAATACAGCTTCAATCTCTTTTATCCACCGCATAGCTTTCACTGGATCTCTTTCTCCCGCATAAGTTGGAGGTTTACAACTTAGAAACATTTTATAATCACACTTCCTTTGTACTGATGAGGCCGTAGGAGTAACTAACAATTCATCTTCTTGATTCGGATCAGGTATGCCAGTTCCAATGTGACGGCTTTGATTAAACATAGTTTGTATACTTGTTTGTAACCTCCCCATTTCCGTCATCAGATCATCCCTTGTAATAAATTCAGAACCGCCTGGTGGATTCCTACCCCCATTTCTGCCTCCACCTCTTTGTCCTCCTCTTCCTCCCCTTTGATATCTAGTGCCACTTGCCATTCTGTAGATTCAGACAAGGTTAATATACACATAAACACATACCCCATATAACAAGGTATTCTGGTTCAAACATGTACCTGTAAGATCATAATTACACTGGCCAAGTGTAACCCGAAATTACCTTACATGTTGTTCCATCAACCCTTTTTTTATACTTAGCATCCCCAGGTTCTAATATATTATGGACATCCTACTTCACATGCAGTTTAAGTCTAGGTATAGATATTAACACCTAAATCCCTTAAACTAGGGCTCTGATACCATATGTAACAACCCGCTAACAAAATATCCATATAACATATATTTCATAACACATTCACACCAAAAGTAATTCATAGTTCACATTCGGTCCCCAAATTCTGGCTAATATAAACAAGAAAAACCCATTACAAGCTTTTTCATAATTAAGTTACAAAATAACTAACGATGAAGTTATATGTACAAAACATCCAAAATTTCATAATGATCATCTCCACAAAAGCTATCCCTCCATTTATCTAACTACTTGATCTTTACTCGAATCACCACCTGGAAAACATGTTTTAAAACAAAATGAGGGTTAGACTAAACAGTCTAGTGAGGAAATCCCGGTTAGTTTTAATAAATCTTTTGTATAATCTTCACACGCATATCAAATACCATTCAAGAATTTTATCACCCGTATCACCTTATCCCTCCACCATTGGCCAAATACATTGGTTGCGAGCCAATTAACACACCGGTCCTATGCCCGGCCACGTATTATATCCCAATATAATACTCACGTAATTCATGATATATAAATACATCATAATCACACACACGTATGACATATTCATACACTTTATCAACCCTTTATTTAACCACATAAATGTATTCCAGTAAAATACTTTTGAAGTAAAACTCACCTTATGATAACTTGAAGTCACCCGTACTTGCACACAGTACTATTAGCAATACCACAAATGTCCACACCACACTAACGAGGAATAACCGATCCTGTAATACATTCATATTGGTAGAATATCACATATCTATATGCATACAAGACTTACTATGATGAATAGCAATCTTAGCAACTCACCAAAACACTCCTAAAATGTAACCAAGTCAAAACCGAACAACTTGAATTTGACACATAAGATGGTATTAAATTGTCTAATTATACATCCAAATACCCTTAACAATACCTCAGACAACTTACTAAACGATGCCTCGACTTTAAACTAAAACGGCCAAAAGTTAGGAAAATTTGCAAAACCAAACAGAAGCCGGCGCCAACTGCTCGGCGCCGATCCATCGGCGCGGAGCTCTGTTCCAAAAACCTGCACGAGTTTCTTCTCCAAAATCCAAGGTTTTCTCAAACCCAAACCTTCCCAAATCAGTTCTAAATTTCCCCAAATCAATATTTTGAGTACTATAGACCTTTTAGAACCAATACTAACATATAACAATAGCAAAACCAACAAATCCAAATCATTGATTTTACCAATTTCAAACCCAAAATCCCAAAATCCCAAAACTCCATTATCAACCAATTTTAGCAACCAACCCACTTCTAACTTTGAATTTATGAAGAACTCATAGAAACCTAATTGGAAATCAGAAGCTAATTTATGAAACATATAAAACCTTCTAGCTAGAATCAAACACAAAGAAGATAATTAACAAGAGACCACAAGGTCTGAAAGGATTTACCTTAAGATTAACTCTCAATCACAAGTTTTCTCCTTGAATTCTCTTCTTCCTTCTTTCTCTTCTTGACCGATTTTTGCACACACATACACACTCCTATTGATTTGATAAAAATCTGATTTCTCATCCTAATATCTAATATGAGTCGGTTTGTAAAGAGATTTGATCATAAGTACCAATTCAACCCTCAACTTATAACACTTGACCATTTAAACTTCTAAACTACCAATTTAACAATTTAACTTATCTATTGACTCTTATCCTCAAGAAATAGTTAACATGAAACTTAAAATAATAAAAGTAAAATACCTGGTTATTACAAGAACTCACCTTTGGTTACATAGAACGCACTTCTTAAATATCTCCAAGCTAAACCAATCGAACACCTAAGGCATTAGATTCATATCAGATCAGAGAGTCTGACCCTACTGTACAGTTAACATACTCCGGACACTAACACTTTCCGGATACCCCAACTACCCGGATACCCGAACTATCCGGATACCCTAACTTTCCGGATACCCGAACTGTCCGGATACCAGGACTTTCCGGGCACACCCTATTACCTGGTACTAACACCCGGTAACCCCACTTATCCGGAAGAACACCCATCCGGAAACGCCCATGAGAAATATACCGGACACTCACAAACCATCCGGACACTACTGAAACATCAAGAATTTCTAGTGTCCGGAAACTACGGCTGTTCGAAAACATTTAACCAAAAGTGATCATTAAACCCATTTTATGCCATTAATTCGATTAGACAAACCTAAGGGTTCATCCACTAAACTTAAACATCCACTAAATCCACTTTTGATCCTTTAAATCGGTTTACAAAGACAAAACCCTCAAAACCCATTTTTAAGGAAATGTCGGTGAAAACTCATTGAATCGCTGATTTCAGACATAAGCATCCAGACCAATTAAGAAAGGAACACTAAATTAACAAGGAATAAGAGTTACCTTACTGATTTCTTTTCTTCTTTGATTTCTTCCTCCAAAAACCACTTTTCTTCCTCCCTTCCTTCTCTAGCCGTCAACACCACAAGAAGAAATGAAGAAAATGCAAAACCCTAGGGAAATGAGCCTTTATATACCTTTCCCAAATTTTCATTTTGACCCCTCCAAATATACTACCATTCTTTAGATAACATACACTGAACTTTCACTCTTGTCATAGAAAACCCGGTTGTTACAACACTCCCCCCTTAAAAGAATTCCGTCCCCGGAATTCCTTATTGGAAAAGACGCGGGTAACATGCCCACACCACAACTGACACTTCCCCAAGGTAATGCCACTTCTGACTCAGTCAACCACCTCGTTAAATTGAAACATGGAACATTGGATGCATTCCCTTCAATTCTTACGGTACTCTAACTCGTAGGCTACTATTCCTATTCGATCGGTCTTAACAATAGAAGATTAAATAAGGCTTCTCATGCATCTTTACTTCCCTTAAGGAGGAATCTGGCAGAATCCCCCGCTACAACACGAGATTCATTTACTAAGAAACAGTCACTCACTTGACAGCTTGGCACAAGGCCAGCCCTGTACATCCCGACAACTCACAACCCCGAGTTCCTTCATCGAATCACAACTCACTACCTTGCACCACCCAACAATCGTCTATGCAGATAACACTTCCCTTTTCTCGGACCACCTAGACCACAGTTCGTCAATCATCTCTCCCATCCTCACTACTTCACCCCCTCATACTTAAACATAACTAAGAGTAGGAACCTCCAAACCTATTGTTGAAGTGTTCACCTACTCAAATTAAACTTATCCTGAAACACATCAGTTCCTTTTGGATTGCCACGTTCGTTCATTCATATAAAACATAACACCGGTTATCCTCACTCCACTAGGAGGAGTAACCATGGTCACACCATACTATTCTCACTAGCTTAATCACTGCACGACCAATTCGTTTAAACATTTATCACAAACTCACTAATCTTAACTCATTCAGCTGTCTTATCCACTCCTTTCCTGCACAAACTCATACACAATTCCCTTCCTCAATACTCTTTCCAACGGTTCGCACACTTATCCATGACAATCTGCACAACACTGCACCTTTCGGCAATACTGTCAAGTTTACTATTTCCAATTTACTCACTTATTCCGACATACTATCTTCACCTTCCCACGTTAGCGTGGAGCACTTCCCACCAAACATTTCTTGCCTCTCTCTCCCGACCTTTCCACATGCTGAAATCACTTTCTCATTACTCACATAACCAAACAGTTGCACCAAGATCATGACTTAAGGCATTCAACCAAGTCGTCTTGAAACGACACCAGGGTTCAACGTCACTACACATTCTTTAATCTCCAACTTTTACCTTCTCAGACATTTCTTTCACACATAAGCAACAACTCACATTCTTTAAGGATTTCACATCTATCCCACCACATTTTGACTAACACAACCATCATCCTCTTTAAACTTCCAATGATCCCAAAATATGCTTACTTAGCGACTCCTACAACTAAAAACACTTGGTTTCTCCCTTGGGTAACCACCCACTGCCACTCCATCATTCCAGCCCGAACATGATCATCCCACAACGTCTACTTACACTCTACGTGCTTCCACAATCTGGTTAACAATTCGTACACCTCATCCTAAACCCCCAAAAGGCTTCTATCTGATGCTTCCTCTCTCTCTAACATCACATCACTACGACACTAGCTAGCACATTTAGCTTGACAATTACTGTCACTACACATCCGTACACTCTTTGCCTAAATCATCCCACTGCAGAACATATCTCTCATGATCATTCACCCAATTCGAACTTGCCTTCATATCCTCCCGTACACATAATCGAGTCTATCCCGCTACTTAGTCCTTTCCCAACTTGTTGAACTATAACTCATGAGTTCCTACTTAACTTAAACATAATCATTCTTGCTGGCTCCCTGCGATCCGAGCCCTTTCACAGACACGGCACAATTTCTTACTGGCTAATACAGTCTACACTCACTTCGTTTGTGCTACACAACTTATCCTTCTATGGACCATCCACACCTCGTAACTAGAACGCTTATTCAATAATAGCGGTATTTCACTAACTTAGCACCTCCACAAGGTGTTCTATCCACTTTCGCTCTTCTGGTTCAATTCTTCGGCCTTAACCATCTTGTACGGCTGCCGACTTCAACGCCAATAATCGACATGTAACTACTTTCTTAACCAATTCTTTAACAAGGGTTCCCTTATAGAACCTAATCCTACCAACATATCATAATCACCCTCAAAATCCGTCGCCCTTAATTCAAGACTTACTCATGTAACATCATTATTGCAAGCTCACCTCAAAACTCATATCCTAGGACCTTTCATTTATGCCTCACAACACTACTCATAAAAAGTTGCTAAAATCAACACCTTGACGACTCCTAGTCCTTCCTTCGAACACCATCGTCCCTTGGCAACTGTATTTCCAGTCACCGAACAAGGGTACAGACCCTCATACAACCGATACCAAGGTCCACTACCGATTCTACCACAGTTCACCTTTCCTTTAGAACACATATACTAAAACTACATACGTTCTCCCCTGACTTGTCCAACACCTTTCCGCTCTCGGAGTTCTTCCTTAACTTATAATGTAATATCCTACGACCTAGCAGGTTCATAGCCTTCATGCATGACAATATAGTAAATAAATCCTTTCGCACATTTCATCATTTTAAATAAACAAGGTTTGGAAAACACTTGGGTACACATGACCCCATCTGCACAACGATTCGAGAATCGTTTGCATGCATCTTTCCGTGAACCTTTATCTTACTCAATTCCGAACGATGTTATTACGACAGTACTATGTTGAACGAAAATCCTTTCATACGACACAATTTCGAAAGAAATTACCGACACCAAGTAAACAGTCGGTTCCCAACCCTTTTATGATATCAACCGGTTAAAATTCATTTGATTGTAAAAGTTTTGTTGACACACGTCTTCTCGACCTTTTTGTAATAATTTAACTTATCATGAAAATTGTGAATACTTTGCAAATCGTTAGGCTCAAAATTTCATTGTGCAATGTGAATGAAATTACCTTTTCTTTAAACATACGCTTGCACATTCTGACTCCTTTTCGATCAAAATTGATATTTACACATTTAACTTAAATCGTGAAAATTTTCATGTTACATTTAAGAAAGCTATGCATGAAACTCTACTTGCAATTGGAGGCTACTCACCCTAGCAAGGTAAACCGCTTTACCCACGCACTTATCCTTGACACTCTTCCTTCGACCAAGGATCACCCTTTCGGTCAATAAATAACTCGCTGCACATGTGTTCCACATCTCACTCACTCAACCATTTCACACTATTTTCGCTTTGATCGACTATCTCAGTTTCTACTTCTACATGCTTTCAATTTACTATAAGTATCTTATTTCATTTATCCTGCCAATGAAAAGCTCGACTAAAAAGTCAGGGCTCCATTGATACTTTCAAAGCTTTGACACTGTTCTATCTTACCATCCCGACTGATCTATCCCATGATTTCTAGAACTGGGACTCTCCTGAAATAGGAGTCTTACTCAAACTCAAACGTTCTTCCTCTCCGAATCCACGAAGAGCTACCTCTAGACGACTCATAACACTCTATACAACGTTTCTTCTCTACGATGTATACATACATCACCTCATAATGACTCTTACATGACACTTCCCCAAACAATGGAGCTGGGTCTATCCCTTAGGGATCTTGCTGACCTATTCCTCAACGCTCTCCCAGCCATAGCACTAAACTGAAAGAAACCGATAATTAATCCTTGCTAGACAAGACACAACAAATTTGCTATAAGTAAGGTATTGTAAGCACTAAGAACACACATGTACGTATAAGTTCGTAATTACACTGGATGTGTAATCCCAAACTTACATTACACGTTTGTCCTTGGCACCTTATTCGTAAGCGTGTTTATAGTGATCGTTCCTAGAGGCAATCCTATGTCTCGGTTGTGTTCCTCGTCTTACAGTTTAAGTTTAGGCCCGACTGGCCACCTAGATCCCTTAAACTAAGGCTATGATACCATTTGTAACGGCCCCAAAAATCATAACTTGCATTAACATAGAATAAGCATTCGAATTACATAAATAACTTGTCTTTAAAACCTCATCAACCTATTTAAAACAAAACTTGACAGCGGAAGTCTCTAATCCACAACCGAGAGCTCTATCTATAGTCATCATAAACAAAATCTTGGAGTCTCTCTAAGCTCCAAATCCTTCTTGCAGATCTCTTAGTTCTTACTAGAAGAACCCGTAACACGCTTACCTGAAAATGGTTTAGTTTTTGAAAAGCGAGGGTTAGACCAAAAGGTCTAGTGAATTCCCTCCATAAAATATTTATCACAGTATAAAATCATTTCCTTGAAAACAATTTATATCCTTCACATCAGTATCAATCAAGGTTCAACACAGGGTTCAGGGATCGCATAAGCTACCACGAACGGGGCCTAACAGACACCCTCTCGGCTACATCGGAGTCCAAGTGGACCCCCTGTTCCTTCATGTAGGAGGAAACGAATTCCAACCTACAAGCTAATCTCATATGCCCATGGAATTATCAAATCCCTTGGTACCCTGACCCCACCGTGTAAACCGACTCCACATAGCATACACATACATTTTGAAATCACATTTATGGAAACTTTAAGCATCATTTCATTTACTGAGTAAGCGTGCCGTTCATGGAAAACATGCACATCATTTATAAAACATTTCATACTCGTAAAAGAAACCATGATCAGTAAAACATAGTACGTCATAAGAAGGGTTGAGAGAACTCACCTTTGGTTACGTAGAGCGCACTTCTTAAATATCTCCAATCTAAACCAATCGAACACCTAAGGCATTAGATTCATATCAGATCAGACAGTCTGACCCTACTGTACAGTTAACATACTCCGGACACTAACACTTTTCGGATACCCCAACTACCCGGATACCCGAACTGTCCGGATACCCTAACTTCCCGGATACCCTAACTGTCCGGATACCAGGACTTTCCGAGCACACCCTATTACCGGGTACTAACACCCGGTAACCCCACTTATCCGGAAGAACACCCATCCAGAAACTCCCATGAGAAATATACCCGGACACTCGCAAACCATCCGGACACTACTGAAACATCAAGAATTTCTAGTGTCCGGAAACTACGGCTGTTCGAAAACAATTAACCAAAAGTGATCATTAAACCCATTTTCTGCCATTAATTTTATTAGACAAACCTAAGGGTTCATCCACTAAACTTAAATATCCACTAAATCCACTTTTGATCCTTTAAATCGGTTTACAAAGACAAAACCCTCAAAACCCACTTTTAAGGAAATGTGGGTGAAAACTCATTGAATCATTAATTTCAGACATAAGCATCCAGGCCAATTATGAAAGGAACACTAAATTGACAAGGAATAAGAGTTACCTTACTGATTTCTTTTCTTCTTTGATTTCTTCCTCCAAAAACCACTTTTTTCCTCCCTTCCTTCTCTAGCCGTCAACACCACAAGAAGAAATGAAGAAAATGCAAAACCCTAGGGAAATGAGCCTTTATATACCTTTCCCAAATTTTCATTTTGACCCCTCCAAATATACTACCATTCTTTAGATAACAGACACTGAACTTTCACTCTTGTCATAGAAAACCCGGTTGTTACAATCTCCGACCCCGAACCCACTTCAGATATGAAAAATAATACCCATCCCCGCCCCATTACCCAATTAGTCGAGTAATCCCCGCCCCGTTAGGGGCGGATACCCGTGGGTACGTGACTCGATGGGTAAAATTTTCATCACTAATATACATACCATCTCTTTAGAATAGTAGCTACGATATGCCATTCCTTTCTTTTCTAGTAACTTCTCGGCTTCTTTGTGAACATCCAAAAGTTCTTCGGATATGAATTTCATGTATTCCGGAAGCATATCCAAGCAGCTTGCAGACCATCTATATGACTCACGGTGCAAAATAAAATGTGTTAAAAATTATGAGTGTTGCAATTAAGTGTCGATAACTCTAGTTAAATGAGTATTGGTCGATCATATACCTTTGAACAACTTCAGTAAAGATCTCGAACTCCTTATAACTACCATAATTATCATAAGTGTCATCCAATATGATTATGAGATTGCAGGTTTTCATGAGATAGATCCTAACATCAGAGTACTAAGGTTCGTAATAGGCTGCCAATATCCAAAAGTAGCCTTCAACCACTAAAAAAATAACTACTTTTACCGGAGAAAAATGTCGTCAGCAAAAGTTGCTGGCAAAACCAGACTTTTCCGTCGGCAAAAGTTTCCGTGAAAAACTGGCCACTATAAGGGTTTTTCCCGGCAAATAATATGTGCCGCCTGTAAACATACATTTGCCGGCGAAAAGCAGTCGTCGGTAAAAACTGAAGTCGCATGCAAAAACATCTCTCACACTACAAGAAAATGACCTTTAGAGAAGGATTTCTTTTGTACTTATAAGTATAAAAAGCTTCTCTAAATCTTTTCACTTTTGTCAAAGAGCTTCCCTGTATAAGGGTAGCTAAAGGTTTTTGGGAGAGATTTCAAAGGGTACATTTAAATAAACTTTTAGAGACGTTTTTTTGGGCTTTTAGACACACTTTCCAAGCTTCTCTAAAGGGTGAATGATTTTTTTTTTTCCAAAAGCTTCTCTAAAAGTATTTATTAGTGACGTTTTCTAGCATTTGATACGGTTTATAAGCGTCACGAAAAGATGCTTTTAGAGAAGTTATTTGAAAAGCTTCTCTATAGGTGTGGCCTTTAATAACACTATTAGTTAACCTTCTCTAAAACTATCATTTAGTTACATTTTACAAACCTTTTCTAAAGGTTAACTTTAGTTACACATCACCAAAACCTTCTCTAAAACTATCATTTAGTTACCCTTTTAATAAAACGAAATCCTTCTCTAAAGGTATATTATATTTTTTTGGTCCGCATTCTAGCTCTATATTTGTATATAATAATAATAATAATAATAAATAAAATTGATCTACAAAAACAACATAAAAATCGTAAACAATAAAATTTCATATTTATATAAAAAATACAAAACTTTCGAAACAAAACCTATTGTTCAATCAATCTACACATTCATTAAAAACCATACAAGTTCATACTACAGAGTTGCAATTTCAGTACATTCAAAACTGTTGTCAACACCTCCATTATTCTATCTCTGGAATCCAAATTTCTTTGCTGTTAAAAGCAAGGAATATAATAAATCCACTATTCATCTTATTAGATTTTATTCACATTTTAAGCAGAAAAATCTTGAGATATTTTACAACTTACCCGGCTCAAATTTGTTGGGATTGATATCAAGACCCCAAAATCCCTTATAAGCCGCAACAAGTCTTGCACCCTCAGCGACCTGATCACAACGAAATCGTTAACATTATAAATGCCTATTAAGTTAAAAGAGCTACAACCCAACTCAATCCAAAAACAACCACAAATGAGTCATCTTTGGGTTTTGGAACATTCAAAGGGTCTTGTTGACATAAATGCAATACAAAGTTTCAACAGAATAACTTGCATCAGTTCAAAATGGTAACCAACTACAAACTGATTGACTTACGTACCCTGCAACAACGAGAATTGGTGCAAGCAGGCCAATCATGAGGCTCGTCTACATTCCAGGGGTGAATAAGATAGAAACAACATTGATCCCAAGGGATGAGTCTAAGGTATTTGTAGCTGGGAAACCAGATGGCATCATGCAAATCGATCAATGTAATTGTTTTGCTAAAGATGCTATATCTTAAAATTGTGCAACAGAAAATTACAAGGAATTAGCAAAACTACTTTACTAGTTCATAAGAAAAGCCCATCTTGATATTTCACAATTCTTTCTTGCCAAAAGGTGCCTAGGTGAACAGACAACAACATACACAATAGATGACTGTATGAACAAGAATATGAACGGAACACGACATTTGGAACAGACTTGCTACATGAGAGAGGAAGTTTAAGCACACAACATTTAATAAACTTGATCTTGGTTTGTGTGTGACTTAATAATTAAGGCACAGTTGAAGGAGTATCAAATGATTTACTCACACTTCACTTCTGTGTGCGCTTTGTTCTTTGATTATCAAATGATCTACTTAAACTTATGCATCTACATTAAGTCTTTATGTTGTTTTAAGTTGTTTTACATACACGAAAAAATAACACAGTATAAATAGATAGAAAAGTTTAAATATACATTAACCAAAAGAAAAAGAAGAAGAAAACATTACCTGTGTGTACAGAGCAATTACATCTACAAATCGAGAAAGAGAAATGGGATTGATGAACAAATATGAACATATGTGTAAAAATGTTTTTGTTTTCAACATCAATTTATAAGCATAAGGAAAGGTGCCAACACTTATCATTGATTCCAAAGACGTAAACAAAAAGAGCAAACCTAAGTTGATTATAGTCATTAACAAGCTCTAACGACCTCCATTTTTCCTTAATTTACACCGGTTAAAATAAGTTCTTCAACCGGATCTTAATCACAAATAAGAAATTAAATAAGCTCTTAATCCCTTTAGATGTGATTAGCTTTATCGAACTATAAAAATACCAACTCAAGGCAATAAGCTCATAAGCTCGGCTTATTATAACCTTGATTGCAAGATTTCAAGAACTCAAATTGAAAATCTTATTGAATTCAAAGAGTTCCATTGTTACTCCATCAAATTCCAAAAGACAATTACGTATCTAATATTTTGATTAACAATATTTCATAAGAGATTCAACTAATTGATCAAGTTAATTGAAAGCCCAAACGAAATTGACATTAAAAATGGAAATCAAGCAAATAGGTTTGTCCCAAACGATTACAATGGAATCTCCAAGTGCAAACATCAAAATTTAATCAACCTAATGATGGAATATAAAAACTAGGGTTACAACTAAAAGAAAATTACCAAATGAATTGACAAGAAATTTGCTCCCCTATCGATCTCATTTTGCTCTCATGTCTCCAAAAATCGTTTTCTGAATGATTCCCCCCAAAACGTCGTTTTTCCCTCATCTTAAACCCCTCAAGTGAAGAAACCGCCAAACTCGGACACGACCTCTAATTCTGAGGTGCGCGGCTTGAGTCGCGGCTTGAGGTCGCGCACGAGACCGCATATGTCTCTATTTTCTCAACACTTCTCCGATCTGCTGCTGTGCGTTCAATTCCTTCCCCATAGCGTTGGACCTGATGGGCTTCACATTTCTCCTTTTCTTGCATGGATTTACTTGCTGTTTGGTCTCAAGTAAATTATTTGAGCTTTAAATAAATGACTCCTTTTTTTATCTACCGTGGGCTGCCAACACCATCAAGAAGAAACCATAAATAAAAATATCTTTTTTTAATGCTATCACCACAAGAAACCAAAGTAATACAAATAAACATTTTTTTCTTTTCTTTAAACTAATTAATAGTATATATATTAAAACCTTTTTTTTCACTTTAGTTTAATTACAAACAAGAAATGATAAGCTCATATTATATATAGTACTTTAAACATCTAAAAACACTAAATGTAGGGAATTTTGACATAAAAATGTATAAAATAAGCAGTTATCAAATATCCACACACTTAGAACTTCAACCGTCATCGGGCAAACACTAAGGTTTTAACATGAAGTAAACCAACGAGTTGATTTTTCGAGAATAACAAAAACGGACATAACATGCATGAAGGCGTAGCATAACCGATATAACGATAATCAACACACAAGACAAACCAAAGATGAATACATGCTAATTTCACAAACACCTCACAAATGATATAAACATATTCTAATCGCTCGTTCGCACAAAAGTGTAAGTGTTTTCACTCAATGCATCAATTCACATGAAAATGCACTACCATAAGCTTGCATCAAGTCTCAATTCTCCATTGCTAACGGTAAACTAAGTGTGAATCAAAAGGACTTTAGTTATGGGTTGTAACTTGGCTAAGGGTTAGGGTGGGAAAAATTTGGTAAAGTAACTAAAAATTGGACTTCGGAAAAGAAACCAAGAATTAAAGTGTATAGACTCTACATCTTGCACACCCAAGCAATTATAAATCTTTCATTTTTTGAGCTCTTATTCTACTTGGCACTTTATGAAGACAATTGTATTTCTTCTCAAGATTGATATCCATTTATTCATAGTTTTCTTCTTTTTCTTTCTTTTTTCCTTTCATACTTTTTTTTTGTATATATATATTTCCGAACCTCTACCCATCATTGTATAGCATTTTGGACCATGTAGAGGGTCCATAATTCTTATGACAAGGAGTCTAACAAAAAACATATAGTTTCAGTCCAAAGTCTGGTGAGTGAAGTGTTTGGCTAGGGGTCAAAGTGTGGTGCAATAACAATAAAAATTGGTAAATAGGCTCAAATGGGTGATGAAGACGGAATAAATGTATAAGGGCTGGCTTTAGGCTAAATGGGTTAAAATAGCAACAAAGATGGCCTTTTTCATTTCCACACTAGCATCACCTAAATGCAATCTCGAAGAGTCAAAATGCAAGTTCTAGAATGACATAGACATGGAAGATGCGATGCACACAAAAATGAAATAAGATTGAATATAATGTTCAATCATGGCTCAAAAGCTCACGGTGCATTTTGTCCATAAAATTAGCAAGACTCACAATGGTTATCTAAAATATGCTAATCATGGCTACACAAGCAAACCACACAATCATTCATACTATGGTTTTCATGGCATTAAGAATAGAAAATTATCAACTCATGCAATTTACTTAATAATCGCCCAAAAACAAGTCAAAAATTCAAATAATTTAGCCCTTTCTCATGCAATATCCCCATACTTTAATCCCATCCCCACACTTAAATCATATATTGTCCTCAATATATGCATTTAATGACATAGTCTAAAAGAAATAAAAAGCAAAGGGAACAAGAAATCTCCCCTGAATATGTAGACTATTGCCCAATATATGATCCAAGCTTGTGGTGGGAGCCTCCGTGTACATTTGGGGGTTAGTGGTGGAATCCGACTTAAAAAATGACCAAACTTGGAAACAAAACTCATCAATTCCAAATAAAACTAAAACGGAATGAAACTAAAATAGAACGAAAATAAAGCAATAAAATTGGGTTGCCTCTCAATCAGCGCCTTTCTTTAACGTATTTGGCTAGACGCTTCCCACGTTATCCGGTATCTAGAAAGTCAATACCCCATACTTACGTCTTCACGCGATGTTGGGGTGCTTTGAAATCTGTCCGGATTTCAAGCGTGGGTCCTTTGCTTTCTAATGTAATTTGACGTTTCAGCTTCACAAAGGTATCTTCATTCGGGTTCCCCTTCTCATCATCCACCTTCGGTTTTTCTAGCGTGGTGAAGGTTCTCCTGATGTCTACAAATGCCTCATCCTTTATTTGATCAAACAACGGTGTAGGAAAAGGAGGAGTTACCACCATCGGTTCCAACATATTCATATCTCCTCCCTTTTTATCAACATCTTGTGGAGTAGATAGGTTTGTGCTTTCTTCTTCATCTTCATCCTCTAAGGAGATTTCCAGCCTCTTCTTGTTCATTGATCCCAACTTTTCTTCAACTTGAGCTTCCAACCGACTTATTGAAGACTCGGCTCGGCTAATTTGGTTTTCCAAGTTCTGAAGGCTTGCTCTTGTTTCCTGTTGAAATGTTAATGTACTAAGAGCTAGTGACTTAACAATATCTTCAAGAGACATACCTGGGTACTTGGAATAGCTTTGTGTCGTCGGTGGTGTTGATTCATAGCTAGGATAAGAAGATTCGTACCGATCATAGTTATACTCTTTTAAGTATGGATGAGATTGCCATCCTTGAGTGTAGGTATTGGAGTATGGCTCGTACGAACCTTGATAATGGCTTGAAATCCCTCCATAAGAGTAGGCTTCCTCGGTGTAATATTGTGATGTGGGGTATCGGTTGCTCAAATAATTATTGTTAGTATAGGCCCAACATCTTATCACCTGTTGTGGCTCTTTACAAACCAACTGCATCACAAGAGATGTTAGATCTGAAATTTGATTTTCAAGGGAAGAGATATTTACCTCGTTTGATTCTTGCGTGTTGGTGGTATATCGTGACCCATAATGGTATGGATAACCCGCCATGAAAGATGCAAAAACACTTAAAAACTATTGGCGTTAGGTACACGATTAAGTTAGATAAACACTAAAATTGTAAAACGAAAATAAATAAAATAAAATAAATAAAGTGCAAAAGCTAATTAACAATCACCGAAACCAATCCCCGACAACGGTGCCAAAAATTTGACGGGCGTCGAGACCGTCAAATAATAAGTATTTAGTTTCTAACTGTCCCAAATCACAATATGAAATGCAATAGTGGTAAGTCAGGTCGAATCCACAGGGATTGGTTGTGACAATTATTTCAACTTATACACGTTACGTAAAAAGGGGAGGGGGTTGGAAATGATTAACTAAACTAAAAATGCGACTAAAACTAATTATAAACAATGAAATAAAATCCAACATTAGTTTGACTTCGATTAAGATGATGACACTTATCATTGATTCCAAAGACGTAAACAAAAAGAGCGAACCTAAGTTGATTATAGTCGTTAACAAGCTCTAACGACCTCCATTTTTCCTTAATTTACACCGGTTAAAATAAGCTCTTCAACCGGATCTTAATCACAAATAAGAAATTAAATAAGTTCTTAATCCCTTTAGATGTGATTAGCTTTATCGAACTAGAAAAATACCAACTCAAGGCAATAAGCTCATAAACTCGGCTTATTATAACCTTGATTGCAAGATTTCAAGAACTCAAATTGAAAACCTTATTGAACTCAAAGAGTTCCATTGTTACTCCATCAAAACCAAAAGAAAATTACGTATCTAATATTTTGATTAACAATATTTCATAAGAGATTCAACTAATTGATCAAGTTAATTGAAAGCCTAAACGAAATTGACATTAAAAATGGAAATCAAGCAAATAGGTTTGTCCCAAACGATTACAATGGAATCTCAAAGTGCAAACATCAAAATCTAATCAACCTAATGATGGAATATAAAAACTAGGGTTGATGGAATATAAAAACTAGGGTTACAACTAAAAGAAATTACCAAAGGAATTGACAAGAAATTGCTCCCCAATCGATCTCATTTTGCTCTCATGTCTCCAAAAATCGTTTTCTGAATGATTCCCCCCAAATCGTCGTTTTTCCCTCATCTTAAACCCCTCAAGTGAAGAAACCGCCAAACTCGCACACGACCTCTGATTCTGAGGCGCGCGGCTTGAGGTCGCGCACGAGACCGCGCATGTCTCTGTTTGCTCAACACTTCTTCGATCTGCTGATGTGCGTTCGTTTCCTTCCCCAAAGCGTTGGACCTGATGGGCTTCACGTTTCTCCTTTTCTTGCGTGGATTTGCTTGCTGTTTGGTCTCAAGTAAATTATTTGGCCTTTAAAGAAATGACTCCTTTTTTTTCTACCGTGGGCTGCCAACACCATGAAGAGGAAACCATAAATAAAAACATCTTTTTTTTAATGCTATCACCACAAGACACCAAAAGTAATACAAATAAACATTTTTTTTCTTTTCTTTAAACTAATTAATAATATATATATATATATATATATATATTAAAACTTTTTTTTTCTTCTTTTTTTCATTTTAGTTTATATACAAACAAGAAATGATAAGCTCATGTTATATATAGTACTTTAAACATCTAATTAACACTAAATGTAGGGAATTTTGACATAAAAATGTATAAAATAAGCAGTTATCAATTTAACTATTGACTTGGCAGTTATTTTAGTTACGGAGAAAACACATTAACATTCCCACATAGAATGGTCCCTAGAGTAGTATCTTTTTATTCTTTACAGCTACCTTTATCTTTTACTGTTTGGTAGTCTAAGCAAATAGAGAAATTATATTTTGATGTAGGTGCCTTGAACATAGCTTGATTATTTTGTTATTAAAATTATTAAATGGAAGTTAATGTGATTGAAATAAAATACAAGTTACTAGTACTATCAAAGATCTTCATTGTCAACCAGAATAAGGAATCCCATTTCTCTGCTGTCAAACGTATTTTTTAATATCTCAAAGGGACTCAATTCTTGGGTCTCTGGTATCCTCTTAACTCTGGTTTTGAGCTTGTAGCATACACAGATTCAAAATATGGAGGATGCATGAATGACAAAAAGAGTACTTCTGGTAGCTGTCAATTGCTAGGAGATAAGCTAGTCAGCTGGACGTCCAAGAAACAAAACTGTGTGTCAACCTCTACATCAGAAGCAGAATATGTTGTTGCTGCTAGTTGTTGTTCACAAGTCATTTGGATGAAAACACAGCTCAAAGACTATGGGCTGGAGTACAACAAAGTCCCAATTCTTTGTGACTCCAAGAATGAAATAGCAATTACGGAAAATCCAATTCAGCACTCAAAGACAAAGCATATTGATATAAGGTACCACTTTATCAAAGATCATGTTGAAAAAGGGACAATTGAAATGTATTTTGTTTCAACTGACTTCCAACTTGCTGGTTTGTTTACAAAATCCCTTGATAAAAGGAGGTTTAATTTCTTAATCAGCAAGATGGGTATGCTGAACATGTCCTCCTAACTCTGTTAAAATTCATCAGAGTCTCTGATGTTCATCCCAGAGATCTGACAGAGTAGTTAGGTAGGTTACATTACCAGAATCTCTGTTGTTAATCTCAGCATAAATTTTTCAATATTTTCTTTTCTTTGCGTCTCAACTCTGTTTCTTTGAAACTCTTTTGTATATATATTTTTTCAAATCTTTCAAAAGTTGCACAAATCAAGGGGGAGCTGAAAAGATAAATCTTTAAAATAAGCTCATCATTTTAGGGAGAGCTTAAAAGGAAAATAAGCACTGTTTAAGGGGGAGCAAGTCAAACATTTTTCAAATCTTCATGACTTGGCTTGTTGAACAAAATAAAAATCCTTTTGAAGGAAGGGAAAACCTATTCTGATGAAAACCTTTTTGATCATGTCTAAGAACTTGCCAGAACTCCGAAATTTCACCAGAGCCTCTGATGCTGTTCACCAGAACTCTGTGAAATCTCTAAGAAAGTTCTGTACTCGTTCTTTGACTATTCTCACATCAGATATAGGATTTGCAAATGATTTTAGGGTAAAGGTGAAACATCTTGAAAATCTGGGTCACTTGAAAGAAAAGACAAGGTCACTCAACAGAGGCACGAATGTGCTGAGAGTTCCACCAGAGCTCTGCCACTTTTCTACCTTGTACTCTCTCATATTGGTCATCAGAAGTGCGGGTTATTTCTGAGTCTCAACCACATGTCACCCACCAATCTCTAACTGTGACGGTTCTGTATCAGAAAAGTTGTCAGACCCAAAACCCACATGGAATTTTCTAATTGGGTAACCAACCGTTAGCTGTTCCTACGTTCTACTGTAGAAAATGTTCCACTATCTGACACTCAAGTGCCTACAGTACCTACGATGGTTATCCAGCCACATTCTTTTGAGTATAAATACCCATTTGAATTACCCATTTCATTTCTTATGCTTTCTGAGTATTCAAACCTGCAAAATCTTCCCTCCTTTGAGCAAATACCTTCTTTGTGTTTCCGGACGAACGCTAGAAAAGCTTTATGGTCTGAAATCTTGCTGAACACTTCGAAAACAGTGGGATAATGCAACAAATCACTTACTTAAACATCTTTAAACAATTCCCATAAACTTTACTGAGTAAACTCGATTTAAGGGTGTTTAAATCTCCTTTAAGGGTCTTATAATGACTTTATCAAGAAAACCCTCAAACTCGAAAATCACCAAATGAATCTTAAATGAAGTTATGGATTAAGAATTACCTGATAGATCACTTGCAAGAAACGAAATCCAATCTTATTCCTTCTTCTGATTCAAGACTTGATGATTCCTCTCTTCAACTTCACAAAAACCTTCAAAACTCTAATACCCCTTTCTCTCAACAAAACTCAGCCGACAAGCACCATAAAAATCAGGAAAATGCAAAGTTGTCTAGGGTTTTGTGCCTTTTTGTACCCCAACTCTTATTTACCAACTAGCCCCTCAACTTCTGCTTTTATTAAAAACTCCACACCAAACGCAAAACACTTCGAAAAAGGTCTGGGTCGTTACACATTGAGGTAATTAGTTTTAGTTTTCTCTACTCTTAGGGGCCGTTTACTTAATCACTTACCCGGGTAAGTGCTTACCGGTAAAATTCAACACTATCACTTACTTTCTGGGTAAGATTTTAGTCCACCAAAAGGAATCATGTGCAACAATTTCGCTGGTAAGCGCTAACCGTAGTAAGAGTTGTCGCACTCACTTACCAGGTAAGACTCTCGGTCCTTGCTTTCGACTCTCGGTCCTTGCTTCCGCTCTTACCGGGTAAGATTATTGGTCCTTGCCATATTCATCCGGTAAGCTAATGTGACTTGGTAAGCACTTACCCGTGTAAGCGTTTTGTAAACGGCCCTTAGTTTTAGTTGTATGATTTATCGATTCAACCCCTATTCTTTGTTGTGATATGTTGAATTTTTATTAATTTTGTATCAGTTCCTTGCTGTTACTTGTTTTTAGTTGCTCCTTGTTCCTTGATTTAATTATTTAAATCCCATAATGAATTAGCTACTAATGGGTTATGAAAAATGGTTTTCTTGTTGAAGTTATTTCGACCTTTCCATCCTTTTGCTAAATCGATTTTTGAATACTCGGCTAAATCAAGTTTTGTTTGATGTTCTTGCTTTAGTCTCCACCAACTCGAATCGATCCATTGTGGTAATTAGTTTTCCATCTTGTAATGGATTTGTGTATCGATTGCTTTTTACTTGCTTTCCATTGATTGGTATTAGTTGCTTTCTTGGAATCGATTTTTCTTAGTTGCTTTCTATCAATTGGTAGTGGTTTCTTAATTGTAATCGATTTTTCTAGCCATTGTTTCTTAGTTGCTTTTTATCGATTAGTAGTAGTTTCTTAATTGTAATAGATTTTTCTATCGATTAGTATTAGTTTATTTCTCGAAATCGATTCCATTTTACTCTCTACTGTGACTGTCACTCATCGTGAAATCGATTCCATTTTAGCTGCATTAATGGAACCACAAATAAAGGTTCTGTTTGAAGCTCTCAACTGTCACTCATAGATGGAGTTTTTTAAAGGACTAATCTTGCATGTCAGATATGGAGAGTAGGGAAAATATATAGCAAGACCAACAAGATCATTTAACAAACCCCCACTACATTCATTCTAAACAAAATACTAGATACTATCAAGTAAGTAAACATGTCTTCTTTTTACTTAAGTGGATGGATAGAGATAGATTCTCCTATATACTTGCCACCACTCTTTGCATCCGGTAACCTAAAGAAAGCCACATAGATAGACCTATATGTAAGAAAGTCATATCAACACCATGTTTACACACATGGATAGACCAATATGCACCATACTTTGATTTTTAATTTTCCCTCATGTATACCATGGATAG